>CM019167.2:62891343-63376625 GCA_009739505.2 Apolygus lucorum
CCAATCATGTCAGTGAAAACGGACGTGAAGGCGTGATGTACACGTGTATGTGTACTTGTATGTATCCCTGTATGAAGCCTCGGTTGGTGGGGTAGAGTGTGAAGAGTTGCTATGCATAGCACGAAAGCCTAGCAGTAGAGCTTCACACCCGGAGCCACTCAAAGCGCGAAGGGCATTCGAGAAATGGTTGACGGCTGAGCTGCGGTGGAGCCCTGCCGTTGAAATTTATCGTCGAAATCAAAAACCCCGCGTTATGGAAGGCATTCAGGTTGAATCAAATCTCCTCGGGGATGTCCTCATAAAAAACCTGCTTCGGCTCACTAGGAATTACGGGAGCGGCGTAATCATGAAATTGCCCTACGCTTTTGCGACATGCAGAATGTTAGTTAAGCTTTCATTCATGAGTACCTACGTATATTTTTTGTATTCATTCAGAACTATACAAAGATTGGAAATCATACATACAGTCTAATGTGGTTTTAACGCGACTATTGGTCACAAATATAATGAGGATACAGTGGAGACTTCAAAATAAACAGCAAATCACTCGAACCATGAGCACAAATGAATCTGATAAATATTGTTTCCAACTTTCGATGGTTTAATTAAAATTGGTTCCAAAGAAGTTCTTCTTCCAATATTTTTTGTTAATTTGGATAATTTAACACGGCTTTTCCTTTAATAGTACCTACCAACCATATTATCGCGCAAGGGTGACAATCAAGATCATTTTCGAAGAGAGTAACCACCTGCAAAACAAAATTTGGTTCTTCGTTGTTAGGGAAGCACAACTAGGCGAAATGAAATGTTATACGAAGAAACGAAAAAAGATCTCATTTGAACATCTGAAACTTGGCTCACTTCCATCAGTGAACGTTCATGTGCGATTCGCAATTGTGTTTCTGACTAATAATTCGTCCAACCAGACTCTGGCCCTGTTTTTTTTTTTTTTTTTGTAATTTTTTGATCAGGCTGTATTAGAAAAATCAACTATACGAGTTCAATTCTATTTTCAATCATGATTAATAATAAACGCCAACAGTTACCTATTATATTATTATTGTTGTAAATTTGACGCATTCATGTCCTTGTATACAACGAATAAAGATATATCTATCCAACCAACAGAGTCTCGGAGAAAATCTCCAAGAACTTTCGTATAAAGGCCCAAGTAGCTTCTTCTTAGAGCCGCTAGCTGGTGTGGGAGGGGGGTGTGGGTCTTCTTGGACTAGCACACAGGGATACATTAACTCATTGGTGTTGGTTTTCATCGATAGTAGATCGCGGGTTCATTCGTTTCTAAAAATTAAACACTATCTCATATTGACGATAAAAAGTCATGGAACATTCATCAATTAGGTAATTATTTATCCTCACATGCGAACAATTGGCCCTACAGAGCTCTGGGTGTTGACTCTCAACTCTAAAAATTCCTGGACATTTTAAACTAATGAAAAAACAATACCTGTAGATAGATGCTGTATTCAATTGAACGTTTTTGAGTCAGGGCGTTTTGAAAATGTTTTTCCCCACTTGAAACGTTGCCTTAAAACTTAAACCATCAAATTTTGAAGGGGGTTACATTTTTTTCTTGCTCCATGTCAAAAGTTCAATATTTAAAATAATGAACCAAAAAATTGGCCCATGACAAAGGAAGTTCCTCCCTCTTATTGGGAAATGCGAATTAGGTTTCAAAAAGAACTTACCATGGACTCGCCTACACGATCAGGAGTACGGATCAAATGCCACCCCGCTTACCTGTAAAAGAAAAACATAATGAAATAATGGTTTCGTGTTGAACGACTGATCATTAGAACACTGGTTGGAACCATTGTGTTGTGTTCGCCTATCAGCGAAGCTTTGAACAGTTGGTGGTTTTCAATAAAAGTTTTGGGGGACAGCGGAGTGAGTGGTCGTAGCGGTTAACAATTGCGTCAGTGTGCTTCTTCGTTGGTTTATTTCGATGGTGTGCGTATTATCCTCCAGTGTTCTGCCCGAGCCGGTTGACGGATCACAATCCCCACCACATTCGCTCGCCATAATCGCATCCCGTTTTACGACCATTGTTACATACTGTGTGAATGAATGTAAGCCTGCCATACCGAATGAAACGTGGCTTATTCGATGGGAAGTCTCCCTCTGTTACTCTGTTCTCTGTAACTTCGTGAAGTCTCCCTTCATGCTCTTTCGACCACATGTGTCATTCTCTTCTCAGTTGGCCAGTTGAGACGCATCGCGGAACACGAGGTTATAAAAATGGTCGAGTTGAGTTCCTTTTTCAAATATTGATACGAGTCAGAAAGGTTGAAAACGTTCGAGTCAAGCACAAACATTTGATTACGAAAGAGGGTTCACTGATTAGGAAGAAAACCATAGCGTGTTGCTTGGAAACGCATCCAAATAAATAATATAGAGAATTTAAGGAAGATGGAATTTTAAATGTAGTGGCAATCTGTATTATGGGGGCAGCCATGTTGTGACGTGGCGAGCTGCCCCTTACGACAGCAGTGCTACTATTGAAACTATAGTGAAACTATTAGCTTACGTGATAAGAAGCAAGATTACTGACTCTTTTTTAGAATACGATGCTACTTATTAGTATATCAAGCATTATTAGTCTTCATCTTCTCTTATTTAGTAATAACTTTATGGGGTTAGTTCCGCTAGTTATGAGAGCACAATTATTATCTACGTACAGTATTGGAGAATCCGTTGTAGCCTCCTGTACTCGACTTGCTGGTTACGACGGATTCTCCAATACGGTACGTAGATAATAAATGTTCTCTTATTTAGTTTCTATATTAGTAAGTTTCGATATTTGAATCCCATTGCTTGAGTGGATCGTGACGTGACCAGTTTCCCTCGATTTCCGCGGTGTTTTTAGACAGAGGCTTCACTTGTTTAAGCATTTTCTTCTACGGTGTTTTTCCTGGTGTTAAACGTTATTCTAGGGCTCTATTATAGGATTTGCTTTGGAATTCCAGAATTTAAAATTGAGGCAAATTCTTTATTATATTGAACTGAGCGAGCATAACAACGCAGACAGAGTTGTTCCCAGAGTTTTGTGAGAGGTGGTATGAATGAGAGCTGGATCCATTCAAAAAGCTACAAGAATCTCTGAGGCACGACGCGAAAAAATCAATAACGGTAAACGTGCATATCCCGTCAGACATTATGCAAACATATAAATCCACAAGCGGGTTTCATCGCTCTTTTAATACTAGCCATTTTATTAGGGAAAGAGGTAACATAGACGCTCTGAAGGGCGGACGTCATAAGGAATGATCGATACCTAAACTATAGATAGGTACTAAAGTTTAGTGGTTACATGGGTTCTCGCTTCCACCACTGGCGAGGGATATTGCTTGCCCCTGAGTTGTAATACCGAGTTGCTCGTAACTGCTTCGTGGTGTGCCTCAGAAAAACTCATAACTCTGGGAGGGCAACGATAAATTTTTATTTCTCGTCTAAACTTTTGGCTTCTGTGGCCAGTCGGTTTCCTCCTCCAAGCGCGCTCAAGAACCGGACACGGCAGGACAGGTGGGCATAAGCGCCCACGTTATTTCCAATCCGGAATGAGTCGTGTTTGAATACCACGGAGCGGTTATGAATAGATGAGTGGTAGATCGAACAGAGTTGGCACACAAATGCATTTTAGATGAGCGTGTAATCATAGTGTAGCCTAACGGATTCTAACGTGCTCAAAGTGTTCATTACGGCTCATTCAACAAGTGCCAATAAAATATTACGTATACGCCGTGGGTCGAGTGCAGTCGGACGAACGATCATAACATCATAGATTGAAATCATACTGCAGGACTGGTAACAACCAGGCCGAGCGTATATAGACTTCTACGGATCGAAGGGAGATGAAGTCAATAATCATTCATGTTGAGGGTACTCCCAAACCACCCCTCGAATTTGAGCAAAAGCAGTTGTGAGATTCTTATTCCCCCGTGCGTACACAAAGAGGACCATAACCAGCCATAACCAAAGAGAAAATAATGTTGATTGAAAAAAAAAAAAAAAAAAAAACCGAATTGTAATAGCCAAATCTAACAAAAAACATCCGTCGAATACTCGAATTGATCTTGTCCTGAATCCACACTCGAATCCAATCTTTAATCAACATTATTTTACTATCTATTGTTAAAAATCGAAATGGTTGTAATGTAACGAGCGCACAGTACTGTGAGTTTATGGATCAAGTGATCAAAAATCAATTTGTGGAGAGTTCTGTTAAAGAAAGTTGCCCTGATCATGGATTTTATACTACTTCATACTTTAAGGAAAGAAAATTGCACAATAAATAATATTAGAAGGAGTTTATTAAAAGGTTGATTCGCAAACTACGGGACAATTTATGTCCTTTGTTAATGAAACATTTTCTGTTCAAATTCTCTCAAAAAACCTTTTTGTAGTTTATTTTTTTGGTATCACGCCTACATGACACCCCTAGTTGATATATAAATCGATCAATTCATGTGCATAATCAATCGATGTGCACCTCAAATCTCATTGTCTAGCCTGTCCCAGAGTCAGCTTTTCAACATTCTCTGCCAGTGATAACGTTTCACGGTATTTGTTTTCATTCACAATTGTTTAAGAATAGATATTGAACCACAATATGCTTGAAATCTATCCATTATACGGTTAATATACATGCAATATGTTACAAAAGTTTGTCCCATAGTTTTCTCCTCATTGTCATGACCTGTGAAATTTATAAAATTTTGAACAACTTAAGGGTTATCATTGATGCTCACACATCAGAACACCTTTATATTAGACTCCCGAAGGTAGTTTTAAAAAATTTAGGGGAAATTGAGAAGGTAAACATTTTTGAAATTTCCAATTTCCATTTTTGAAATTTTCCCGTAGTTTGAGAATCACCCAAAAATATTGAAATTTTAAATTCAAAACAAAAATAACATTTCACCAATTTTACAAAAGTTTAGGTAATAATTAGATGTCTTTAGAATTGCATTACACTGAATGATGAATCTAAATCGTCACTGTCATTAGCGCTGCTGATGCTGGAGAGAGCGCTTCCACAACTCAGTTCCATAGCGTTTAATGTGCTTGGTACAGCATTAGGTATCAGTTTTGTGGATGGCGGTCGTGTCAATGAAGTTATCCCTAATCAGATACTGGTTGATGACTTCATAATCTTTTCTGTTCTATTCTGTTGATATGAAAAATGCGAGGATGTGGGTTTTTTTCCTCTCCACAGTTTCCCGTGACTTTAATTTTTCAAAATGCTTTCTATTCGTATTGAAAATTTCATAGAAAAAAAGTCGCGGCTAGTCGCGGCAAATTCCAACGGGATTGAGTCAAGGGATAGTGCCAGAAAACATTCATCAAGTGCTCTAATTCCTCATTCCTCCTCTTTTTGAGAAATTCACTATTTAATGTTAAGGTTTAAGCAGAAAAATTGGGAATTATTATTGTGACGATTTTACCGAGTGCTTAGGGGAAATTCATACTTCAAAAATTATTAAAAAACGTCAATAAAGCACATACTTATGCCGTGACTCGTCATGAAGAGCAATAAGACCCAATTTGTTGATATGACGGTATCCGCACTCATAATGAACAGGTAGTTCATCGTTAGCGTTTTGGGTGAAATGAGTTATTAACATAAATGATCGCGGAACTTGCCCTCTGGTGATCCGTAAGAGGCTTGTGAGGTCAGGAAACCTATTTAAACGTGCTGAAAGACTATCTGGGGGTAGGTTCTCGCACTCCTTTTCAATACTAATGGACGGTCGTTTTTTCGATTTTTTACACATACTCACAGTACTGTGGAGCGGTAGAAGAGACTCGAATTTCATTTATTTTTCATGTGTTAATCCAGTCTGGTATACCGAGTCCTACCGAATGAAAGTGGAAAGACATTACCATTCGAAAAGAGGAAGTAATGGGCTATCTATGGATTATGTTTTTCCGACTTCTACTAATCGCATACCACAAATTATGTATACCATACCACACCGCTCAAGATTTAAAAAACCTTTAATTCATAGTATTATTAAGCTTATGCATGATCAACCAGATTATAAGAATGTAAGAAAGACATGAGATATCACGGGTTGTTCGAGATTTTCATTGGCCTCACTGAACGGGTTGATCCCACCATCATTGGCTTAGGTAGAGCGACTCCCTCAGCCACTATTTTCTCGTAAAGACGAATCTCAGATAAGCTTGGCTAACTAATTGAGTAATATTGAGAGCTTCGGCCGTAATCGGGAGATACACACGATGTTCTAGTTCGTGCCTTCTATTTATGCGTTCGAGAACTCTCCACCTTACTAACGTCGATTACTACCCTACCATTTCCCAGGGACCTGAGATGCAATTAATACATAAATTGCAGATATCTGACCTCAGCGAGAAAAGTGGCACTTCTCCAAAACGCTGCAAATTATTACACAATGGTTTATTATTTTTTATTTTTCTATATAGATCACTCGTCTGCAAAGCCACCAACCATCCAACATGAAGTAAAACATCGATCGCATTTCGGTCAGCTCTAATTTGAACGGATATTAGGCCTCTTTTACGATTCACACTCGTGTTTCAGATTTATCGTACGTTCAAACTTCTCGTAGTGAACTTCTCTCTTCAAAAATTCTCGTAGTGAGCGAACGGTTTGTCCTACAGAGCTCCGGGTGGTCTCAAAAAATTCTAAAAATTCTATACAATCTTAAATTGAAGGAAAAACAATACCTTTATATCAAATTTTTTTGAGTAAGGGCGTTTTCAAAATTTCAAAATTGATTTTGGAACCCTTAGAAGTGACCTACCTCAACCAAAATCTTCGGGGCACAACTAGACCCCAATTGGAGCCTACATACCAAATTTCATCAAAATCGGTCAATGCTAAGTGGCAAAAGTGCCGCGTACGGCGGACGGACGGCCAAATTTTTATTCGATTTTTGGATTCTACGTACCTTGAAACGTAAACCATCAAATTTTGAGGGGGTGTTAAATTTTTTTTTCTTGGTTGATTCCAAAGGTTCATTATTGAAAATAATAAACCAAAATGCGTAACAGGTTGAAGTTACTCAACATGCCCCAAACCGATATCTTAGGATTTTCAGAAGTGACACTATCACCATCTGGAGCATGTCAGGAGATAATAATAATAATATTTATTTATTAGTGATATATAAATACAGCAGTATGCCTAGTTACACTGATATTACAAGTCAAGAATCACAGGTTAAAATAACAATAAAAGATAACAAGTAAGGTAACTATTCCAGATATACATATTGTTATTAACTTTTCACTCCCTTGCTTAGCTTCCCTGTCCATATTTGCTTCAACACGCGGATGCATCCCCCTTTAAATGTTCCAAATGCGTCATGGAAAATATCCAACTCCGAGTTAATCGCAGAGACCTGGTTGAAAGCAATTAGCGACCGTTGGTGCAATGAGTTGCGGTGCGCTACTGTACGGCTGATGGTCGGATCAAACAGATCTGTCTGCCGACTGCAAAAGAGCGCACTCTATCGGAATGCTGGTCAGTGACTCTGGTGAGTCCATCCCACCTCTCAACACTTTGTACAGGAAGGCCAGATCCGACCATTGGCGCCCAAATACATAGGGAACCAACTCGTAGTTTTGACACAGCGTAGTTTGCCCTGGAATTATATGTGCCCGAGTCGTTGTATTCCACGTACCTCGCAAATCGTTTCTGGATTTTTCTCAAGTTGAGAGATATATTTCTCTTGTGAAGGGCTTCATATTTCACTTGAGAACTCCAGCTGAGCACGCACAAGCGAATAATACAAACATTTGATCGTATCAACGTCATTCAGGGTTCACCACGAAGCCCAGCATACCAGAGATGCAAATATAAAACTGAGTTAATTTAGAACGTTGTCTATTTCCCCGTATATCGATATAATTTTGTAATTATTCATTTTCGTGGAGACAATAAAGATTTTTTTTTAAGAAGATATGAACCCAAAACCGCAGTCATGGGGAAGCAGATTGCTAAACACAAAGTGAGAGTTTTAAATGAAAAACAGGACTAAAGAATGTTAGCTGTAACGAGATGTAGGTAGTCAAATGATTACGAATCTGTTCTGCAATCCTCCTCCTCTACTGCTCTTCACTGCATGGATTTGGGTCAAGACTGTCAGGATGCATCTACTACTTTCATGCGGTACTCATTCGCAGATTGTTTCTCCTGTAAAATCTGCGAGCTCAATAGTCTTGTTAGAAATTGAACTCGTCTCAGGATTTCTTCAACCGGTGTCCTTAGCCTCATCCCATGCCATCTTTACAATGGTTCCGAGTTATTCATAATTCACAATATAAAGGAATTTTACTTTACCATTTCTACTTTTCCTACCTTTAGTAGGTAATAGCTGCTTTATGCGGTGATATACATTTTTGAGTCCAGGTCATAAGAAGAAGTATCCTCGAACAAGTGTTCCCAGATCTAGCAATCTGCCCACTTTGTTTTATGAGAGGAGAAAAAGAGAGGTAGTCAGATACAGTTCTGTTGTTCCCAGATACTAGTATCCACACTCACTACTTGGATGTTTGAGAATTTGTAGGTTAAAGGGAGAAAACCGCTAAGAACTAACCGCTACGCAAAATTTCATAGGCAATTTTTGACGTTATGAAGGTGGAGTTTTTAGGGGTAGTTTTCTGAATAAGAAGACGTGATTAGTACGAATTACCCCTCAGTAAGACCCTAACCAGACTGCTGCGTTAGGCTTGTGCCACCGGTCTTTTATGAGGAGTTCTCTTACCCCTGTGTCTTTCTTTGACAAAAGCTTGGCCGGTGTAGGGTTGTTGACCTGATGTCTTGGGGAATTCCCGTCAAGGTGAGAGTCTTACAGAGTTGTCCTCTTTTATTGTACATAATTATAATCATAAGGCGTGGTTACCACATCAATATCTCCTTCGGGCTTTCGTTTACGCTGGAAGAACAGTACTTGATTCAACTATGTTTTGCAATAGCAGCCAAACTTTGAGGATAGAATTTACCAACACTGAAAATAAAATGGAACTACCCCAAATTGGCGAGAAAGAAAGAAGACAAGTCAACCTCATCTGAAGATTCGCGAAAATCAATTCCCATCAAAAATAACTTCGAATTGTCCAATATTTCCACAATACATTATTTTTATCGTCAATCTGTAATAAGTATTGCCCCACAGATAGAGACGTATAACAAAATGGCACAAATTAAGCTCATTCAAAGAATAGTATGACGGTGATTGTAGTTTGAGCTTCAAGTGTTACTGGATGCTACGAAATTCAAGATCCAGAGCTGGAGAGCACAGCATCACTACATAAAAATTCCTCGTGATCTCAAGCTATTATTTATAATTTGATCGAATAATTAATGGGAAAACTTCCAATGACAAGCGAAGCTTATTTCAAAAGTTAAGGCCCTAAACTCAGTTATACAAACTTGGAAATGAGTTCAACTCATCTCATAATGTTGTCATCGTAGGGTATAATTATAATTATCACCTTCCATTGAACCATTCATTCAATAGTAAGCTAATGAAGGTGTATCATCTACTTCAAGACGTTGAAACATCACATGACAAATGTTTTATAAAACAACAAAAATAAATGTACAAGTACATGTTAATCAATTTTCGATCCACCGACACCATCCATGGTAAGTGCTGCATATTGCTTTTTGACGATTTATTATTATCTAATCGGTATTATTATCTAATATATTATTATCATTCAGAATATCCTGCTTTGAAGGATTATGGAACTCAAACCGCACAAGACATTCCTCCATTTCTGTTTATGATTTCAGGAAAAGGTAGACTTATCGTAATTGTTCAGAATAAAATGCGGAAGGATTTCCTTCATACCTTGGAAGTTCGTTATCAGCACTTCCGTCAACAAAGCGTTCTTTTCATCAAGGTTGAGACTGTTGAATGGTCAAACTTGTTGCGTTTCTGTATCTCAACGTTTCGTTCTTCCGACATGATGGATCTTCACAAAAAGAAAGGAAAGCCCTTTGGGAGCTTGTGAATGTATTGTTTTGCATGTATGCCAGGTTGAAAGGAATTAAGAGCCATTGGTGAAAGAAGTTGCTGAAGGAGTTCATTTGTGTCTTTCATCCATATTTCAATAGTTTAATTGATGTTTTTTTAGGTAAGATTCAAGGGAATTATCAGATTTTTTCAACATATAACCTAGCTAACGTCATCAACAGGCAGCCTTACTATCTGACTGCTAGAGAGCACAGGGTTTTAATTAATTATGAATACAAAGTTCTGCATCTGTGATTTCGTTCTTCCAATTCACGAAGAGACTATCTGCTAGTAAACTACTGCCTTAGTGCAAATGCGTGCACAGTAGTGATAGGAAGAGGGGTTTTTTTAAAGCGAATTTTCAAGGAAAATTGAGCTATTGCAATGAACTCAAAATTTTAAGCTTGAACTATTTTGAAATTTCTTTTTTTTCACTGAAATCCGTTTTGGAACTTTCAAAAACGATTCCTGGAGTTTTCTAAAAATTATTTATATATGTATAATAAGACTTATTATACATACAACACTTAGTGTTGAGTCTGCCGACGACGCAGTGTTTCGCTTGGGGCGAAACGTTCTGATCTATGGTAAATCTCTTTCCTGTGTTTCTGTTTAACCAATTTTATAAACAAGTATATACAATTATACGTACAACGATGAACATAAATATATGTGTCGTATCGGATGATACCATGATCAATTATTTCGCAAAAATTTAAATTTGCTGCCTTAATGTTCATAATAACAAACGAAAAGACGAGTTCGACAACCCTGAGGGTTCTAAATTTCAAAAAATAGGCCACAAAACGGCCGAAAAATATGCGTTTTTATTATGTTTTTTTGTGGACATTACCATCATAATCATAGTAACATATATATGGTTTATTCGGAATCAGAACTAAACTTTTGATACAAGTACAATTTCAGAATTAAAAATTGTCAAAAAATTGTGAATACACATAAACGATTCGCATAAATAATGAAAATCAGCGTATATTCGTTGTGCCCAAAAATGAAAACGCTGCAAATTATTACACAATGGTTTTTTATATTTTTAATATAGATCACTCGTCTGCAAAGCCACCAACCATCCAACATGAAGAAAAACATCGATCGCATTTCGGTCAGCTATAATTTGAACGGAGATTAGGCCTCTTTTGCGATTCACACTCGTGTTTCTAATTTATCGTAAGTCCAACCCATAAATTCTCGTAGTGAGCGAACGGTTTGTACTACAGGGCTCCGCGTGGTCTCTAAAAATTTTATACTATCTTAAATTCATGGAAAAACAATACCTTTATATCAACATTTTTTGTGTTAGGGCGTTTTCAAAAATTCAAAATTCATTTTTTGACCCTTAGAAGTGACTTACATTAACCAAAATCTTCGGTGCTCAACTAGACCCTAAATGGAGCCTGCATACCAAATATAATCAAAATCGGTCAATGCTAAGTGGGGAAAGTGCCGCGTACGGCGTACGGCCAAATTTTTATTCGATTTTCGGATTCTACGTACTTTGAAATGTAGACCAACAAATTTTGAGGGGGTTTTAAAAACTATTTCTTGGTCGATTCCAATGGTTCATTATTGAAAATAATAAACCAAAACAATAATGTACGCGTGCGCTCTCTATGAGTTCAGAGTGACGAGGAGAGCATGAATATGGACTTCTAAAGTTCCTTTTTCTTCCAAAGTATAGATTCGGTATGAATTGACAGCAAATACAGATACCTACCTAAGAGCAAGATATCGTAACCCGAGAGATACCAAACTGTTCAACGAGAGTTGAATGTTGATGTTTAGCTCTTATCGCTAGTAAATTTATATCCCTCTTAATCGTTTTAACTATCTTGAGTTGGCACAAACCGAACTACGACGAGGACGTGAGTCTCACCAGCCAGGATTGATCACGTCAATGGATAAAGGTCTGAATTCCTGCATAGTAAAAACGTTGCCTCCGACGAACCCCTCCACTAATACCCTTCAGATACCACTCTACCTGCTATAGGAGAACTTATCGATTCGCTTCGGCGGTTGACGTTTATATTAGGCTCGAAAAAGCTTAATTTTAAGTCGTCTGTATAAATGGACGGTTGAAAATGTTTTTCATTTCTTCCTCGCTCCTTCAGCTTCTCTCGCTCATAACTTTTGTTGTGGCGCGAAATTAGTTGGCTTCGCTGAATCGTTTGCAGAATATCTCACGTGGGTTCTCTTAGGGAAATAATACTTCCCACATTCCCTTTTGTTAGTCTTATTTCGGATCCCGTTCGTCAACTACATTTCCGCTCTGCATTGAATTGAAGACACCTCGTGCTGATTATGTCGCGTTTTGAAAGCCACTCTCGTCCTCAATCCAATTCGTCGTTCTCACTGTTGCTCATATAGACAATTCGGGTGTGAGGTAGCTCTAGCCACGTTCTCCCTTCCGAGAACCTTAAAAACTCGAATATTAGATTTGCAACCGCTAACAAGGAACAAACCCTGAAACTTTCTTGACTTCACTCTACTGAAACTTTCTATTTTTGCTCTCTCGTCTACCAGGATAGGGAAATCATGATGACCTATTTTCAGAGGTGTTACAAAAAACACCTTTTGGTGTATTTTTTCAATAACAAACCTTTCAAATTGAGCAAAAAAAACTAAGTTTGATCCCCCCCTCTAAACTTGACGGTGAAAAATCTAAAAATCGGATAAAAATTGTTCTGTCCGTCCGCCGTACCCAGCGCTTTCCTTAATTACCATGAACCGATTTTGATGAAATTTGTACACGGGCTCCTTTTGGGGTCTAGTGCCCTAACATTTTGGTTATTGTCGGCAAGTTCTAAGGGGTGAAAATAGGGGTCGAAATTTTCAAAACGCCGGTCAAAAACGTTTGATAATAGGGTATTGTTTTTTCATTGACTTGAAATAGGATAGAATTTTCGAATCGAATGAGACCGGCCACAGCTCTGTTGGACCAACTATCCACTCCCTATAAGTACTTGAAGTTGGAAGAACGATAAAGCAGAAACAAGACTGTGAATCGCAAACGAATGTTCACCGAGGAATATAGGCCAAATCTCCGTTCAAAATTCAGTTGATTGGTGTATTATGTCACTCAGTTGTGCCTACTTACTAACCATGAACCAAATTTTGTTGCCTATCTATTTTCACGTTGCAACTGACATGGCCTCCCCTGCATACGAACGATTTGCATCACTGATTCAAAGGTATTTTCAAGGTACTACACTCAAGCACCTACTTCATCAATGTAGAGCCTAAATGATAGGAATATATTATCAATAATCAAAAGGACAGATCGATCTTTGTCTTATTATAGTAACAACATTTATCCGAGATAAAATTATTCCATGTTTTAAATTCGTTGTTAAACTTTTCTGTATCCAAGCCGGTTTAAAATACTCCAAGCAGTGCTGAAAGGTTTTAAGAACCACCCACGCGGATTGCCTGGCGTGGAAGTCGTTGGTTGGGCGAGATAAAGCCATTGTAACCACCACCAATCTGCTATTTTCATGATCCTTCCATCACAAAACTCTTTTGGCGTTACGCTTGGTTATTTTTATTAGGGAGGAAACTGCACATAAATTAAAATAGAGAGGAACCTAACGAGAAATGGGGTGATGTGAACTACAGAGGAGTTGTAATGATGGCGGAATGATGAGATGTTTACCGTACTCGTTCACCGACCGTTTGTACTATTATTACAGCAGGTTGCGTAAGTAAGCGCCCCAGTGATTGAAACACATCACATAACAATTATTGTTCTGTCCATCCAGAGAGATAACAACCGGTAAATTGAATTCAACGTAATGACAACAAAGAACGCTCGAACACGGCGGTTCTGAAGTCAACCATACCGAAGGGATAATAAAATATATAACAAATAATGTTCTTGTTTTGAGACGATTCGTGGGATCTGCTGAGATCAGCTGGCTGTTGCCCTGGTTTTCGACGTTGCTTCCCCAAAAGGTCTCGCGGTAAAAACTGTAGCTCATATCTCTACTTTAACAACTTTAATTTCGTGAATAAAAAGTACAAAGACATACATTATAACGTCACGATAACTTTTTACGTACCCATAGTTGATGGGGTATAACCAAATTGTGAACGAAATTTAACAATAAAATAATATAAATGCTCCTCTAATATCTCTCAACTTCCCTGGATTGGTCGTACATGGGAACTGTGGGGCCCGGTGTAGCCACGGTCGCTGGGGCGAGCGTCGTTAGGTGGTGGAATTTGGACCGACTTCGGCAGGGGTCGAGAGTCCAAATCTCATCTTTGGCAGCGTGCGCTTTTGTGCGTCCGGGGCTCCTCGTTCCAACCCAGGGCGAGAGGCAACAGGAAGCCATGAGCGAAATTATCAAAACAAATTCTGATCTTCCCTATGGAAGACAGCTGATGACGTCCGCGACGCCAGAAATGGCAGTCGGACGAACATCCATCCTGAAATGGTTATTTACATTACTACTACATGGGAATTGTTTTGCCAATTTTGTTGTTGCTTTTGTACTTAACATTAATTTGGCAATGTGATACATTCTTATTGTACAACTAAGTAGCAGTTCATCGCGTATTGCATTTTTTGATAATTCAAATGCTTTATCAGGAAATGTCTTTAGTGCCACGCTTCCTTGGGGAATCCGGCAGCCTCCTATCCGGAACCCTAAGCAGCTGTAGACGCTCTTCGTTTTCCATTTTTCCAGATCCAAACCAATTTTTTCTCGGTTCTGTCAGCACTGGACAAAGTCCCGTAGAATGTATCACGTTCACAACTTCTCAACATAATTGTTTCCTTATCTTCTCAATCTCAATCTCTCTCTTCTTATCTCATTCTCAATCCTCCTGTGCAAACCTAGTCAGGATTTCCTCGGGTTTCTTCCATCATTGCTCTCTTCGATATTCCTCGCAATTCTTTTCCAAGTCTTAAACTCCAAAATTCGTTCTCGTCATATCCTGTTAGACAATGGAATTCAACATCGTAGTACTTCTTTTCCGTCAAAGACCAGTCCCTCCAACTCATTCCATTCAAAGGCATACTTTGCTACTCTCAAGCGATCTTGCCATATATTTACAGCAATCTGCGGACATTTTACTTGATAGACCTCAGCTTGAGCAATTTATTAATACGATTCCTCGACCTGAACCATCGGTCACCAATTCCCACACTATTTACAGCTCCTGGATCATTTTTGGAAATACTTTATACAAAGTCATAATCGAGGAAGCGGGACGAGGAAAAATTGTTAAGAAACATTCCATTCGGAATTAAACTTGATTCGTGCTAAATTCGGAAAAGACGCTTGGAATATGCAAAAGTTTCTTCCCGGTACTATCGATTCACCATGTTTGTGCTGGTCTTTGTGTCTAGATCTGGTTTCGCTGGGTGTTGGAACAAAGCTGAGTAAGTAGTGTGTATGATAAAAAAAAAAAAAAATTATCCAGGTGGAAAGACGAAAAGGAAAGGAGAGGAAGAAGTGAGTGATGCTCCGAGTAACATGAACCCCCCGCCAAATGGACGAGAATTTACCTCGCCTTTAGACCCCTCATGGGAAATTACGCCTCGTGCCGAACCCAACTATCCGGGCCGGGGGTGGACCCGAAATATTCAATCCTGACACCCTGGGCCTGTATACGATCACGATAACATATGTTGGGAGGGGATGGGAAGACTGATGAAACTCGGAGGAAGAACAGAGAAACAGCGGCAGTTTCGCAATCAGAGTCCCCTTCTCCTGTTTTTTTAATTCAAGCCGAAGACCTTTCAGAATGCTTCAAGCACTGTTTTCGATAGATCTACAAGATGAATGTTCCTAGAGTTCTAGAAAGTAAGGGTAGAAATCTCAGTTGATGAGAATCCGGTAGATGTAACAACATTGAAATGATACGATAGTAATTTTCGGGGCAATCCTAGTGATCTTTAGCTACTAGATATATATAGGATGGATGAACTCGTGGCATTATGAATACTGTTTCGCGGTAGCTAATTGAATCCGAAAATCCAAGTCATAATCTAACCAGCTTGAACTTGAACTGAACAACGTTGGCGCAGAATGACGAGGTTGAATGACGAATCCTTTCATGTTCGTCTTGCTGACATTTTGCACGTATCCTAGAAGAGGCATAAAAGTCCAAAAATTTCTTTTTGGGTTAGGAACGGTTTTGGGTAGCGGAAGTGATGGTTTCATCCCTAGAAGACAAACTCCAGCCTAGTTCATTCCCCCTCCGCCTGAATGCTGGAAGTTCTTTGTTAGATGGACGGGGCGAGCCACCTATGTTTGCAAAAGACAGGCACAAAGCCCAGTTCGACCCTCTCAAGTGGAAGTCGCCTCTATTAAGTGGTTTCCTCAATTTAAGAAACAAAGTGTTAAATTTTTGGAAACGACTATTGCAATCAAGACGATCGACAATGATAAATGCATTTTCATTGTGAAATTTATCAGACTACATCGTTCCCTCGAGCCTAGCCCAAAGGACCCCCTCCTGCCCTTGTCCCAAGAAGGTAGTTGACTGGTGATCTTTACAGAAAAATAATAATTTAATAATAATCACAATTATAATAATTCACAGCGTTTCCTAATTATTTCATTCATCTTGCTGTGGCTAGTTAACAGCAGGTAGGTTGGTGGTTACCTACTTGTGTTTTTAGGACGTCCCACAGTAAGACTTGGGCATCCCTAATATTTAAGGATATTTAATATGCGATCAATCTGGGGTAAAGGAGGACAACACTCAACGGAAAACAAAATAACCAGATCCAAAATAACCGGATAATCCGTTTTAGTCCTTTTAAAATCCAAATCCACGAAAAAAAAACCATTAGTCTGCTCCTCTCGTGTTTTGTCCAGGCCTTATTCCCCAACCGATTCGTGTGGTTCTTCCTTTGTTCAACGCGGGAATTTATCTCGCGCTGTGGACCATCGCCGGAATATTAAATTTTGCCTTGACGGTGGGGGGGGGGGGATAGAAACTTTTAAGATTTGGGTATCTTGTGTATTTCGCCCAGGCCTCAATTTCCCACTGATTTGAGTGCCCCACTTTTGGTTTATTATTTTCAATAATGAACCTTAGGAATCGACCAAGAAAAATTTTTTTTTAACACCCCCTCAAAATTTGATGGTTTACGTTTCAAGGTACGTAGAATCCAAAAATCGAATAAAAATTTGGCCGTCCGTCCGCCGTACGCCGTCCGCGGCACTACGGCGCTGGAATTTCGAGTGGAGTACACGGAGGAGTAACGAGGGGTTATTTAGTGAAGGTAAGGTTCATTATGACAGCACCTTGAGCGCGCTACCTACTCCTGAATTTCAACCGATTCGCGAGTTTCTTTTTTTTGACTCAGATAACTAACTGACTAATATTAAGTCACCAGAGTACTGAAATTCTGATAGGGAGGGGGCAAGTGGAGGGACAGTATTCACAAAATTGCGATTTTGCAATATTTTGGTTCATATTAGGGCTAACTAATGGTACCCAAGCTTCAAAGCTTTATAAATAAACCTTTGTATTTTCATGAACTATAATTTTTGCCACCATAGAACAAATTAGTGGTGCCACCATAGTGCCGGGAAATCGCACGTTGGGTATCGTCGATTATGGATATTAGGAAGCTGTTTTAAATACTTAAGAATATTTTTGGAGACAGAATTATAAAGCTCTTCCGTTTTCAATACGTTTTATTTTTCCCACACGTCCAATCTAATAAATTCTCGTTTTATACACCTCAAGTTACGATTATTCTCTTTTAAAACCGAATTAATCATTTGAAAAAGAATAAAAATCGTCCATGAAAAAAGTTACATCTCTGAAATAAAGGAACATTGTCCATGAAAAAAGGGGAACAACTCCAAGAAGAAATTCGACAAAAATATCCCCCCCCCCCCTCATACATCACTAGCGAAAAGAATTATTTCGGTTCATGAGCAGTAGGAGCATTAGTACGGGAACAATTTCATATTTCATATCACCAACGTCAGACATGTCACCATGGAAATAAAGCTATTCGTTTGAGAAGGAAACTTTGAAGGCGATTTCCCAAAAATTACATTTTTCGAGATGTATCCCTATTCTAGGATATGTGCTTTCATGGTACCTAACTCAAGCTATTTCATCATGTGGTAAGTGGGAATCATGTACGGATTGTTGGTGGCCTGATTCCTTTATTGTTCTGTGGACAACTCCAATTGAATCCTCACGTCGTCGTTCAATATCTCGTTCGGACGTTGGGGCTCTGACGTCAGGGCTCACAAAACATAATATACTCTTTGAGTAGCTATCAACCTTGTAGAAGGGGTCATACGTGTGCCCAACACATGCAACAGATCCCCGAGTCCCCTTTCAGGATGGGCGTGTAACTTTTTTTTTTTTTCGATAGAAATACTTCCCAGTTGCTTCACTAGAGCATCGAAATTTGCATAGCGAAGGGGCGAGTGGGGGGATATCAGAGAATACCCATTTGGTTCCGAGTCTACCAAGGTAGCGGAAGCTGTTTTCACTTTTCAAGGTTGAAAAAGAAGTTCTCCAAAATCAAAATTTTCACTTGCGTTTACATTTCAGACCTTCCTGAACAATTTTGATTCCGGGCCCATCCATCTGTCATGAAATCCTTGCCACAGCCATAACTTGTACAATTCTCGTCCGATTTCGATGACATATTCAGGGATTGTCCCCTATGAAAACCATTGCCCCCAGACTGATAGTAGCCTCTGCGTTTGCGCAAACGTATATTTCCTTGTTACTGTCATAACTTCTACATTTCCCATCTGATTTCGATAACATTTTCAGGAGTTATGCGAGTTGGGGGTGGAGATGGTCCCCTATGAAAATCATGGCTCCAAAATTGAAAGTATTTTGTGGGCATACGCAAACAAGAATTCCTTGAAACAGCCACAACTTCTTCATTCTCCAACAATATTCGGAGATTGTGCGGGTTGACGTGTGGATGGTCCCCTATGAGGGTAGAGCGAGGTAAAGAAAAGGAAAAATTCCAAGTACTGGTGAAATTGAAATACATCTACGTTATAATAATACCCAGCTTTGTATCAAGGAGTTACTTAATTTTCTGTTAAAAAATGAAAAACTCATTTAAAAAAAGTGTAACCCTAATTCCTGGAGTTGTCCAAATATATTGGCTAACCAACCCGTCTACTCGTTTGATATTGTGAACATTTTGACATAACTGAAGTTTTTGCTGAATCGAACATTTTTTTCATCATCACTCAATTTATTGTTTGGAGTGATACGCAAACATGGAGAAGAGGAACCATATTAGATTATTCGGTAATCTTGAGAGGGGAGTTGAAGAGAATGTTGATCAATTTCCACATTCCTACGGTACCACTAGATCGCAGATGAGGTCTCAGTCCCATGAAAAGAAGATGGGAACGGATATTGGTCATTTTCCCAGAAAGGCGAATCGTTGTCCAGAGAACATTCCGAATGCACATTTATGATTTGGGTGTCAAAAAAAAAAAATTCTCCATAAACTATCAACTTTGTTCTACTTCGGGCAATCAATAAAATGTGCACTTATTCACGCTAAAATATAGAAATTAAAGTTTAAACTGCTAAATGTCCAGTAATCTGCCATGTCCGGACCCCTAGGTAGTCAACTTTGCTTGAACACTGTGAATCACCGAGCAAAGCAGCGGCCTGAATTTGTAGTGATTCTTTATTGAATATACCTAGACATGAAAAAAAAAAGGTTTGCAGATTTTTTCAGAAGCAAATAAAGCGAGCAGGAGGATAAAATGTGCTTGTCCGGAGGTTTCTGTCTTTAATCTGCCTTTTTTGTGTTTTCGTATTTTGGTGGCTTTTTATCGATTCCCGCGGTTTTACTACCACTGTTAGAAGGTGAGGTTAGTCGTTAGGTTATCAAAGAAAGCGGCGGGAATCGTATTTCTTCTATGTGGAGGCGTGCACAATGGTTTCAGTTGCAAAAACGTGGTGTCACAGTCACCTTCTGTCTTTCATCTGCCCTCTGTGAAACGGTAAGAAATTGAAATTATTGCTTCCGAGTCTACCAAGGTAGCGGAAGCTTTGTTTTCACTTTTCAAGGACGGAAAAAAAAAGTTCTCCAAAATCAAAATTTCCACTCGCGTTTTGCGTTTTAGACCTTTCTGAACAATTTTGGTTCCGTGTCTGAGTGTCTGTCTGTCTGTCCGTCTGTCATGATTTCCTTGTAACGCGCATAACTATACGAAGTTATTGTCCGATTTCTATGAAATTTTCAGGGATTGTGGGGGTTGGTGTGTAGACGGTCCCCTATGAAAATCATCATCCCCGGACTGATAGAAGCGACTGCGCATGCGCAAACGTGAATTCCTTGTAACGGTCATAACTTCTACATTTTCCATCCGATTTCAATGGAATTTTCAGGGATGTTACAGATTAGTATTTAGATGCTCCCCTATGAAAATCGCCACCTTCGGACTGATAGTAGCCACTGCGCATGCGCAAACGTGAATTTCATTGTTTTGGGTTGCTGGGGTAGGGTAATAGAGGGTGTTTTTATCTCCTTGGAGCCCTTCTTATCCCTACCCAAGTCAAGGTCATGCGTCCCCGTCGCGCAACCCGGGCCTCCTGGGATGGACAGAGGTGATCCCATTAGGTTTCCCTGGTGTACCCCTCTTGAAATTCCAGGGGTGGCTGAATGACCCTCTGGCGACTAGGGAGGGAACCCCTGTCAACGGGTTCCCTGACCCTTCATTTTAAGCGCCCCCCCGTTATGGAGAACACCCAAGAGCAGCCTCATAACCCCCGCCTGCCCATTGGCACGCGGGGTTCTAGGGGAGGCGCTCAGAGGCGCCCCAGGCAGGGGCGTCGGCCATCCTCACCTTCCTCCTCTTCCTCATCATCCCTACCCTCTTCCTCTTCCACTGCCTCTTTGAACCACCAGTGTGCCCATTGTGAGCGAGCTTTCACTACCAGGTCCGGCCTTGGTCTCCACATCAGACGGAAGCATCCTGTTGCTGCTAATGCTGCTATTGATATTGAACGAGTACAGCACAGGTATGCTTCCGAGGAATTGCGCAGGATGGCGGCAGATGAGGTGGTGGCTGTGCGCGATGGGGTACGAAATATCAATGTCTATTTAAGCGAACGTTTTCCCATGCGCACAGTCATTGCCATCAAGAACATCCGCCTGAAGCCCCACTATAAGCAGCTTGTCCAGGAAGCGATCCTGGCAAATAGCAGTGGGGCTTCTCCCGCATCTCCTGTTGCTGACGTGGAGCAGCAGCCTGCCATTCAGTATCCCTCCCCCGGGACCTCCGGTCTTCTTGCCAATCTGAAGACCGAAGTCTTGAGGCTCGGGGGGCAGGTAGGTCGTATTGAAGGCTATGAAAGCACCTACCTGCAGGGTCTGGCGAGGCGGGCTGCTGAAGGGCTGGATAACCTGGAAAATGAGGTGGCAGCCTATTTAGGGAGAATCTTCCCGCGGGTTGGGGACGCGACCGTGACGCAGCACCAGGGGGGACCTCCTCCTGGAGTGGTGTTGCGTGGAGGTTGCAGAGCAGCCAAACAAGCAAGACGGCGGGAGTACCACCGGGTTCAGAGTTTGTGGAGGAAGCATCCGGCGCGTGTGGCTGCGGAGGTACTGGAAGAGCCTGGGGAAAATCAAGTTCAACCCCCTCTCCAGGAGTTTGTGGATTTCTGGGAGCCACTTCTGAGTGCTCCCAGTCACGACCCTGGAGAGCGTGTGGTTCCCCCAGTCTCTACCAGGGATTCCTTGCGCGGCATCATGTGTTTGCCGGTGCTGTCTGACGAGGCACATAAGTGCCGTGTCAAGAACTCCACTTCCGCTGGACCTGATGGTATTTCCGCCCGTCGCTGGAATAAAGCACCTAAGACGATTAAGCTGCTCGTCCTCAACCTACTCCTCCTTGCGGGAAGACCCCCGAAAGCGTTAACCCGAGCCCGAACGGTGTTCATCCCAAAGAAAGGGGGAAGTGGGCCTGGAGGCTATCGACCGATCTCTGTGTCCTCGGTAGTCTTCCGCCACTTCCAGAAAGTACTGGCATCTCGCCTCCAGGTGGCTGGTATCATTGGTGACGTCCAGAGAGCGTTTCGGCCAGCAGATGGCACGGCGGAGAACCTTACAGTTCTCCAAACTGTCATCTCGCTGGCCCGTATGAAGCGCCGCCAACTCCATCTGGCTGCTCTGGACGTCGCTAAGGCCTTTGATACAGTCAGTCACCTTGCCCTGACCGATTGCCTTCGTGGTGTCGGGGCCCCATCTCGGTTAATTGAGTATGTGGCCTGTCTGTACCAGGAAGGCGTGACGGTCCTGGAGGCAGGAGGTGAGGTGTCAGGGGATGTGCGGATCGGGCGTGGGGTACGCCAGGGGGATCCCCTATCACCACTCCTCTTCAACCTGGTCGTGGACACGGCCTTGGGTAAGCTGCCCACAGAAGTAGGGTTTGATCTCGCCCCTGGGGTGCGAGTAGGAGCATTGGCTTTTGCTGATGATGTTATCCTACTCGCAGAAACCCGTGAGGGCTTGCAGATCGCCCTCAATGCATTTGCTAAGCAGCTAGCCAGGTGTGGACTTGTGGTTAACCCCGATAAGTGTGGGTCGGTCTCCTTGGTCCCGTCGGGTCGCCAACATAAGGTGAAAGTTGTGGATGGGGGTTTTGTCATAGGACAATCCCCCATCCCATCTCGATCCGTGTTGGAGGTTTGGCGGTACCTTGGAGTCGACTTCATGGGGGTGGCCACCATTAGTGCCAGCCGTGTGGACCTTGGTAGAGCGCTAGCTCGCGTTACCAAGGCTCCATTGAAGCCACAGCAGAAGCTGCGCCTCCTCCGCACGTACTTACTGCCAAAGCTGACCTATGGGTTAGTCTTTGGCAGGCTTACGGCGGGGAGGCTGCAAGAGTTAGATCGACAAGTTCGCTCTGCTGTGCGCTCTTGGCTGAGGTTCCCACCTGGTGTCCCAAGTGCCTATGTTCACGCACCGGTCAAATCCGGTGGGCTTGGCATTGTGTCTCTCTCGGCATGTATCCCTTCATTGCGCCGCCAGCGCCTGCTAGCCCTTCAAGGGTCGAGCTGGGAGGTCGCCCGTGCGGCTGCTGATCTTGATTTTGTCAGGCAGCAGTTAGCATGGTGCGACCGAGCAACACCATCTGCTCCAAAACCCAGTTCGTCTGCTGAGTTCACTGCTGCGCTGCATGAGTCAGTAGATGGTAAAGAACTCCGACAGTGCTCCGAAAGCCCTGTCTCTTCCCAATGGGTAGATTGGGCTTCGGAGGGCATTGGGGCCCGCGACTACCGACACTTCCACGCCGTCCGCATGGCAACTCTGCCAACTGCGGTACGGTGTTCGAGGGGTAGTCGTAGGACAACTCTACCCCTTTGCCGCGCCTGTCGGAGTGGAAATGAACATCTGTATCATGTAGTGCAGCAATGTCCTCGGACTCATGGGGGCCGCATTTTACGTCATGATGCGGTCGCCAAGCAGATAGCAGGTGCTTTGTCATCTAGCGGCTGGGATGTTGAGAGGGAGAGATTGTATCACATGCCAAGTGACCAGGGTAAGAAGCCCGACATCGTTGCCGTCAAGCCCGACCAGTCTTGCATTATCCTGGATGTCCAAGTTGTCAATGGCAGCTTGGACATGGAGCAGACTTGGCGGGCTAAGATAAGAAAGTATGATAGAAATGATTTACGGCAAGCAGTGTCGGAGCTAAAAGGAGTGGCACCCAACAACATCAGGGTGATGGCTGCAACCTTATCGTGGCGCGGGGTGTGGTGCGGGAAAAGTGCCACGGAGTTGCGTGAGTTGGGCATCTCAGTAGGCGTACTCCGTGGTATCACCACCCGTGTCCTGCTCGGCTCATATTTGAACTGGTGGTCGTTTTATAGAGGCACTTCCCTTCATCCCTCTCTCCCACCCCCACCTTCCTCATCTTCCCTCATCCCTAGGGCCGGCGTCGGGTGAGTCCTGGGCGTCCTCCCCATTATTTAATTATTTATTTATTTATTTTTATTTTATGGCGTGCCCCCTCCGTCAAAAAAGACATTTTGTCTTTGAGGGGAGTTGGAAAAAAAAAAAAAAAAAAAATAACAGCCATAACTTCCACATTTTCCACTCGATTTCAATGAAATTTTCAGGGATTATGTGGATTAGGTTGTAGATGGTCTCCTATGAAAATCATTGTCCCCGGACTGATAGAAGCGACTGCGCATGCGCAAACGTGAATTCCTTGTAACGGCCATGACTTCCACATTTTCAATCCGATTTCAATGAAATTTTCAGGGATGTTACAGAGTAGTGTTTAGATGGTCCCCTATGAAAATCATAGAGAATGGTTTTTCATAGAGGGATTCATTCATAGAGGGAGGGTCTCCTGTGAGAATCTCAAATCTTATTGATTGCAGGTCATCGGTAGGTCGGAGGATAAAGTCTTGATTTGAGCTCCTAAGGTCGCGGGTTCGAAACCCAGCCGAGGCTATGTATTTTTTTGATCCAATCACATACACTCACTTAATTTTGGTTTATTATTTTCAATAATGAACCTTTGGAATCGACCAAGAAAAAAAAATTTTATCACCCCCTCAAAATTTGATGGTTTACGTTTCAAGGTACGTAGAATCCAAAAATCGAATAAAAATTTGGCCGTCCGTCCGCCGTCCGCCGTACGCCGTCCGCCGTACGCGGCACTTTTGCCACTTAGCATTGACCGATTTTGATGAAATTTGGTTTGTAGGCTCCATTTGGGGTCTAGTTGTGCCCCGAAGCTTTTGGTTGATGTAGGTCACTTCTAAGGGTTCCAAAATCAATTTTGAAATTTTGAAAACGCCCTAACTCAAAAAATTCTGATATGAAGGTATTGTTTTTCCTTCAATTTAAGATTCTATAGAATTTTTAGAATTTTTTTAGACCACGCGGAGCTCTGTAGGACTAACCGTTCGCTCCCTACGAAAATTTAAGGGTTTATATTGAAATATATATATATATATATATATATAAATCAAAACACGAGTGTGAATCGCAAAAGAGGCCTAATCTCCGTTCAAATTAGAGCTGACCGAAATGCGATCGATGGTTGGTGATTTTGATTTTTTTTTTTTTGGATTTTTTTTGTGGATTTTTTTCGATTTTTTTTTTTCTTTTCTTCATATTGGATGGTTGGTGATTTTGTAGAGGATTGATCCTCTATTGAAAAATAATAAACCATTGTGTAATAATTTGCAGCGTTTTTCATCCGAATTTGATGAAATTTTCTAGGATTGTCCAGATTAGCGTGTAGATGGTCCCCTATGAGGGTAGTCTTAGAGATTGGTGTTTTGAGATTAACTACTATGCATCGGATCATCTATACAATCGGGTTATGGATACGCGGAAGCTATGTGCCACACCCACTTGGCAGACGTTATTTTTTCTTTTTGGTCTCTAGTTCTTGTTTCTGCTGAGCTGGTTCCAGCGATATGGTCACACTTCAGCAGAACAGCACCAGAACGCGGGAAAAGCTGAAAAACCTAAGCGCCACCCAGGAATTTTGTGTCTTTTTTGTGTCTTTCATCTGCCGGTGATGGTGGCTTTTGGAGAGATGAAAGACTTTTTTCAAGTTGTTAACAATTTAATTTGAATTTTCCGTTGCAATTTAATAACTTTACAATTTTCGACCTCAAAACTGTATTCAGCAACCGTAAAAATCCCCTGGTACCAAGTTTTGGCTCGAAAAACCGATAAATTGAGATTACTTGGTTACTTTCGGACGTTTCTAGGTTGCTATCAGAAAAACCGTGTTCCACGTTGGTTTAACCCTTTTCTACACCTGCGTTGGTGCGCCCTGGTTCAATTTTTGGAATAACTCCCAGTTCTCGCTACTCATGGAGATGAAGTTCCGAGTATTCTCCTTTACGCGGAAACCACGCCAATAGGTTTCTTTCGATAGGGTTCCTTCTTTAATTTTTAACTAAATAATTAAGCGTCCCACTGTGTGTTCTTTCGTCGAAATTCAATCAGTACGGTGTGAGGTTAATCCCTGATTTTTGGCAGATCTTGAGACGGACTTTAAGTTTTCTGAAATCTTGGGATACCGATTGTACTTTTCCAGGAAAATGACCCATATAGGGACCAGGGGTGAACTTAAACCATCACCATGCATGTTAAATATAGTAGTCACCTAGTGTAATGTCCAGTATAATGTATGTAATGTGAGTCTGTATACGAGTCAGTATATCGTAGTATCGACTGTAGTACCTACTGTTCACATTGTGAATGAAGCTCCTTCTGGGTGTGGCTGCTTCAGCCATCTGAGCGTGAAGAAGGCATTTACTATGTAGTTAACCCGGAATGGCCCGCATTCATTTTAAAAAATCCAAGTAATTTCATGAAGCATGAAATCTGTATTAAGACGTACATACCTTCGAACAGCAAAAATAGGAGCGGCAGTGGCTAAGGAATTTGGTGTACCTTTGCAATGAAAAGCTACCAACCAAAGGAATACTATTGCTGTATTTAAGTGGAGTGGTAAAATCAGAGCCTCTTGAAATATCGAACAGGATCACTTCGAGGGATCGGAAAATTAAGCTTCATGAAGCAGAAGAGATGAGAGAGAGCCAGAGAATAGAATGGGAAGGCTGAAGGAAGTCTTGGGGTTGAAAGAAGTAGGTAGTAGAGAGGAAAAGAGAGCGTTGGAAGTAGAGAGAGTTGGAGGGAGTGTTGGTAGCAAAGTAGTCCGAGGAACGTGAACCCGTAGCAGAAGGAACAGGGGTTTCTTTTCCTTCCCTCTAATGCCGACTCCTTATCAATCAAGACGTCGTTTTCCTCTGGCGGCAAGTATCTTTCACTCCAGTCCCTTACAGTGATGCCCCAATCGTCATTATCTTGTTTACCTGTATCATCCAGCGCGTAACGGCGTTTACGCTCGTTTAAAATGCCGCATTTTCTTCCTCGATGTATATCTTCCTTCGTGAATCGGCGGTCCTGAATGCCCGGAGGTTGACGCAATTTTAATGGACCACGGAAAACTGAAACAGGCGCCTCTCGTCGACCAATAACGCCGACCGCAACTTGCTGCATCAACTCCCGCAAGCTGTTGTCACAACCGTTGGAGCCCGATTTGAAATGGCTCGTATTGTCTACGTCTCGTCAATTGGAAACCACGCTTTTTCCAACTCAGCAAATTTTTATTACTGCAAATCGACAGAAACATTTGAATTCACACGTGAAACTGTTTTTTGAATGACCTGAACTTCTCGAAACTCATTCCCTTTCTGACCGATTTAATACCACAAATGCAAGAGTTCGTTATTTTGCTTTATATCAAGGGACGCCGTTTTCTTGAATGCGCATGGTAATAAACCTGATTTATTTAACCCTTAACTTGGCAATGTAGCTTTTGTAGTAATAAAACGACACGAGATGCAAATAATCACGTAGTTTATTGGAAAGATTGGTACTAATTACGTACATAAACAAAATAATGGGAGCTCGGCACATGCGCGACGTAAGCTAAACGAAAACTTATGAAAACTGATCTAGGTACTACAACTGCCGCTAGGAGATACCTACCACACTTTAAAACAACAGCAGTCTTTCCACGTCGATCAAAAATTCCCAAAACGGGATTTCAAATTTTTTTCCTCTCGAGTGCCAACCCTGGAAAAGTGGATAACCAACCAAATATGATCCAGAGAAGGTTACGTTGTTGTTTTTGCCGAAAAACCCAGGGGACGTAGGAAGTGCTGATCTGCTTCAAAAACTTGTAACGAGCATAACTATACGAAGTGATGGCCGGATTTTGATGAAATTTTCAGTGATTGTAAGGATTTGGGTGTAGATGGTCACTTAGGGGCAGAGGGTAGTGCGAGGTACTTAGCTTGATTTTTTTTTCAGTACCTATAATTTTCTTGAACGATAACAATAGATTTACTGTAAATAACAACGGGGGATTTTTTTTTTCTATTTTTTGGGGAGGGGGGTAATAGGTTTTCTTCCAACAGTGGAATTCTCATTGATGTTTTGAGATCAGCTACCATGCATTGGATCATCCATGCAATCGCGTTATGGATACGAGGAAGTTATGTGCCACACCCACTTCACATGAAGAAATGAATGACATTTTGAACGAACAGATGGAAAAAGCGTAGACTGCGTAATACTCTTAGAACCGTCCGGAATCTATGGGTGGTCTGTGTCGGAAGAAATGTTGAGAACTGACGCGCTACAGATTTTGTAAAAATATCTCGTACAATATGAAAAACCAGACTTCGAATCAGTTGGGTGAAAACATTCTCAAGCTATGTATCTAACGTTTAAAGTAATAACCGGTAGGGCTGGATATTTGAATTCAAAAGTAAACCAAGCGAAAAGGGAAGAGTAGCCGATGCCTTTCCAGTAATGTATATGGAAATGCTGTTACCTCTCAACTGCGTCGGTATCATACTAACCGTACCGTACTTCACTAAACCCTTCATTCAAGAAAAATCAACAGCACCGTTTTATTTCCCGTTTCCTTCTACCAACTGTTGGCCAAGTATTCACTAGTTAGGAGGGAAGGTTCCTAACTGCCAGCGGTTGAACAGGCAGTTCAACAGTTACAAAACAATATCTTCGGGTTTTACATGAATTCTGGAGCCATTTACGTAGAACAAATATTTTGCGAGAAGAAAAGAAATAGGCTTTTCAATACGTTATATTCGAAAAAAAGTCCATTCATGCAGCATGAATTAATGAGCGAATTTTCAAAGAAATCATTCAGTTTAAGGTGTGGTTAAGAAAAGGACCAATGGTGTTGCAATTTGTTGTAGAAAGTTTTTTTTTCGATTCTTGGTTTATATATATGTATATATATTTTTTTTACATACTTTTACACCAATAATCGACGTCCCGGAAGACGTGGAATCACTGGGCTGAAAGCTGAATCTGGGAGCCCGAGAAGCGTTCTGATTGGGGAAGCTCCAGGACGTAGTTAAAGATGAGTGCGACAGATCGCGTTCATGATCGTATGTTCCCAACCTCATCACAACAAACCACCTTTTGTTCATCACACATTTTTCTCCTTGATGCGTTACCGGCCGCGAGTAATTAATTTGATAACATTAGGTTTATTCGCGATATGTACGAAAAAATAGTGCGATTTTCAATAATACACTGGGTTTTAAACGTTTCTATCGGTGGCAGTTGTCGAATAAATATTTGAACGAGGACTCTTTTTTTTTCCGACACATATGATTTTTGGAAAAACTTCAGGGATCGTTTCAGAATGTTCCAAAACGGATTTCAATGTGAAAATTTTTCGAAAAAGTCGATTCTAAAAATTTTGAGGCCATTGCAATAGCTTCATTTTCTTTGAAATTCCGCAAATAACACGCTGCAAATTATTGCTGGGTATGCTTTGAAGGTCTTAGGAGTCCATATTCATGTTCTAGTCGTCTCTACGAACTCATAGAGTACCCACACGGCTACTGCATTTCTGGTTACAACAAATATACGCACGTATTCATTATATATATATATAGCTACAAACTTTTCTTAATTTTGGACAATTTTCATTTTTGAAAAAAGCACTCATATCAGAAATTTTGTGCTGAATCTGAATATACCATAAATTACCATGATTTTCAATGTAAAAACCACAAAAAACGGGAAAACCCCATTTTTTTGGAGTTTTTTTGAATTTTGGACCACTTTGGATTGTCCAAAATTGCTGGTTAACGAACTTGACCTTTGGTTTGTTGTTACAAACATTTTGGCAGAAACTAAAAAAAAATGTTTAAACAATTACTCAAGTTATCGTCCGGAATGACACATATATATATACATATGATTTTTGGAAAAACTTCAGGGATCGTTTCAGAATGTTCCAAAACGGATTTCAGTGTGAAAATTTTTCGAAAAAGTCGATTCTAAAAATTTTGAGGCCATTGCAATAGCTTCATTTTCTTTGAAAATTCGCTAAAAAAACACTTCAGACAGGGTAACGTCACCAGTAACAGACATGCTTAAGACATATCTTCAGGTTAAATCCTTTTTCGGAGCCTTGTAATGTATTCAGAGTTTTTAAACTATTTTTTCCATGCAGCAACATCTATTCTAACGAATGGCTGTTTCTGGATCCTCAATGTTACTTGATTTATCTTCTAATAATCACTCAGTTATGAAAATAGGTTCGACCACCAGTTACAGACACCGGAAAGTCATAGTTCAAACATTGAAAAAACATCTCCAGCATACCCTCATGTCAAAATTCTATGATATAATGAGTATGGTATGAAAACACGCTTTCTACAGTGAAATTCTATAACGGTGGGGACGAAAATGATCAACCAGCTACCAGCAGCATCATTCACCAACTGATGTTGTGGTGGTGTTCATAATGAAGTTTTTTATTGAACAAAACCAATAATGGTATTTGTAATGACTCATACTTTTAACTGTGTAGTTCTCCAATAAAGGTCGAGGGAAACCCTGAGTGACTCACCATGCACGGTAGGTAAGGTGAGGTACGGGGAACAGTGACATCAGTTGACGTCACCTTTTTCCACCCTCTTCTTACCTTGTCAAGTCCATATAAAAGGAGGACTCAGGGCTTCCCCTTTATGCACTCGTCTTCGAAAACTCGACTTGTTTATTTCTCGATCTACCTCGCCTCTTCTCTGAAGCCCACAGTTCATCAGAGGGTCTCGGTATGCGATAAAGCTCATCGCGCCGGCTTCTGCTCCCATTTACCCTAGTCGTCGTCTGCCTCCAACTAGGTATAGGTAAATGTGGTGCATCCCCCGGGTCGGCGAGCAATCGCGCCTAGGAATGTATCCGAGCTGGCGATCTTAACACTCTTGCACACGGTCTGCGGTTACCCGCGCCGGGCATCGAGTGTTGTCCCGTCCTTTGTCTTCGTTGAGTAGGAACCAATCAAATCGACAAGCAGAAGGAAGCCGATCGCCTTCACGCTCCGACACGCAGTCATAACATTGGTGACCCCGCACGTTTTTGGTTCGCTATTCAACACGAAGCTAACTCGAGGATTATGGACCCACCGCTACCGCCGCCCGCACCGGACTTCGCCGAGGCCACGAAGGTCTCAATACCGCTCACTCTTCCGCCGTTCTACCGAGAGGATCCCCGGCTGTGGTTTATTCAGCTCGACGCAGCTTTCACCGGCGCGCATGTAAACACGCAGCGCGCTCGCTTCACCCGCACGATCCCTCTACTGCCCTACGATGTTGCAGTTCAAGCGGCGGATTTAACACAAGCCCAGCTTGTGACTCCCTACGACGACCTCAAGCAGCGGCTCATCGAAATTTTCGAGCCATCTCGGCATGCGAGGATCACGGCACTCACCGAGCATCGGCCACTGGGGGACCTCAAGCCTTCCCAGCTTTTACGCCAAATGCGCCATCATCTGGGGGACCTCACGCCTAACGACATCTTAAAGGCATTTTGGATCAAGGCGCTACCCATCGCGGTCCAAATGTCCATTGCTCCGTGGATGGATAAAACGCCAGAATTCCTCGCGCCGATCGCAGATGCTACGCACGAAATACGTAGCGCCGCAGCGGTTCATCAAATAGAACCGGACTGTAACACCGAGGCAGTCGCTACGAAGCAGCCTCCGAGACGAAACAGCCCCGCCCGAAAATACCAACAAACTCGACCACAATCTCCGATTCAACGACAAGGTTTGTGTTGGTACCATTTTAAATACCGTGACAAGGCTACCAAATGTCGACAGCCTTGCTCATTCAAAAAGGTACGATGGCAGGAAAACTAGCGGGCCCGCCTGTTTACAAGGCGGGCGCCCCTTTCCACGACGTTACGAATCATCTTTTCGTCAAATGCCATAAAAATAATATACCTTTTTTGATCGATACGGGCGCAAGCATCTCAATTCTTCCGAACTCTTTAGTTCATCGGAAGAAAAAAACATCCGACTACCTACTTTTCGCCGCGAACGGCACAGCCATCACTACCTACGGTTCTTTTACAACGAAGGTTTACCTACAAAACGAAATCTACGAATGGTCATTTGTAGTTGCGGACGTTAAACGACCGATTATCGGAGCCGACTTCCTCGGATATTTTGGCTTACACGTTGACTTGAAAAATCGAGCGTTATTCAACCCTCACTCGCAAAAACCTATACGCGGGTACGTCAACACGGTCAACTCCGGCGTCACCACCGAACCTACTCCGCCGACCTTCGTCAATATGCTCAATAAATACCGACCGGAGCCTCGATCATCGTCACACCTCTCCACGGTCAAACATTTTATTGAAACCAAAGGCCCACCCGTCACAGCGAAAAGTAGACGTCTCCACCCCGAACAACTCCGTCAAACGAAGGAACACTTCAAACAACTCATCAACGACGGAATAATTCAACCTTCGAAATCACCTTGGGCAAGTCCGCTTCACGCAGTACCTAAGCCTAATGGTACTTGGCGTTTCTGCGGTGATTATCGACGACTAAACGAACGCACGGTCGGAGACCAATACGCCGTTCCGCATCTTCGAGATTTTTCGTCTCACCTCCACGGATGCACGGTCTTCTCTACACTTGATATATCACGTGCGTTTCATCACATCGACGTGAACCCTCAAGACGTCCCGAAAACAGCAATTATAACCCCATTTGGGTTATACGAATACCGAAAAATGAATTTCGGATTGAAAAACGCTGCGCAGTCATGGCAGCGCTATATGGACCAAATCCTTCGAGACTTCGACTTCGTCTTTTGTTTCCTGGATAACGTTTTAATCGCGTCACGAAACATCAAGGAACATGAACGCCATGTCAAAGCGGTCCTCGACGTCTTCGCTGCTGAGGGTCTCACAGTGAACAAGGACAAATGCGTCCTTGCCAAAAAAGAAGTGACCTGTCTCGGTCACATTGTAAATGAAAATGGAATTCGACCGGTACCGAAAAAAGTCGACAATCTCACGACGTTCCCGCTTCCGACTACCGTTACCGACCTACGCAGGTTTCTGGGAATGTTGAACTTTTACCGACGGCATATTCCTCACGCGGCCATCCACCAACAGCCGTTAATTAACGCTATTCCGCAACCTTCCAAAAAGAAGGATCGTCGCACGATTGAATGGACGGAACAAATGAAGTCCGCATTCAATAAATGCAAAAACGATTTGCAAAATGCGACTACACTAGCTCATCCCTCGCCGAACGGGCGACTATCGATTACGACCGATGCCTCGGACGTCGGAATTGGCGCGGTTTTGCAGCAACAGGTCAACAACAAAACGTCCCCTCTCGGATTTTTTTCTAAAACACTGACAACAACACAGCAGAAATACTCCACATTTGACAAGGAGCTTCTCGCTATTTACGAAAGCGTCAAACACTTCCGAGATTTCGTAGAGGGGCGTACGTTCTACATAATTACCGACCATAAACCGCTCACGACCTCGCTCCATCAAGACAGAAAAACTGCCTCGCCTCGCCGGATTAGGCAGATGGAATTCATCAGCCAATTCACGACCGATATACGATATACACCGGGCACCTCCAACGTAGTCGCTGACGCCTTATCTCGACCTTCTCTCGAACTTCATGAGCTCACAACTTTTCCTTCCGGAAAAGAAATATCTGTTGGTCAACAAAGCGATGAATCATCGGAGTTTCGCAACCTAATTTCGACCGGCCGCCTCGAAGAAACCCAGGTACCTGCACTCAACCTTTCGCTGTGGTGTGATACGTCATCGGACATGCCTCGACCGTTTATTCCTAAACAACTACGACGTAAACTCATCGAGCACTATCACTCTTTTAGTCATCCCGGAATACGAGCGACTCGAGATCTCATTCGTGCAAAACTGTTCTGGCCTCGCATGAACACCGAAATAAGAGAATACGTCCAAGCATGTCCTAAATGTTCAAAATTCAAAGAATTTCGCCACCCGCAAATCCGCCCAGCAGAATTCGACGATTGTCTTCCGTTTGAAGAATTGAATGTCGATTTAGTAGGACCTCTGCCTGATTCACAGGGTTACAAATACCTCTTAACCCTCATCGACAGGCACACCAGTTGGCCAGAATGCATTCCGCTCCACACTATAACCACTAAAGCAGTTATAGACGGCATTCTTAGCCACTGGATCGCACGATTTGGTTGTCCGCTAACAATAATCACGGACCAGGGTAGGCAATTTGAGAGTGCCGAATTCACCGAATTCTTAAAAAAATTCGGCATAAAACGAAATCGTACTACGGCCTACCATCCCGAATCAAACGGGAAAATTGAACGATGGCACAGAGATTTAAAAAACGCTCTACGAACAGCTACTTCCTCGCCATCATGGTCTAAGGATCTTCCGACAATCTTACTGGGCCTTCGCACTACGATCAGATATTCGGACGGTTACAGCGCCGCCGAACGCACTTTTCGGGCGCCCCTCCGCCTCCCTGCTGACCTATTTTCGCCTCAACCGACGGAATACAACCGCCCGCCAGCAAAACCCTCAACGGACAACCGTCCTCGGGTTTTCCCAACTACGTTTCAAAACGCAAAAAAAATGTTTTTGCGAGAAGAGGGTCTCCGAAAAGGCTTAAACCCCCTCTACGCCGGCCCATACGACGTAGTGAACAAAGGAGATAGGACGGCTACGCTGCTCATCGACGGCTCTCGGGTGACCGTTTCACTCAGTAGGTGTCGGCCGGCTTTCGGCTTTACCCCCACCTCGCCGGATTCCAACTTACCTGAGGTACCTCCCGAATCCTCAAATAGCGACACAGTCACTTCTCACTGCTCAACCGACTTACTAGCTCTTCGCCGCTCTGGAAAGACAAAACCGAACGAGTCCGTCTTTATAACTCCTCCGGCCCGACTTCACCCCAATGCCTCGACGAACTCGCCTCTGCGCACATACGCGCAAGTCGCAGCCGCCGGACTCCAATGATCATTCACGTGACTTCCAACCACATGTGGTAAAAGCGCCGCGGCTCAATGTTCAACCGCTCGAACTCCCTCTTCACTTCAGTGACTCGATCATCACAATCCACCATTCCTGCATCATACTGGTCGACGTGAATCGCAGGGACACGATGAAGAAGGTGAATATCAACGTGAACCTGCTTGTTGAAAACACAATTCAAGGTGTTTTTCCGCCTACCAGCAAACCCGTCACATACGAACACGGAGACTCCAACATCGCCCGTATTGCGACAGGGGATATCCTTCGTATCAAGATCAACCTGGAATTAAACAACTCCGCTTCACACGGCAAGTCATCACTCGAATATATCGTCACTATGCAAATCCACGAGAACAAGATCTACGAACTCCGCTTGTACGAGAAAACGGTAGACGGATTACAGCTTAACCATTTTTATTTTCCAATTATGCAAAATGGTTAAATTCATTTGTACAAACAATACTTTACCGCCTGCTTCTGTTCATATGATCACACATTGTATTCACTTATCATAATACTTCAATATTTTATCTTTATTGTACGAACTGGGGGACCTATGTAATGACTCATACTTTTAACTGTGTAGTTCTCCAATAAAGGTCGAGGGAAACCCTGAGTGACTCACCATGCACGGTAGGTAAGGTGAGGTACGGGGAACAGTGACATCAGTTGACGTCACCTTTTTCCACCCTCTTCTTACCTTGTCAAGTCCATATAAAAGGAGGACTCAGGGCTTCCCCTTTATGCACTCGTCTTCGAAAACTCGACTTGTTTATTTCTCGATCTACCTCGCCTCTTCTCTGAAGCCCACAGTTCATCAGAGGGTCTCGGTATGCGATAAAGCTCATCGCGCCGGCTTCTGCTCCCATTTACCCTAGTCGTCGTCTGCCTCCAACTAGGTATAGGTAAATGTGGTGCATCCCCCGGGTCGGCGAGCAATCGCGCCTAGGAATGTATCCGAGCTGGCGATCTTAACACTCTTGCACACGGTCTGCGGTTACCCGCGCCGGGCATCGAGTGTTGTCCCGTCCTTTGTCTTCGTTGAGTAGGAACCAATCAAATCGACAAGCAGAAGGAAGCCGATCGCCTTCACGCTCCGACACGCAGTCATAACAGTATTTCAATAGTCAAATTTCGGTAGGTACAATAGGTAAATTTAAGTATTTATGCAACAAGATGTGAACAGAATAACAGGTAAATAGGTGCATTAAACAATTTTTCGAGTGACTACGAGAAAAAAAATGAGAAGTAACAAAATTCAAATTCAACAATAATTACAGATTAAAAAATTAACACTCATATAAAATATGATCATAACTTTACACCACTGCCTTGGACATAACATCTGGCTTATGAAATTCACTCAGATTTCACTAGATGATTTCTAAGAACTCATGGACCACAACAACAACATTAGTTTCACACTATTAAAAGGCTTATAATTTATTAGCCCTTGTTTAGCTGTTGTGTTACTGGTGAACCAACCCTAATGCTCATCAATCATACCAATGCCATAAGTACTAATCAGCAACAAGTCCTGAACAAGTTTCGTTCCAATTTTGCCAATTTGAGGTTCTTAGTGGTTGTGCTACGAAGTCGCTCAAAATGAGTGTAATTACTTAAATTTGAGTTGTGCGTAAATTTGAATTATAAAAATAAATTTCACTTGAATGACAAATCCTTAATAGAGTTTTTCTCAATTGACTATTATATTGAGATGATCCTTGATTGAATCAATCAATCACCGATGTTCCAATTGCGAGGTAGTTAAATGTAATTCAAATCTAATTAAACCTAATTAAACAAATGTAAGGGCTGACTTGGATCAGCATAACCTTGGGAGATTGATCCAAATACTATAATGCCCTACGAGAGTGGTATTAATTGATAGACATTAGCATACTGTTCGGCAGTAACGATTGCTCGAACTAAAGACTGAAACTGCATGGGCTGGAGCCGCGACTAATCTCATCCCGATTAGAGTTGGAATCAACTCAATTAATGTTCTACATTCCGTTCCTGGGACTTCAAGAAAGGAAGGAACGAAGAAAGGAAGGGAAATTTCGGATTGAATCGCAGACGTTAGCAGAGACATAACTGGTGGAAACAGGAACAAAGGTTTCGGGCATTTGAAACCCCACAGGATCTCGAACCTGCCGAGAACGATGGCGGCGTCATTATTATTAGCAAAGCCCTACCGCTCTTGGTGTAATCAGGTGAACCTCATTTCTGAAATACCTCCCACTCAGACTCCAACACAGCAGCGGAAGCTCGTGATTAGTTCATCATTGAACAATTGTCATGAGGGTTAAAAATCAACTTTCAACCATATAATATCACGTATTCAGTTACACAAATTAATAAATAACGCTTAACTAAACTGCCTTGGCAATCAGAGCGTATAAGAAAGTGAAGGATCTCCACTACATGGAGAGATAAGTAGAGGCGCTTGATAATATCATATTATGTCTTTTAGAGGGTCTACAACTTATACCCTCACTGCTATCGTCATAGCACATAATTTTCATATGAAATAATAACGAATAATAACGAAAGCTCAGTCAAAAGGTGGAATTGTTCATATTGTTTCCCCTTCCTAATACTTATTGCCTGTCTCACACCAAGTACTTAGTTTCCTATCACTTCCCTATCATCACTATTATAGTGATAATACAACTAGTAGTATAATACTACTTTCCCTACAACTATTTCCTCTCATATGATTTTTCTCTTGCACAATGTTCCCCTCATTGGTCAGAAACATCTGACCTCGAAATCAGACCCCAATTTTCATGTTTGAAATCTGATCTGAGCGTTTATTAAAACGGATTGATACTACAAAACATGAGGTGTCTAGAATACAAGGGGCATAAGTGAAGAGTTTTCTTTCAAACGGTTTTTTTTCACGGATTCTGAATCTTTGAGATAAGGCCTATCACCTCACGAGCTGAAACTTCCAAAACGGTTTATCTCCCGCTTTAAAAGCTTACTGAAAATCGGGTTTGCCGACAAAACGGCTTGTATCTTTCCAATTGTTTTCAATTAACACTTTTTCTTTTTTTTTTAATTTTGTTTTTGGATTCTACATACCTTGAAACGTAAACCATCAAATTTTGAGAGGGGTTAGAATATTTTTCCTTACTCGATTCTGAAGGTTCATAATTGAAAATAATGGGTAAACCAATAAAAGAAAATGAAAATGAGATTTTTCTTGACACAACCAAAAACTCGTTTTTTCCAAATGTGGCTCACATACATCGTTTTTCATCAAAAGGGCTTATTTCCATATAAGAAATGGCCGTGTATCCCTCAAAACGCATACCAAAATTTCGAAATTTGGTCTTACAATCAAGTTTTTTGAAAAAACTATTTGGACAATTTGGGAACCCTAAACAACATTCTTCGCCATGAAATTAGTTTTTCTCAATTTCCATGATAAATCCCTAGTGGATATAAAGCCCGTTTGAAAGAAAACTCCTCAAGTGCGATTTTCATGAAAATCGAGTTTAATGCCGAAATGGGTAGTTAATGTCTCGTAAAAATATTGCGTCTCAAGGATATTGCCAAGACAAGAAAAATGTATAATGATGTGTCCTGAAATTAAATTTAAAAAAATGCACTCAACAAAACACTTAATAAGTTGCAAACTTCACTAAAGCCCCTCGTACTCCTAGTTTTTACTAAGTTCTTCTTTTTGTTGGGATATAAGGGGCATCATACACCGTCTGGCTTGAAGTTTCAGAATTCTGAAATCAAAACTAAGTCCCTTTACAGCAATCAACAACTTTTAAAAGAACTTCGATATCAGCTGCTAGGAAATCTCAAAATAGTCACTTATGCCCCTTGTATTCTACGCACCTCATATAAACATCTCAATCTGACTCGGTGACTAATTAATTAATATCTACTTCCCATGGCCGGTGGAAAAATCTGAATACACAAGGCGTCTCTGTTATTTGTGCCAACATAAAAATCGAATTTTCGTACAACTTGCAACAATATTTCTCAAACACACCTAGCTTCCGATTATCCAAAACACAGATTCGTTTCATAGTAGATTTACACCACATTTGATGATCAGATGACGACGATATTTATAGGGAATCGACCAAAGTCTCAACTACACAACCTTTGAAAAGCCTATCAAAATCGAATGAAACTGTAAAATGTATTCACAATAGTAAAATCTTTTGGGACAGCGTGTCGTTATTTGGCGGTGGACTTTGGACCGATCTCTGCGGGGATCGTGGGTTCAAAGCTCATCCCCGGTAGCGAGCGTTTTTCGGCGGCAGGAGCTCTCATCGCCCCCTCGTCATAACCCATGGGGGGGGGGGGGTGAGGCAATGGGAAGCCATTCACAAACTAGTGAAGTCTTTAATAAACATACATTTGCAAGAAAGCTGTGTTTAGCTGTGATTTGAAAGGGACATTCTAACCCGCCCAGTCTCAGTTAATTTCGTCGAATTAGGACGGGAAATGGAGAAGTTTTTGTTGTTAGTTCTCCATACATTCCAACGCACACAATCACTGCAACTTCCATCAAAATTAGATGGTAACTTCTTAGAGTATTGCCCGTTACAAGGGCAGGAAGGTAGGGAAGGAAGGGTAGGAATATTTAGAGGCTGGTTGATATGGTGATGCTAAGCTTATTATTTATTGACTTTTAATTATTAGTTTGACTAGATTTGCAAAATAAATAACAAGAAAAAAGTGGACTGTATATCAAAGGGTGTTGTACTATAATAAATAACCAGTGACTAGATAATTATGACTTTTTATTAAACAATAATGAGGTAACAATGATATAAATTATGGTGGTAATAAATAACTGTGGATGCCTACCTAAGAGTGGCCACTAAAGACTAATATCACAAAGTTGGTAGGTAGCTAACCCCCAAAGTTCCAGTGATGAAGAAGAAAGCCCAAACTCTAGGTAGGTAGGTAGAAGAAGACAGCCAGAAGATAGATCACAGGTATGGGTAGATCACAGAAGAATTGGATTATGGTAACTCTCACCTTGATTTTGGTAGCTAGCTACTTATGATGACCTGAGCTGCAGGTGGTCAGCATACAGGGGGATATCCTGGTAGTGGTAGATGATAATCCTGGTAGTCCAAGGGAATCCAACAGAAAGGTGAGATATTGCACTTGATTTTTGGCATACAGTTGAGAATCCACTTCAGGTACTACTTTGGATGAATTGAGATAACTTTTCTTTGGTGAGAACAAGATGGAACAATAATGTGCAAGATGGCTGACTTGTTAAGATTGACTGGCTGATGAATGGTGATGAAGGGCTCCAGAGCAGTGATGAAGGTAGAATGAGCTGATGATGTACTTCACTCACACTTATAATTTTAAAACTGATTATTGTATAAATGGAATTAAGATGAATTTCTATTAGGGTTTTAATTATGAAATGAACAGAAATTATTGATGGATTGAATTGAATTGAATGGATGTGAACATGGATGTAGGCAGATTGAATAATTTATTACATGGAAGAGCAGTATGGAAGTGAATGTATGGAAGTTACAAGGTAAATGATATAAAGGTGAAGAAGCAGATGATAATACAATTGATAAGGGGTTTCATGTTTTGAGTTTGCGATACTGAGGGAATTAGAAAAGGACTTCGGGGAAGTTTGATAGGTTTTTAGGAAGGATATGGTGAAAAGTGTGGTAAATGGTGAGGAGTTGATGCAGTTGATGATGATGACAAGGTGAGTTGCTGATTTCAAGACGTTTTCCAAACAGAGGCTCTTAATTGAATTAGTATTGATTTGATAAGTCAGCTCGTCAGACCCGGAACACTTCCCCCTCGAAAAAATGCGAATGCAGCAGGTGTGACCAACAAAAAGATGGAACCTTCTCAAGGCAGAACTCTCTGGTGGCTGTGCCTCCACCACGTGAATCCGAAATAATTCTACCAGGTAGGTATTTTTATAGGTATTCTCAGAGGGATTTTCTCGAGCGTCCATAGACGACACCTAATGTGTTTGCCTTCAGTGCTGAGCTTAATCCAATGTTACAAATCAGTAATTAAATTATTCTCTAACATATTATTATCAAATTTGATGAAATATAAGGAATGAACAGCGTAGAAATGAATATCGAATATTGTAGCAATTCTCCGCCGACAAGAGTATATCATATTAATAGGTATATATAATATAAATTAATAAGTATACATAATATGATAGTAAGTTAATAATAATGTGGTGAGTAAAGAATATTCCAAAAAACACCACCATGTTGAGGCGAGTGAAATGAATTTGGTTGAGTTGCTAGTTTGTGTACCTCAGTTTCTCGATAAGTAATGACCTTCCATCACTCTCCATGTAATATCAAGACGTCGGAGTAATTGCGATTCCTCAATTCTGCCTCCTCTTCACTCCGACCTTCTCACCTGTTACCCGAATAATACTACGCGTTTCGTTTGATCAGCCAAAAAGCTCGCTCGGTGAAGGTAGACGAAGTTTCTCACCAGAAAGCAAAAGCCTGTAGGAGTATGTGGGTCATTACTTTCATGCCTGAGTATCTTCGAATGTAGCCAGAATCTTTATTTATGTAGGCACCCCCATGGTTTCCTACTGGAACAATGGAAAGAAAACACAAAAGTTGGAAAACGTAGGAGCTCTTTGTCAGGTGGGGTCGCCTTATCACTGTCCCTCTGTCCCCATTTTTTCTACAGGAAACTCATATTTCCTTTTGGAAAACAAATACCGAGGGGCTGTGTTGTTGGAACCGTGATTTTTTGTACGTTTTGGTTGAGTAACTTTCAATGTTATCGCCAGAGTTTGAAGTTTGCTTTTACCTGTCGGTTGCAGGTGATGTGAATATTTCATTATATTTGATTTGAAATCTTAATTTTGATTTCTTCAGCTCACCTGTTGGGTAAGAAGTATTGCAATCGGCGAAAAATTCATTTTCATAAAAGTACTGGTAGAACGTATAGTCGCATCGGAGGGAATGGCCAAGGATGTCCAAGTATCTCCCTTCAAAGTGAAGGTCGATTGAGGGATGCCCGGAGAATTAACTCTACAGTCACAGCAAGCAATGAGGGACAAACTATTCCTGAGAGGGATTGTTCACACAATCAGTGTCCTTGCATAGTTGCAATTGATGTTAGACTACAAGGTAAGGGTCACGAGCAGCGACGCTTGAGGTGATGACGTAGCTCGGCAACCACCCGCCCTTATTTCCCCATGCTACACAACAGTATTTTCTCTTTTACTTCTGATTGAAGGGTTTCATTCAACTCCAATGTATTTCAATAATGAGTTGTATTTACATCATGACATTAGTCTACCAGTATTATCAAAATTATTTGAAAAACTAATCCACAAGCGACTAGTACCCACAATCGAAGAACGTAAGCTGTTTCCAAGGCACCAGTTTGGCTTTCGACAGAAACATTCCACGATCGATCAAGTCCATAGAATAACACATATAATTGAACAAGCCCTTGAGGAAAAGAAAGTCTGCTCAGCCGTCTTCCTTGACGTCGCTCAGGCGTTTGACAAAGTTTGGCATGAGGGACTCAACTACAAGCTGCGCAAAAATCTACCAATAAAGTATGCTGAGCTGCTTCAGTCTTATCTCACCAATCGCTAGTTCAGAATAAAGCAAGAAGACGCCTACTCAGAGCCAAAGCTAATCAATGCAGGAGTCCCACAAGGGAGTGTTCTTGGACCGCTCTTGTATGTCCTTTATACCAGTGATCTCCCAGAAATTGGAATGAACACCACAGCCACCTTCGCAGATGATACAGCGATTTTGGCAGTCGGAGAATGTAACACTGAATCCAGCATACAAAAGTGGACAGCAAGATGGAGAATAAAAATAAATGAAACTAAGTCGGTACATGTCGATTTCACTAACAAGAGAATCGAGTATATTCCGGTACATTTCATGGGAAAAGTTATTCCGAATGCTAATGAAGCCAAATACCTAGGCATGAAACTAGACGCCAAACTTAGATGGAAAGCCCATGTCAAAAAAAAAGAAGGAAAAACTCCTTCTAAAATTCAGAAAAATGCATTGGCTAATGGGGAGACGGTCGAAGTTGTCAATCCAGAACAAGCCTACATTGTATAACCAAGTCCTTAAACCAGTCTGGACATATGGAGCTCAGCTTTGGGGCTGCACGGCTCAGTCAAATCGAGACATCATCCAAAAATTCCAGAACAATGTGCTAAGAACGGTGGTCAATGCACCACGGCACTTTCGAAACGAACGTCTCCATCATGAGCTTCGGATCGAAACAATAAACGATGCTATAAAGCGACAAGTTGTGAGACACCTACAGCGGCTAAGATGTCACACCAACGAGGAAGCTGTCCAAGTCCTTGATACAAGTGATATCATCAGAAGATTGAAGCGTACCAAACCACTTGACCTAGCTTACTTGTGAAGCAGTAAAGTGAAACATCCACCATAATCAACAAAACTCAGTGATGTATCTTAGTTTTGAATATAAGTCCATGTATTCAAAATAATATTGTTAATGAGTAATACTTGGTGCAATAAAGAATATTGAAAAAAAAAAAATGACATTAGTACCATGGATTGTACTATTTTTAGGACGTCCCACAGTAAGACTTGGGCGTCCTTATGCGATCGATCTGGGGTGAAGTAGGACAACACTCAACGGAGAAATAAATAACCACACAGTAATCCGTTTTAGACCAATCTGAATCCAAATCCGCGAAAAAACCATAGGTGAATGTCTGTGTGTGTGTGTATGTGTGTGTGACAAAATCTTGGGTCGTCTGCCCAGGCCTTAGTTCTCAACCGATTTTCCTGGTTCTTTTTTTGTTCAGCGCGGACAACTATCTAATTGTGCACTACGTCGCTGGAATTTCGATTTTTGAATTTTAAGGGGGGTGGAAAGGGGGGGTTAATGCTTAAAAAACGTGCGTTTGCGGGCATAATCCTGTAAAATCTGCCCAGGCCTAAATTTCCAACAATTTTGAGTGTTTCTTTTTTTGTTCGACTCATAAATCTTTCAAATCGCACACTATTTCACCAGAGTATCAAAATTCGCAAGAGGAGGGGGAGAGTGGGGGATAACATTCACAAAATATCCGATTTTTCAATATTTCAGTTCCTTTATAGCTTACTAATTGTATCCAAGTTCTGAAATTGAGGAAAAATTCTCACTATACCTCCAGATTTTCATGAATTATTCTCAGTACCACCTGGAACTAATAGTGGTGCCACCATGGCGCCAGAACACCATAAATCGCATATTTCATGGTGTTGAGGCAACACTGTCCTGATTATGATGGCAGTGCCTAGTTCGCCCTCCCCTAATCTCTCTTCTCTCGTAGAATTTTTTCTGCTTCGCCTCGTTTTTTCTACCCGCCATTGTTCACGGTGCCTTCACCATTTCTTTTCGATTTCGTCTCAAAATATCATTTGAATCTCAAATATCAAATCAAGTTCCTTTTAAAATATATCGCTCAATCCGCGAGTATCGTTGCCGACCTCAGATTTTCATGTGAACAATCGCCTTCCTGGTTACCTACTCTCCAACGTTGCTGTTCGCCATCTGGACTCCTGCAGGTTGCTGATGAATTTTAACGCCGCACTGGGGCCCCAGCTACCAACCTACAAGAACTTGCGAGGTAACAAATTTTATTCGTCGATTTCCCATTCGTTTACTCCTTCATTCCTACCTACCAAGAAAAGCCCTATGCAAATCGGTCATCCTCTAAACCCTACACAATTTGTCACATGGGTTTTTTAATTTTTTTTTTTTTGTGTTACCTTGAATACGGAAATGAACTTCGACGGACTTCCTACCAAAACAAATAGATGGAATTTCAACCTTACGAAGTACCGTCAACTGGTACAACTTTGTGCCAATTTTGAGGTTTTTTACACGTAAATACTTTACTTTTCATCGTATATTATTGAAAAATGTACCCAACGTACCTCTACATTCCAAGTATCAAATGCCACCATGAAAAAAATGCTATCTCTTAAGCAAGAATAGGGAGAAATGTTTTCTCGTGGCACATTCTTGTACCCCATAAGGGTACAACAATATACCACAATTTTCTTTTAGCTTGAAAATATACGAATATCGAGCATTGGACACTTCTTGCCCTGGTTTCTTTGTTACTCATCATGTTAACTTTGAAAAGGAACCAAAAACAAGCTTGTTTCTAAAAAAAATTCAATATTTTTCAACTTTTTAGGGAGTGTGTGATCACAAAAAAACTCGAAACCTTATCTTCTTCATTTTTTAATAAAATTCAGTAAGCATAAGACAGAAAATATATTTTTATAACAAAAATATAACCCTGATTTATATGGCTCAATTCAAAAGTAATTCCAAAACGTGGATGAACGGATGAACCGAAAATTTTGAGATTTTTAGGTAACCATCAGGAGGTTAGTTTTAACAAATCGGAGTGAAGATATTTGGAGTATTTAAATTTTTTCAAATGTATGATACCAACAAAAATATATGATAACATTTAAAAATCTATAATGTAAGCTCATTGCTCTATTTCTTGACTAAAAATATGAAGAATTACAAAAAATAGTCCCTGTAGGCCTATCTGATGCGGTGATATATGGGGGAAATGGTTTGGTTTGATTCGTGAACTGTGACACTTGGATCGTCCACGTGATCAAAACATATTGTTTAGTAATGCATGCATTCCAGGGGACGTCCCATTGGATAAGCATTAGATCAGTTTAACCAGTTGTTAAGCTATAAAACTATTTCGCTCGATGTAATTTACTTATCACTTTAGGCAAGCAATAGTGATCCCCCCCTCACCCTTATCCACCATAACATTTTTAGCGGCATGGGAGCCTCGAATCTGAAGAGCATTTTAAAATCCGTGATCTACGATACCCAACATGCGATTTCGAGTTCACCCCCCCCCCCCCCCATCACCGCCACCAATGGTGTCAGTCTGGCACCAAAGCGGAAATACGTCGTAACATTGAACTTTCATTTATTAGTTTTAGTAGGCAGTCCGTCGAAGTTCACATCTGTATTCAAGGTGAAACACGATAAAAACCCACGAAATATGCGGTTTATGGTGTCCTGGCGCCATGGTGGCACCACTATAAGTTCCATGGTGGCACAGAGAATAATTCATGAAAATCCGGAGGTATAATGAGACTTTTTGCTCAATTTCAAAGGTTGGGTATAATTAGTAAGCAGTAACGGAACCAAAACATTGAAAAACCGGATATTTCGTGAATATAATCCCCCCACTCGCCCCCTCCCCTTGCGAATTTTGGTACTCTGGTGAAATCATGTACAGCTTGGAAGTTATTTGAGTCAAACAGAAAAAGAAACACACAAATCGGTTGGAAATTGAGGCCTGGGCAGAGTTTACAAGATTATGCCCGCAAACGCACGTTTTTTAAGCATTAACCCCCCCTTTCCCCCTCTTAAAAAGCAAAATTCGAAATTCCGACGCCGTAGTGCACAAGAAGTTAGTTTTTCGCGTCGAAGAAAAAACGAACCACGAAAATCGGTTGAGAACTAAGGCCTGGGCAGACGACGCAAGATTATGCCCAAAAACGCACGTTTTTTGAGCATTAACCCCCCCTTTCCCCCCCTTAAAAGGCAAAATTCGAAATTCCGGCGACGTAGTGCACAACTAGATAGTTTTCCGCGTCGAACAAAAAAAGAACCACGAAAATCGGTTGAGAACTAAGGGCTGTGCAGACGACACAAGATTTTGTCACACACACACACACACACACACACACACACATACACACACACACACACACAGACATACACCTATGGTTTTTTTCGCGGATTTGGATTCAGAATGGTCTAAAACGGATTACTGTGTGGTTATTTTTTTTTTCTGTTGAGTGTTGTCCAACTTCACCCCAGATCGATCGCATAAGGACGCCCAAGTCTTACAGTGGGACGTCCTAAAAATAGAACAGAACACTTTAAATAACAATGCATAAACAGGAAAAAGTTGGTGGCAAAAAGTTGTACCCTGTTTGTCCCATTTTTTACTTTCCTTTAAATATCAAAGGAAATAACACACTCATGAAAAAGGCAAATATGGCAATTCGTTGCTGATATTATAGGTTCGATAATATAAACTTACCAGAAACGTGAACCAAACGCTAGTGGGGTACCCAGAGGAGACTTTTTGGACAAATTCAACTCACGAAAAAAACCGGGAACAGATACAATTTTATCACTGTCGCTGATGTCCACTGATAAGCTTGTTGAGTTGGTTAACCTGTGCCTATACTATTGCCCTGCCCCTGTGATTTTTCCTGAATTAATAGCTTTATCCCAGGAATCGCTAGGTAGCGCTGACTGTGAAAAACGTTTGTGGCACATTGTTGAACGGGGTGGCGAAAGTTGTACCAGTTGACGGTATTGCCACTTTGGTGCCAGACTGGCACCGTTGGTGTTGGGCTGGGAAAGGGGGGGGGGTCAGTATTTCTTGCCTGAAGTAATAAATAAATTACATCGAGTGAAACAGTTTTATCGCTTACCAACTGGTTAAACTGATCTAATGCTTATCCGATGGGACGTCCCCTGGAATGCATGCATTACTAAACAATATGTTTATTTTGATTTTCGGATTCCACGTACCTTTTAACGTAAACCATCAAATTTTGAGGGGGATTAAAATTTGTTTTTTCTTGGTCTATTTCAAAGGTTCGTTTCGGAAAATAATAAACCAATCATTGAAAATTGGTAAAAATATTAATTTGAAAATTCGCTCATGCTGCGCCAATGGGACTTCACCTTCTCTCGGTCCGCCTCATCCAGGTGGCACCTTGGTAAGCGAAATACCTGCCCGACCTTCGAGCGCTAAACGATCCGATGTATGAATGCCATCCATTATCGCGGTGATGCGAAAATGAGAGACTTCGGCGAGCCGACGGGAAATAACTCTCACCCTCCTAACCGCCCCCAGCGCCGCCGCAGCGCCTCTTCTTCGAGACGACTGAAACAATAACGTGCGGTGCGGAAAGCGGAGCGCCTGCCAAGTCGGATGTAAACGGAGGCGTTGTCGCGGGGCGGAGGCGGTCTTATCAACGATTCAACTAACCCGACCCTCCGCCGTCATAACCCCGGGTTAACTCGGGGTTACCGCCGTCTGCACATGCAACGCGATTTTGAATGTGTGGGTGGCGCGTCGGAGGAGGAGGGGGGGGGGAGGTTGCTTACCCCAGTTATTAGTCCACATGTGTCGACGAGAGGTTTGATGCGGTAATCTCAATCCAGGCTGATAAACGAGATTAGCTCCTATCATGCCGAGTGGGATCAACAAGCAGTGTTGGGCAACAATTACCTTCAGCTAACAGCTAAAAGCTACGATTAAGCTTAAGCTAACAGCTAAATATTTAGCAATTAGCTGATGAGGAACTCCTAAAATTTCCAGCTAAATTAACTATTAGTCGAAACGTATAGCTAACAGCTCCAGCCCCAGTGATTTAGCTGTCATGAGCAAGTAAAGCTAATAGCTTTAGCTGTAGCTGACGACTGTAGCTAATAGCTGAAGTAAATAGTAGCTGACGTCAATAGCTGACGTAACTAGTAGCTGATGTCAATAGCTGACGATTAATAGCTTATGTAAATAGTAGCTGACCGACCACTAATGGCTGACGTAAATAGTAGCTGATGTGAATAGCTAACGTAAATAGTAGCTGACCACTAATAGCTGGCATAAATAGTAGCTGACGTAAATAGCTTATGTAAATAGCTTATGTAAATAGCTTATGTAAATAGTAGCTGACGACTAATAGCTTATGTAAATAGTAGCTGACGACTAATAGCTGACCTAAATAGCTTATGTAAATAGTAGCTGACGACTAATAGCTGGCATAAATAGTAGCTGATGACTAATAGCTGACGTAAATAGCTTATATAAATAGTAGCTGACGTAAATAGCTTATGTAAATAGTAGCTGACCACTAATAGCTGGCATAAATAGTAGCTGACGTAAATAGCTTATGTAAATAGTAGCTGACGACTAATAGCTGGCATAAATAGTAGCTGACGACTAATAGCTGACGTAAATAGATGATGTAAATAGTAGCTGATGACTAATAGCTGGCATAAATAGTAGCTGACGACTAATAGCTGACGTAAATAGCTTATGTAAATAGTAGCTGACGACTAATAGCTGACGTAAATAGCTTATGTAAATAGTAGCTGACGTAAATAGCTTATGTAAATAGTAGCTGACGTAAATAGCTTATGTAAATAGTAGCTGACGACTAATAGCTGACGTAAATAGCTTATGTAAATAGTAGCTGACGTAAATAGCTTATGTAAATAGTAGCTGACGTAAATAGCTTATGTAAATAGTAGCTGACCACTAATAGCTGACGTAAATAGCTTATGTAAATAGTAGCTGACCACTAATAGCTGGCATAAATAGTAGCTGACGACTAATAACTGACGTAAATAGTAGCTGATGACTAATAGCTGACGGAAATAGCTGATGTAAATAGAGCTGACGTAAATAGCTGACGACTGATAGTGAATAATTTCGAGACAGCGTCCTTTTCATCATCTGAGTCTTCGGTGGACAAGATACTTCTGCACCCAGTGGACCTACGTAACATCATCAACAAAGGTAGGCGGATACTTCTCTACAATTTATGTTTATTACGTTGCTTCCAGACATAAGTAATGAGTGTTTCTGGATAAATGTGTCCTCCATACATGTTCGAACGATCTACAATGGCGCGGAACTGGCCTGATGAACATTTCTTAAGTTGCGGAACTGGTTTTGAACTCACCCTGAAGAATCGATAATGATGCTGAGAATTAAATGATTAAGAATCAATAATTGGTGTCAGTCAGCAGCGCTGGAACAGCTCACATTGATTCTGCCACACCATGATTCACTCGTGACGATGATCCAGCTCCCTCAGTCACCTGTAGCCCGCCATCATTCATGCAATCCCCGTTAATTTATTAGCACCTCCGGGGATATTCGAGTACGTATTAAATCAGGCCTTGGTTATGATATACTACGGCAGATTCAGAAATCAGTTAGTGCAGTATTGTACACCACGAATTTTCTTGTTTTCGTGGTTCAAACCAGAACTACGCACGATTGCGCACCGAAGTCATATGTGAGATCCTGGGGGAAAATCATTAAGGTTCAAAAACCTTTATCTCACCACTATCTGGACGACTTCAGCAGTGTGGGGGGGGGGGGGGGAGCAATACATATTGCCTCATGGATTCTCAGATTTGAACCTCGAGGTTCAAATTTTTGAATTGAATTGACTTTGAATCCCTGAGTCGCTATTCGTTAAAACGAAATTATTCGTTCCACAAATCGCGAATCAGGTGACAGAGCAACAACTACTGCTACGTCACAAATTTCACAGAGTATTTACGAATGCGAGTGGACCTCATAATGAGGAATTTCACCGAATTCTGTTTGCATTTTTCCTGGATAGTTAATGGTGTGGGATAGATGAAAATCGAGCTGATTTCGGAAAATAAGTCTCCTGTTACCTATTTTTGGGAGACAATAAAAATGTTTGATTTTAAAACTAACCGGGAAAACGGACGTGAAGCGGGAACGCTCGCTGATTGGGCTGTTCGGATCGCCGTCTCCTCCCAGTGTTGCCCAATGTTACGACGAAATCTTGTTTCCAAGAGGAAAGTTATCAAACAAAAACGGGGGAAACCTAATTCTCCCCATTTTGCTTTTTCTATTTTTTTCTTCAGTTTTCCAGTTTCGAACCTTACTGTTTCGTGAAATTTTGCATCTGGGAACTATAGATTTCTCGATCTCAGTGCTTCAAGCGGCCATAAATGAACTATTCCAGGATGACGTCATTTTCCCGGGTTTTTTAAACATTCGTATTTTCTACACTGTTTTGTTTATTCGTAAATTAGGAAGTTCGGGCTGAAAGTTTGCCTTAGGAGGTTTTTCGAGGTGCCAAATCCGATTTTGGGGTCAAAAATAGGAAATTCCGACATGGTGAAATTCCTCATTGGGTTTCATGTGTCTCAGATAATCGAGGAATAACTATTCCAAAATACATTCTTTTCTAATTGAATTCTACCTATGATTCAAGTTTTCACTGTTGAACTTTGTAGAATCGTGAGATATTGTTGGTCGAATCGACTCAGGGTCCTCATCTCTGTATGAAAAAGGCAAAACGTTGGCTTTTAATTCATTGTTTAGCTCGAGTTTCGCTGGCTGAACTTTCCAGCATCTTCAGGCTAAAAATAATAAAAAATAATTTAACAAAGAGAATAGTCTATAACTTAAAAACAATACTAGGCACATTACACCGGTCACAAAACTTTTACCTAAACTATACAACATTTATTATAATATACGATTGTCACATTAGGTACCTATTGATAAAAAAAATTCTCAATATTTCATCTTTGTCTTGTCAAGTCCTTTCTATCCGCTTCATTCACAAACATCATCTTCATTCATCATCATCTTTTTGCTTGCGGAAGCGTTGTTTTCACTTTTCAAGGACGAAAAAAAAAGTTCTCCAAAATCAAAATTTTCACTCGCGTTTTGCGTTTTAGACCTTTCTGAACAATTTTGGTTCCGTATGTGTCTGTCTGTCTGTCTGTCATGAATTCCTTGTAACGCGCATAACTATACGAAGTTATTGTCCGATTTCTATGAAATTTTCAGGGATTGTGCGGGTTGGTGTGTAGACGGTCCCCTATGAAAATAATCATCCCCGGACTCTTAGAAGCCCCTGCGCATGCGCAAACGTGAATTTCCTTGTAACGGCCATAACTTCCACATTTTCCACCCGATTTCGAAGACATTTTCAGGGATGTTACAGAGTAGTGTTTAGATGGTCCCCTATGAAAATCATAGAGAATGGTTTTTCATAGAGGGATTCATTCATAGAGGAATGGTCCCCCGTGAGAATCTCAAATCCTATTCATTGCATCACTAGCTCAGAGGTAGCGCATAGAACTGTTCCCCAGGGGTCGCGGGTTCGAATACCAGCCGAGGCTAAGTATTTTTTTGATCCAATCACATACATCTACTCACTTAATTCTTCATCCGAATTTGATGAAATTTTCTAGGATTATCCAGATTAGATGTAGATGGTCCCCTATGAGGGTAGTGAAATGTACTTAGAGATTGGTGTTTTGAGATTAACTACAATGCATCAGATCATCTATATAATCGGGTTATGGATACGAGGAAGCTATGTGCCACACCCACTTGGTGGACTTTTTTCAAAATTGTATTCTTTGGTAAATGAAAAACCAACGTTTTGCCTTCTTCTTACTAAGAACAAGATCCTGAGTCGATTCGGTGTACAGTCAAGTTTTTAGTAATCGTACCGATTTTCTACCGCAAAACTTCGTTCATTTCTATATAATTTATGCAAATGACTTCTCCAGCAATCCAAATATCGTCACTGCCATGTTTGCAGACGATGTAGCTGTGCTCTCGAGAAGTGATTCGTGTGAGAGTTCGTGTAGAATGATGCAAGAGCATATTAACTCTATAGAGGAATGGTCTGAATCCCTCCAAATCGACTCTTGTCAAGTTCACATACCGCCGGAATACAACCCACCACCAAATTGTCATGAACGGAACAAATGTACCTGAGGCTGAACATGTGAGATATTTGGGACTGGTACTCGATAAGAAACTCGTCTGGCAAGAGCATCTGAACGCAACAATCAAGAAAACTCGTACCAGGATGCACGTTCTCATGCCTCTACTTGCTAGCGTTGCTCTAACCCTTCACACAAAGCGCCTGCTGTACCTCTCTCTTATTAGGCCCATTTGGCAATATGGATGTCAGATCTGGGGATCAGCCTCAGATACCCAAATTAAAAAAGTGCAAACTTTTCAAAATCGAATCCTCAGAATAATCACTAAAGCTCCGTGGTATGTTCGAAACTCGACCCTACACTCTGATCTTGACATGCCAACGGTAACTGAGGCTCTCAGGGAAACGGGGAGTCGCCACTTCGAGTCTCTTCAGTCCCACCATAAAGTGGAAATCCAACATCTATCGGACAATCCACCACCAGTTCGTGACCAAAGAAGGTTAAAAAGGAAAAGAACCATTGATCTGATTAGAACTTGATCTATGCAATATTCCATGTGATACTTAGCGATCAGTGATAAATACCCTAATGTTACACAGTTATATTTGTTAAAACTACATCTAATTTATTACCTATTTATTATTCTTGAATATTGTTAAGAATGTTGACACAAAATGTACCTGATTTTTGAGAGGCGTGTCGATGGACACTTACCTCTCGCCACGTTCCAAGTAAATTAGACTTTGTCTACTAATATTGCATGTGAGCACAACAAAAATGTACATTTTACAAATAAAGTTTACATTTATTTTTTTTTTTAAACTTCGTTCAGTATATCAATTATTGAAAATTAAAAAAGGTAGGCGATTGATCTGTCGAATGCAACAATGTCACAGCAGTGGTGTAACGTCACCGCCAGTTTTTCATCTCCCCGAATGTATGCGAAACTAAATGACATTCCTGCTCAAAATTGGTTCGATTGCATACTCATATTCGACTTTCAAGTAGATTAATTTCTAGCAGAAAATTTCTTTCGAGGACAATTTCTTTACGAGTAAAAACTTGGAACAAAGAGAGCAGCAGTGAAATAGAGGTTAAGGATGTCGAAACTCACAACATCCGCATCTTGGAACACTCACCCAATTATACCTGATACATCCCATTATGTCTGATACCCCTCATTATAGAGGTTGCGTTGAAATCTTACGAGTTTTTCTAACGAAAAGTTATTCCGAGTATGTTTCATTACAACATGTGTTTCAGCATCGATTAATGTTTCCAGAGTTAGGAACGAACGCAGATATTTAGGACTTGGAGTCATTCTAAAATAATTTTCGAAAAAATTCTTAAAAAATAATTCTAACAATTATTACACCTATTGGGTTTTTTTCTTCTCAAAAAATGAACCTTTGGAATCGCAAGGAAAACAATTTTCTACGTTTCAAGGTACCTATGTGGAATACCAAGTACGTACGTGGAGCTACCGATCGAATTTTATGAAAATTTTTATATGGGCTCCATTTTGGGTGTAGATGTGCCGTAAAGCTTTTGTTAAGTGACACTTCTAAGGGTGGAAAATAAGGGTTGAAAATTAAATAATGTTCTAGCTCAAACACTTTCGATATAAAGGTTTTTTTCATCGAACGGTGAATTAAGATTTGAGGGGTCTCAGTCGGTCGCCGTTCGATCCTCGTTACGGGTCAGTATTTCCCCAAATTGGAGGGGCTCAAACTTTAAAAGTTGTACCTAAATTTGAAATGTTCAAGGATCTCCGAAATGCATTAGTGCATGGGCGTAGGGAATTAAAAAACTAAAAGATTGCTGCTGGAATCATCAAAATCGAACAATAATTGCCAGAGAAACATGGTACAAACCAAACTGAATAAGCGGTTTTAAACGGTCACCGAATAAAGCGTATTCTATAGTATTTCACCTATTTTAAACCTTTTTGATTTTTTTTTTTTTTTTTTTTTTTTAATTTTTCATCATTGTTTTCATTAGTGGATCCCGTCTTTAAGGGGAGCTAATTGAAAAAGAAAAAGAAAAAAAAATAGAGGCAAGGATGTGTTCTTTGCAGACGAGTGATCTATACAGAAAACGCTGCAAATTATTACACAAAGGTTTATTATTTTGCTAGATAGATCACTCGTCTAAAAAGAACACGGCTTTGCCATTGTTACCACGAACTAACTTGAAGAAAACATCGATCGCATTTCGGTCGGCTAAAATTTGAACGGGGATTAGGCCGCTTTTGCGATTTATCCAACCGTTAAGTTCTCGTAGGGAGCGAACGGTTTGTCCTACAGGGCTCCGCGTGGTCTCAAAAATTCTATACTACCTTAAAATGATGGAAAAACAATACCTTCATAAAAAAACTTTTGAGTTAGGGCTTTTTAAAAATTGTAACCCTTATTTTTCAACCCTTAGAAGTGACCTACATAAACGCTTCGGGGCACAACTAGACCCAAAATGGAGCCTACATACTAAATTTTATCAAAATCGGTCCATGGTGACTAAGGAAAGTGCCGCGAACGGTGTACGGACTTTTAACTTTCCGCCAAAATGTTCGTAACAACAAACAATAGGTCAAGTTCGTTATCCAGACATTTTGGACAATCCAAAGTAGTCCAAATTTCTAAAAAAGTTAAAAAAAAAACGGGTTTTTTCAGTTTTTTGTGGTTATTACTTCAACAATCATGGTAATATACGGTATATTCGGATTCAGCACAAAATGCGTTTCAAAAATGAAAATTGTCCAAAATTAGGAAAATTATGTATTTATTTATATATATAGTGAATACATGCGTATATTTGTTGTACCCAGAAATGCAGTTGCCGTGTGGGTACTCTATGAGTTGGTGGAGACGAGTAAAACATGAATATGGACTCCTAACATCTTCAAATCATACCCTGTGCATACAGCATGTTGGTATGGTATACTAAAAATCGAAAAAAAACCAAGAATCGGGTAAAAAAAACTTTCTAATAGAAATTGCAACACCATTGTTCCTTTTCTTAACCATACCTTCAACTGAAAGATTTCTTTGAAAATTCGCTCTTTAATTCATGCTGCATCAATGGACTTTTTTGAAAAGGCTTTGTTTTCGATTTATTACAGTTTTAAACTTTTTTTCGTGATTGTGACCTTACGTCATTAAATTGGTCACAACTCCTTCATTCAATTTTCTTCGCGAGCGATTCAATTCGTAATGATATTATTAGTTATAAGAAAAAAAAATGACAATACTGAGGATGGTTACATCAACTACTGGAAGTCTGAAGAATAATATTGTAGCAAATTGCGGGCCACGAAAGAGAAGAGAGATTCCTATAGCTTCAAGGAGTTTTTTAATTAAGTTTATTTCGATGTGACAGTAGGCTACACATTTCTAAGTGCATAGCAACACGAAGACAGTGGAAGTTAATATAACAATGTCCAAGACCAGTGAAGAATGAAACGCAGTTATGCCCAAAATAGAAAGCCAAATCATGATGAGGTGATATTTTTGAAAATAATATATATTCCATTCTACGTTCTATCAACAGTAGCGAATTGATCTCATGTAGGGTAAATGACAAAATAATATTCTGAGAATAAAACCCAAGATAAAACAGTCTTACTGCGATGCAGAGAGGAAAGATTCATGAGAACCAAAAAGATAGGAGGGAGATGGCTACTGTAAATCACCAGAACGCCCCAAGACATACATTGGTCTACGAGGAGAAAACGGAAAATTACAAGAGATGGTTCATTAACAATCCTGTGGGAGGTTCTTTGTTTCGAGACTAAGGATCTCGTTGTAGTATTTTTTCAAAACCTGTTGAATTCAAGTGATTTATTCGGGTTCGGCGAACTAGATTGTTACGGATTAGTACCCTGTATCATTATTTACGGCCCGCTCATTCCTGTGCATTGTACGGGGGCGAACAAAAGAGGCGAAATCGTCGTCTTGTTAGAATAGCTAAGGCTAAGATGACTCGCTCCATTGTTTGAGTTGTCTTCTTTCAGGGAATGCCGTTTCGTTTCCAGCGGAGGATTTGACTCACAAAATAGAAACTATGGGAGACAAAATAGAGCCACAACGATCTCGTATTTCGTCACGACGATGTCGTTCGTGGATGTCTAGAAACGTGTTTACCCACATTCCAAGTAACTCTCACTATGGATTGACATCTTGACAATTAACTAGAATTAGTTGGATATACAGTAGGAAGACATCCATTCTCACCAACCAACGGCCGTTAGATCCCGTGAGATCACCGAAGCGAGCCAGTAGCGAGCGCGGTATCGCAAGTCTTGGTAGTTTTTGCTTCCGAGTCTACCAAGGTAGCGGAAGCTTTGTTTTCACTTTTCAAGGACGAAAACAAAAGTTCTCCAAAATCAAAATTTTCACTCGCGTTTTGCGTTTTAGACCTTTCTGAACAATTTTGGTTCCGTGTCTGTCTGTCTGTCCGTCTGTCATCAATTACTTGTAACGCGCATAACTATACGAAGTTGTTGTCCGATTTCGATGAAATTTTCAGGGATTGTGCGGGTTGGTGTGTAGACGGTCCCCTATGAAAATCATCATCCTCGGAGTGATAGAAGCGACTGCGCATGCACAAACGTGAATTCCTTGTAACGGCCATAACTTCTACATTTCCATTCCGATTTCAATGAAATTTTCAGGGTTGTTACAGATTAGTATTTAGATGGTCCCCTATGAAAATCACCACCTTCGGACTGATAGTAGCCACTATCAAACAACAACAACAACAACAACAACAACAATGAACAAACAAAACAACAACATTCAATGAACATTTATATCATGTGGTGCAGCAGTGTCCTCGGACTCATGGTGGCCGCATTCTACGTCATGATGCGGTCGCCAAGCAGATAGCAGGTGCATTGTCATCTAGCGGCTGGGATGTTGAGAGAGAGAGATTGTATCGCATGCCAAGTGACCAGGGTAAGAAGCCCGACATTGTTGCCGTCAAGCCCGACCAGTCTTGCATTATCCTGGATGTCCAAGTTGTCAATGGCAGCTTGGACATGGAGCAGACTTGGCGGGCCAAGATAAGGAAATATGACACAAATGATTTACGGCAAGCAGTGTCGGAGCTAAAAGGAGTGGCACCCAACAACATCAGGGTGATGGCTGCAACCTTGTCATGGCGCGGTGTGTGGTGCGGGAAAAGTGCCACGGAGTTGCGTGAGTTGGGCATCTCGGTAGGCGTACTCCGTGGTATCACCACCCGTGTCCTGCTCGGCTCATATTTGAACTGGTGGTCGTTTTATAGAGGCACTTCCCTTCATCCTTCTCTCCCACCCCCACCTTCCTCATCTTCCCTTATCCCTAGGGCCGGCGTCGGGTGAGTCCTGGGCGTCCTCCCCATTATATTTGATTTATTTATTTTTTTTAATTTATGGCGTGCCCCCTCCGTCACCAAAGACATTTTGTCTTGAGGGGAGTTAATTTAAAAAAAAAAAAAAAAAAAAAAATAACGTCCATAACTTCTACATTTTCCATCCGATTTCAATGAAATTTTCAGGGATGTTACAGAGTAGTGTTTAGATGGTCCCCTATGAAAATCATAGAGAATTGTTTTTCATAGAGGGATTCATTCATAGAGGGATGGTCTCCTGTGAGAATCTCAAATCTTATACATGACAAGGCTTCAATAGCTCAGAGGACAGAGGCTTGTTTTGTGCTCCAGGGATCGCGGGTTCGAATCCCAGCCGAGGGTAAGAATTTTTTTGATCCAATCACATACATCTACTCACTTAATTTTTCATCCGAATTTGATGAAATTTTCTAGGATTGTCCAGATTAGCGTGTAGATGGTCCCCTATGAGGGTAGTGAAAGGTATTTAGAGATTGGTGTTTTGAGATTAACTACTATGCATCGGATCATCTATACAATCGGGTTATGGATACGAGGAAGCTATGTGCCACACCCACTTGGCAGACGTTTTCGGGTTGGAGCGTTGACGAACCCAGCTCCACTTAAGCGGGTGAGGTAATAAGTAGCCATGAACGAAATGATCAGTATCAATTCTGATCTTCCCAATGGAAGACAGCTGGTGAACGAACGCCAAGAATGGTAAGTAATATTAGTTAATTTTAATAATTAGTAATATCACATTGATCATGATATACAGTTAAATTACTATTAACAGCATCAAATCATTTTTCGTGAAGTAGAGTTCTCGTTTGTTACTGATGATGTCCTGTCGAAATTGATGTAACTTTGTGGTTCGTTACTTTTGTGGATATAGACCACGTTCAACTTAAAACATTGAATATATTTATATCTTAAATACTTTATTTTGAAATCAATAAATTGAAGAAAAAAATAGATTTCTACTTTCCTAACCATTGAGCATAGATCTATTCGCACATCTTTTCGGTTAAAATCAATGAAATTGACGGTATTCTTTCCACAAAAAAAAAGAAGAAACCTGTCATTTTGTTCAGGTTTCTAGTAATTACAATCATGAAATGATAGGAATGTAAATATGATATTCGAAACATATTCTTCGGAATGACTCCAATTTCCAATTCGAATGACCAAACATGAACATTGTAGTGTATCGAAATCGATGTTCCATTCTCATACCAAGGGTTGTGTGACGGTGGTCCTGGATTGATTTGACGTACGCCAGGTACAAGAGGCCCTTGATTGAATACGAGAGTGAAGGAAACTTGTTGAATAGGTGATACTGAATTTCACATTCGATGCGCTTCAACATCACGAGTAAATACAAATCGAGTTTATTCAATAAGGATTTCATTTCGAACAAATGTTGAGGTCGATCGGAGAGCTTTAGAATTTCGGGGTATAAAAGACGTTTATCACTTCTCCTCGTATTAAACGAGGAAGGAGCAGGAAAGGTAGAGATTCCCGGTGAAACCAACGAGGAGAAGAGGGAAAAACTGTTATGGAAATCATAGAGAGTGTAAGAGGGAAGCTAAAAGGCAAAAGGGCCAGGGTAGAGGTAGGAAACAGAACCTCGCTTGTTAGTTCCCACATGCGCCCAGAATGTGACAAAAATATAAACCACTCAAAACCTTCCCCTAATCCGGTGGCACCGTTATTCCGTCGTCTCTCCCCCTTTTGCGGCTTATTTATGATTCAGTATTAACGTATTCCGATAAAATATGCCCTCACTTGATCCCCTCCTCTCACCCTATCCTTCTCCGTCACTAACTCCCCTTTCCGCGGAGAAATAAAAAAAACTTCGCGAGTTATAACTTTTCTCTTTTTGGAGATCTCTTCAATGTTGGGGGGTAGCGCGAGTGGGATTAATAACACACTTTTGATAGGAAGCGAATGCTCACTGCGTGGTGGTCGCGAATTCACGGGATTTCGGTCCAATGTAGGCACCACTTCACGAATTGTGAGAAGTTCAAAGATTTAGCGCGCGACTCGAATCTAGGCCGCAAGATCGCGCTTGTCCATAGGACGGTCGGAGATACCCACTCAGTACCAGTAGTAATTCTCTGAATAGGACATCTCAGTGTTTTTTCGTATATTGGTGATTGCAAACTTGTGTGAACGTGGGGAGGGCAAACATGTTCACGTCAGAGGTTTGTCTAAGTAATTGAATGTAGATAATTGAGTAAGAGGTTGGAGAGTAGAGATCCGCCATGCCGAGGCCTTCGTCAGGCTGAGGTGCCCGCCTTGGAGAGGGGTCTCAGTCGGTCGCCGTTTGTTCCACGTTCCGGGTCAGTATTTCACGAAATTGAAGGCGCAAAAACTAGGGCCGTGCTCTAATGAATGAAACTAACCTCAACCTTCCCGATTTATGCGTCAGAAGGGAGGTACATGTAAAAAAAGGTAAAAAAGGGTAAAGTAAAAAAGTAAACAACCATCTCAGGTTGAATTTTCGTCCAAACAAGTTCTTCAGGGAAGAACAGAATTGGTACTGATGGTTTCGCTCATGGATAATTATTGCCTCAGCCGCTTAAGGGGGTTCATGAGTCAAAATCGAAAAATTTTCGACTTTTTCTTTTTTATTTTTATAAAATTCTGCGGATTTTTCAGACATTTTGGTATATGAAAATATTAAATTTGAGCAGTGAAAAGCAGAGATATGAGTTTTCAAAGATTGAGGAGCCAATTGCTGTTTCTGGTGGATAGCTGTTTCCCGCTCCAGGTTCATAGTTTCCATATTTCTGTAACTACCTACCGTTCTTTCGGTGTTCATAACTTCTGATTGATACTACCTACTATGTCCAACTCAATGGTTCCAGCACTGGTTCCCATGCCACCAAATAGTAGAAAAAATAGTGTAGCACTAGACTAACGAAGAAATCAAGTGAACCAATAGTGTATAACCATTATTCTTATCAGTACTACGTGATATGAAATAACCTTACCTAACCGGTGCAAACACTGACTGATAAGAATCATACATAGGGAATAATCGAACCCCATTTTCAATTTCTTCAATATGAAATTATTACGAACTATCGATCAAATACTTCAAAAAACGGTAACCTTTCACAAATTGCGGTTTCACTCCACACCGGAAAACCTTTGTTTTTCGTCACTTAGGTACCTGTTTCTCAGCAGCCAATGGAGCAGGCAACTTGAATTTTTTTTTATTGTCGAGTGGGGTTTATAACACTCACTGAACAAGTTTGGACGGAAAACTCCCAACAGAAACATGGCTAGAATTAAAAAAACATAAACATGAAAAATATCAAAAAACTGTTTTGCTAAATTGTCTCTAGGTAAAATAATATTTACAGCAGAGTTGAAACTCGCTCAGTGGTTATAAGAAGAGTAGATAAAGAATTTATAAAAAAATTTGAAGATATCATGAATATATCCAGAGAATCAGGTACATGAAAAAGTGTTAATTTAGAACCGACTCATGAAACCCCTTGAGTGGAGTGGGGTTCACCAACGGCCCAACCTGAAAAATGATCAAAAGCTGCGGCGATACCGTCCTCGAGCGGTCACCAATCCAGAAAATCTCCCGGGCCGACTGGCCCTAATTCCGGTGATATCACGAGAACCAGTTAACGGCCGTTGGTTCGTTGAGTAATATAAATATATTACGTAGGTTATGGAGATTTCTCGAAATATTCATTTCATGAATTACTATTGTAATTTTTTCCTCTCATTCTTGTTTTATTTCTTTTCACATCATAACCATCTAGTACTTCCAACCTCGTTACCGAACTAAGAAGAGCGAGAAATACTCTAAGCTGAACATACAAACTGACAATCTGACCCAACATGTTTCCATGTAACGGGAAAACAAATTTCTCTCTTCTCTTCCATCTGAAAGGAGTTTCCATTGAAATCAGCTATAGCCAATCAGCAGCTACAATAAAAAAAACGCTAAGTACAGAGAATGCGTTCCTTGAAAAACGCATTGTTGCTCTTCATCTATGGCAAATCTCATATATCCACTCGAATATAATATGCTTTCAAACTGCCATACATCGAGAGCAACAATGACTTTTTTAAGGAACACATTCAGTCTCTGGGCGTCTTATTTCATTGCGAGGAGATGAGGAGGTCCGTTGGTCACCGGGTACATGATAAACCACATACACTCGAAGCCCTAAGTGAGACAACAACCCAAGAGATTCGAGCAGTTTCACGTGAAATGCTTCGAAGGAGTACGCAGTACTTCTCACGACTTCGAGAGTGATTCGACAAAAGTGACGTCATTTAATTGATGTTATTTTTTGTACTCAATTAAATGTTTTCTCTTATTCATTGGTTTCCGTAAGGTAAAGATCTAAGGTAAATATTCAAAAAATAAAATTTGAGTCTACATGGAAAATTAAGTGTTTCAAATCTTTTTTGCTTCCGAGTCTACCAAAGTAGCTGAAGCTTTGTTTTCACTTTTCAAGGTTGAAAAAAAAGTTCTCCAAAATCAAAATTTTCACTCTCGTTTTATGTTTCAGACCTTCCTTAACAATTTTGATTCCATGTCTGTCTGCGTGTCTGTCTGTCATGAAATCCTTGCCACAGCCATAACTTCTACATTTCTCATCAGATTTCGATGACATTTTAAGAGATTGTGCGGGTTGGCATGCAGATGATCCCGTATGAAAATAATCACCCCCGGAAGATAGTAGCCGCTGTGCATGCGCGATCGTGAAATCCTTGCCGTAGCCATAACTTCTAAATTTTCAACAATAATCAGAGATTGTGCGGGTTGATGTGTAGATGGTCCGCTATGTGGGAAGTGCAAGGTACTTAGAAATTGATGTTTTGAGAAGAGATGATGTGGACGCGAAAATAAACACAATTCTCCGTCCACCGAGCGGTTTCCATGAGGCTAAGAGGTCCAAGGAAACAAGTGCGAGGACTCGGACTGGAGGACGGAGCAGCAATTTGGCTCCCACAAGATTAACGCCTCTCACATTCACGCTCGCAAACCCCTTTGTCATAAACCAATTTGAATTTTTCGCAAACTTTCACCGATTTGAACTTTTGGCAACTCAATTTGAACTTTCGGCAACTACTGGAGTCCTTGTCCACCTTTGTTCCTTCTACAATGTTCAATAAAGTGTTTTTCTCCCAGTCTAGGGATAAGACAAACCTGTGGGAGATCGATTTTTATATTGAAGGTAATAATCAGTTTGTTATTGATATTATGATATTATAAAATCAGACTTTTTAACTATAATTCAAGGCAGGTTCCCACCAACCGTAGATTTGACATTATTAAATGATGCAATTAACCAGTTTTATAAGCTTCGTACCAAAACGTGCAACACAACTGAAATTACATTTTCTAACCTATGAGTGGAATATAAATTATCCAACCAGTGAGTAGGTAAAAATACTAAGCCGGAGGACCTCATACGTTGTGAGTAGGAATGTTGGAAAGAATCACGGTAATCCTTCCAGCAAAAATTACAAAAAAAAACCTGGAGAGTTAACGTATGTACAGCGATGCTTTGCACCCAGCAATTTCGCGCTTTAAATGCTTCTGGGCTCAGGCTATAATTATTATTTCCATCCCCGTTTACTTCAGAGATATACGCTCTGGCATTACCCGCGCTCCCGCTGTTCGCTGGAAACCCCGATTTTCCCCCCAACAACAACAACAACGATGAAAAAAAAGATTTTCAGGGGGAGAAAAATAGCGAAGCGCCCAACAGAATATCGTGGAGCTAGAAAGAGATGATGTCGTTTACATGAGTTATATATTGGATAAAAACGCCATGGAGGCGTACTTGAACTAAAACGTTCATGCCAGTATTTAGACGATTTACACCCACAATTAACATGATGATTGTGGACCATTCATCATAACCGACGCACGTGCAAATTTACAGTATATTTATGCATGATACAATCATGTTTGTGCTACTCGATACCAAAGTGTTCCGGGTTGAATGGGAGTTGGGACGTAGCCCATTCATTTCACGCAGGGAGTAGAGCGGGGTAGTCGATAATAGCAAGTCGCCACTAGTCCATGAATGATGTCAACAGTTGTATGCTGATAGAAGGTTGAGTATAATTCACGAGGTGCATTCGAAATTCGTAACTGGAGTTCGACAAATCGCTAGACCCCAAACCAGTTTGTAAACCGCAATTTCAACTGTCAGAAGTGAGTTTATTCCACCGAAGCTGGGCTGAAGTCCATCAATCTTTGTTTCTACGACTTACGTACATCACTTTCTCAGAGCCTAACAGTCCAGTGTTGTAGACTTATGTGAAATTTGAACAAAGGGAGATGATGGCCATTTCATCAAGAACCCACTCAGAACTTGAGACGCTAAGGATTCTGTAGATCTGCTTGATGAGAGAAGTTGCCTCCTCATTTCCAATTTAATAAATTTGAACAATAAGGAATGTTTGGAAACATCTCTGGAAAATTAATTTAGCGGTAAATGAGGGAGGGGGAGGCAGTTAAGAGTGAAATGAGTTGGCCGAAAACTTTTATAATTCCATTATGGCAGACAGGACTATCGCTACCGAGGGAAGGTAACTTTATTCTTTCAAAGTATTGCGTAGAGTTGGTCGTTACAGAAGAGTGAATTCATTAACCGGCTGCGAGGACAAACATTCGAAATACAACCTGTAACGGGAATGAATTGCAACGGAAATATACCGAAAGCGAAAGCCTCCTTCGAGATCAGACATGAAATGTGTACTTGGAACCATTCATAATAGGAGGTGATTATCTATGTTGAGGGGATCAACAAAAGATCGGTCAGCCCAGATTACCGAGAAATTACAAATGCCAATTATTGAATTGAAAATTAAAATCAATTTTGGGTGATGGTAATAAACTCCCCGAAAGCTCGGCATTCGTGTTTTTCTCCTTTTGACTCCATTCCCGATTTTCAACGTTCAGGGAGGCAGGCACATGCTGAAAAAACTTTAATAAACTTTAATGGAATAGCACTTAATTTCCCTTGAAGTACAAAGCAACAACATTCAGTTTAATGTAATTGAGGAACGTAATTTTGCGAAAAACCCTACTTTGGATTGCAAAATGACCAGTCTTGTCAAGTTTTTCAATTCTTGTTTATTGCTGCACGACGTTTCGACCAGGATGCGGATCCTATTCAAGTGCATACAGGTATTGCTGAACATGGTGCTTCTTGGTTTTATATGGTGATAATGAACTTATTCGTTTCAGAAGATTACAGAAACTGTTGTCAAACAATTGTTTGACCGACGGCATCGACTTCAACAACAGTTCCTGTAATCTTCTGAAACGAATAAGTTCATTATCACCATATAAAACCAAGAAGCACCATGTTCAGCAATACCTATATGCACTTGAATAGGACCCGCAAACGTCGTGCAGTAATAAACAAGAATTTAAAAAACGTGAAAAGACTGGTCATTTCGCCAAATCTACAAGTCATCACCACACCGAAATACAAATATATGAAAATCTATAAATTGTTACCTTTTAGGCAAAATGATAGTAGAAATGGTTGTAAAATGATTTAAACAATATTATCTAAAAGAAATTGCCAAAACCATTTTTTTTTTTTTTTTTTAGCGGATGGATAAGGATATCTTAACCATATTTTCAACTAAAAGATTTATTTGAAAATTCGCTGATTAATTTATGCTGCATGAATGAACTTTTTTTAAATATCCCCTCAAAAACGGATGGCCACTAATGACTAGTAAAAAAACAAATCAAATGGTAAGGGGGAGGACGCCCAGGACTAACCCGACGTCATGAAGGGGGTGGAGGTGGGAGAGAAGGATGAAGGGAAGTGCCTCTATAAAAAGATCGCCAGTTCAAATATGAGCCGAGTAGTACGCGTCTAGTGACACCACGGAGTACACCTACTGAGATGCCCAACTCGCGCAACTCCATTGCAATTTTCTCTCACAACACTCCGTGCCATGACAAGGTTGCAGCCACCACCCTGATGTTGTTGGGTGCCACTCCTTTTAGCTCCGACACCGCTTGCTGTATATCATCTCTATCGAACTTTCTTATCTTAGCCCGCCAGAAGCTACAGTTGACAACTTGGACATTCAGGATAATGCTTGACGGCAACGATGTCAGGCTTCTTACCCTGGTCGCTCAGCATGTGGTGTAATCTCTCCTCTCAACATCCCACTAGATGACAAAGCACCTGCTATCTGCTTGGCGACTGCATCATGACGTAGAATGCGGCCCCCATGAGCCCGTGGATACTGCTGCACTACATGATACAGATGTTCATTTCCACCATGACAGGCACGGCAAAGAATATCTGTACGAACCATAAGTACTTGCTACCTACTACCAACCTACCTACATCACAATCAAAATATAAAAGGGATAAAAAATTTTAGGGCTAACAATTTTTTTCTTGGTCGATTCCGAAGGATCATTACTGAAAATGATAAACAAAAAACTAGCAAAGATGGTATTTAATCAGCTGAAATTTGTACGGAAATTCGGCCTATTTGTGTAAACGAGCATTCATTTGCGATTCCCACTCTTCTGAGGTCAGAGGACCACCGCACTGGTCTATTTTGGCCGACCAATCTATAAAAGTGAACCACAAACGCATAAGTTCTACCAACTAGATAAAATGAAAAACTGAGATGAGAAGAACGTTGTCTATTTCCACGAAAATAATGAGTTACAAGTTAAATCGATTTCGATGGTTCGGTCATCATCAGTAACAAACAATAACTGTTATTGTTAACATTCTTCTCAACTTCGTTTTTTATTAAATGGTTTTCCACAATCTCATCGCGAGTAAACTAGATAAAAGATTAAATACTGTATGGCTTTTACTGTTTGAGGTGGGCATCGTTCTGCTGAATGAAACAAAGATCGAATACTCTGTCTGTGTGAGGGCCTTCCTTAATAATGTGGAGGAGATCCAGGAAAATGAAAATAAGTCTCAACAAAGAAATGATTGCGACGCGAAAAATAAATTCATCTCCGCGCACAGTCTGTACAGTCTACAAGGAAACTGTAGAGTGCACAACAATGATCTGGAGTGACGTACAACATTTTGATTGTCAACGGAGGAAGAAGCGGCGGTGCTGAATAGCGTGTGAGATTACGACACTCCTCGTTTCCTCGAGTTTTTATGAAGACGCAATGCAAACAACAAACCAACGCTAAGGATCATAGGAGACGAGGGAAATAAGTGGATATATAAGTTGTGTGTGAGTGTGAGTGTTGAACCCACTGAGGTGAAGAATCGGTTGAAAAACAACCTCTCGAGAAGCGCAGATGTTTTTCCCCTCTAGCTCTGCCCGCCAACCTCCCACAACCGTCTCCACTTTCTTTTCAATTTTCAAATCTCTTGTTCGGGCAGTTCAGCGACAGATCAACTCACTCGGATTTTCCCGTGATAAGGGGTCTAAGCGGATTTCAAGGGTAAAATTTCGAATAAGTGAATTACTCCAGCATTCCGAGGACAGCGGTGGTCAGTTAAAAGGAATTTTCGGATGATCCCATCATTATTTTCTCCGTCGATAAATCGACAGAGCTACCTCATTTTACAACCCACTGGTTCAGTTTAGCAACCCAGGTAGAATATTCTTTATGTGTTCTCATAAACTAGACCATGTGCCAATTATTTTGACCATGTGTATGAAGAGAGTCTGCCAAGACTGATAAAAGCTTCCACGTGGCCATAAATGGTATAATGAATCACAATATACAGGGTGTCTACACTTTCGATGGGCATAACTTCAGGGTTCGATTCTACAAGGTATTTCCTACAAAAAATGTCTTCTAGCAATTTTCTTTTAACCCACTCAAAATTCTTTTTTTTTCACTTTAAAGTTTTTCTTCGCGTTTTCGACCTTACGGCACTGATATGGTCATAACTCCCTTAAATCTCCTGAAAATTCAAATCTGACTACACCGTTAGAAAGAGCGTTGAATTACCAAGCTACCTAAAGCAAAATCAAAATTTTTTAGCAATAAAATAGTATCAAAAAATCAAGTCAAAAGGCGAACTTTAAATTTTTTTTGAAACTTGACTTTCTTCGACCAACGTTTTCACTGTAAATCCCTGCCCATTTCGGTGGGCGCTCTTCGGAGAAAACATGCTCAAATTGTCACCTTTCCAACGGTCTATCAATAATGCGTATTTTATGTACGAAAACCGAGGGTTTTCTTCGAAAAATCCACTTTCTAGCAGTCGGAATCATTCGAAAGTATTACTACTGGATTCAGCGTAAATAATTACATAGAAAATGACACCAAAATCGTCAAGCCATTTTGTGATCGAGGGGGACCATAAACCGGCTTGAAACACTGGATTTGCTTGTAAAACACACGTTTTTTGACATTCAAACTTCTTTTACTCTTTCTTTTTGAATTTTGAACAGAAAAATTGATAGACCGTTGGAAAGGTGACAATTTGAGCATGTTTTCTCCGAAGAGCGCCCATCGAAATGGACAGGGATTTACAGTGAAAACGTTGGTCGAAGAAAGTCAAGTTTCAAAAAAAATTTTAAAGTTCGCTTTTTGACTTGATTTTTTGATACTATTTTATTGCTAAAAAATTTTGATTTTGCTTTAGGTAGCTTGGTAATTTAACGCTCTTTCTAACGGTGTAGTCAGATTTGAATTTTCAGGAGATTTCAGGTAGTTATGACCATATCAGTGCCGTAAGGTCGAAAACGCGAAGAAAAACTTTAAAGTGAAAAAATAGAATTTTGAGTGGGTTAAAAGAAAATTGCTAAGAGACATTTTTTGTAGGAAATACCTTGTATAATCGAACCCTGAAGTTATGCCCATCGAAAGTATAGACACCCTGTATATTACCAACGGAATTACCAAAACGTCAGTCTCCAATCTAAGTTTAAGTCCTTTCAACTACTGTTGAATCTACAAGCGCGTCATCTGAGCAGCAGTGCTCCTTGTTTCGTTCCTCGCTGACGGATCTTCGACATGTTTCCCTTGGTCGACCAACTTTTCTCTCCTCGGGAATTCCATTGGAGGGCATCCTTCTCAGACAGATTTTCTCAGGGTATGACCAATTCATTTCCATTTTCTCTCCCTGATTTCACTACGAATAGGGAGCTGGTCTGTAGTTCTCCACACTTTTCATTGGAGATTCTTTCATGCCATCAAATTAGGATCCGTCGCAGGCAGCGGTTTACAAAGGATTGGAGAGGTCTGGTAACGGCTTCCATCACCTCTCATGTGTCGCTGCCGTATGACAGTACTGACTTCACATTGGTACTGAAGAGTCGCAACTTTGTTCGTCTCAAAAGGTTATTGTTCTTCGGCCCTTCTAGAGCGAAGTCATAGTGCAAAATTTGTTGAAGGGGTATAGAGGCAAACCTTTGCCAGCTACAAGGGATTATAACTTCAGAAGGGTCTCTGGGGGAAGTATATGCCCTTCCGACGAAGATAATCGAAAGTAAATAGGTTGAGTAAATTGGCTGGAGGAGATGTGTTGATTTTAATACTGAAAAATCTTAGGGAAGTAACACTCATTCCAATCCATTTGAATGGAAGATCACAGAAAGTTATATTTGCTTAAGAGGCGTTACTTCCAACTCAACTCTCACAATGAAGTTCTGTGATATAAAAATGCCATGGCAGCTCGTTAGAAGCTCTTAAGACATGGGGAGTAATTGCAAGGGTTTCTGGGCTGGTGTGACGAAAATGTACTCGTGGCATTGAACGGCTAATCTGTTGGGCATCCAAGAGGACAATTTACTTTTGTTTCCTTACAAGGTAATTCAGTAAATGGTGTGGAGTGTTCAGCAATTGGTCTCCTAAGTGATGTGGAGGATTTCCGGGTGAAGCTTTTGCACTTCTCGGATCATCTGCCAATAGTGGTTACTTTTAAATATGAACGAGCGATTGGTGGAATAATGATTCCCATACCGACGCGTCTGAGATGGACTAATTGATGGGATAAATTATGCGAAAAAACTTGATGAATTATTGAAACAATTACAGCCGTTATTGGGTGACCTTAAGCTAGGGTTAGGTGAAATCTTGAATTCTATAAGAGAAGCTGCGTCCGAAGGAAACAAAAAACCAAACGTTAATACGAATAAAAACTGGTCGAAAATGGAGGACTGGATTGATAGCCAGTGCTTGCGATTGAGAGGACAAATTTAACGTTTATTGAATATAAATCGAGATACGGACTCGGAAATCATCAAACGTATGGTGAGGATTGAGAATATAAACTTCTCACAGAAAGAAAAAAATCGAGTACTAGCACCCCGTGGTGCTAGGTATGCATCAGTTAGGGACTCGAAAATGTATTGGGATTTGGTCAAAGAATTAGGATCAGAGGATTGTTTAGTTGTCTCTGCATGTATGAGTATTTCAGAACTACCTAACTGTACCTACAGCCCACCGAATATAATCGACCCAATTCTTTATGTACCACCTGACTCAGATGAAGGGATGCTGGGTAGAGAGATCACTATTGCCGACCTGAGCCGGGTATTGAACAAAGCAAAGAGCTCTTATGAGCCTGGTTTCGACCGGATTCCTAACGAGTTTTATAAAAATGTCCCCAAGAGTCTTATGGAGCCCTTTGTTTCCCTCTTTAACAAAATTCATGATAGTACCCCCCCCCCCCGCATTCTTCAAAGGTGCCATAATTTTCCCATTATACAAGAAGGGCGATCCTGAAGTCGTCCAAAGCTTTCTTCCTGACCGTGGCCATGATTTCGGAGTTCACTTCCTACATGAACTCCAATCAGTGGGCCACCGATGTTTCATTCTCGATATTATGGAATACGAATCGTTAAATTTATATGTAAAGGGCATTGGAGGGGGTCTAATTTTCATCTTAATAATTACCTCTAAGATTTTTCATGATTTTCAGTTGTAGTTTGAGTGGCACAGGGCATATTGCCACCACCCCGTAGAAAAGGACTTTACGATATTTACTCTCATGAGCCTAGTGAGGACCAAAATTACGGAAAAGGATGGTAAAGTACATACATTTTTCTATGTTAAAAAAAGCTATTTTCTATGTAAAAAAGCTATTTTCTATGTAAAGTATATGAGCTATGTTTTGCCTAACGGAGGGAGAAAATAAGTCACATAGTAAAACTTATTTTTGAAAAATAAATTTTGATTTATTTGAACCAATTCGATTTTAAGAAGTGAATAATTTTTACTTGTGATGGTTGTTGATTTCGGATCACAAAATGGATTGGAAAGAAACTCATTTCTAAGAGTATGTGTCACTGAATAAAACGGAAACAAATTCTCCAGCGTTGTTAAGGAAACCGCACGGACACATCGAAGTTATTCAACAATGGAAGTAATTACAAGGCAATTCCAAGCTTGGAATAAACGCTTGAGAATAGACGAACAAGAAGTTTACGGCCTCTAAACTCTAAACGACAGCTATCGCCAACAAGCTGAGGGAAGCAAAGAGAAGAGGAATTCCAAATAGGAGTTGAATTGAAGAATGGGTCCAAAGAGGAATGATCAACTTTGATGATGAGCTGGAAGGAACTTTTAATCATCGTCTTTCATCTCGAGGCGGGAATTGAACAAATCATCAACTCTTGAGTACCTATCTCCTCATATCTAATAACTCCTTGTCCCTTAAACCTACAACATTATTCGCCAAACTTTTGGTTTATAATTTTCAATAACAAACCTTTGGACTCAAGTAAGAAAAAAATTGTTTATCCCCCTCAAAATTTGATGGTTTTGAAACGTAGGTAAACCATCAAATAAGTCTACTTTGGTTAATTATTTTCAATAGCTATCCTTTGGAATCAAGTAAGAAAATTCAATTAATTTAAATTTAATTTAACTTCCCATCAAAATTTGATGGCTTACGTAGAAGCCAAAAATCGAATTAAAAAATCCGTCCGTCCTCCGTACGCGGGGCTTTCCTTAGTTAACATGGTCCGATTTTGATGAAATTTGGTGTAAATAAATGTATAAATTTGGTGTAAATTTTCGGCAAATATACATTTCAGCTATTGCAATATGATGGGTGCATTTCTTGGGTTTAAATCTTCGATGATTAAGAATTTCATAATGACTGTTCTACCACAAGAGAACATTTTTCGTGTCTATTGTACGTATTTAGTATCGTTTGCAATTTTAAGATGAAAAAGTTACCAAGATTTATCCCACTTGCATTTCATTGACATTTCTATTTGGCTGAGAAAAGCACCAATTCTGTCCCTTCTCGATAGCCTGTCCTGATCTCTGTGCACCCCCTGAGTTTCAGGGCAGCAGCCGCCACTGGGTAGCTGCTCTATTAGTGAACATTGAAAGTTCCACTTCATGACAGGTACCTCTTCGTGACATATACCACTTCATCGCTTCTCAGAAATTCTTATGTTGATATATATGTTTCTTGAGAACATACTAGGTTTGAGCGGCAATTTCTATCTTATTCGTAAGGAACTTCGCTCATCAATCGTCATGCACTTTACTTCAACATTGAATAACATGAACGTACATAAACAACCGTGAAGGCACATGGCCCTTATAGTGAATAAACATTGGAATACTGCTGAGTCAACAGTGGAAAGTACGCAATCTTATCATCCGACTCACTAATGGTTTCCGACTCCAGAATGAAACCAAACTTGTGATAGGTACATCAAACATCTCTCAGTAAATACGATAGGTGGTAAGTAAACGCTCTCCATACAGGGTGAATTTTCCCTTCACCTCCATTTGCCCAATATGTAGACTCTTTGAAGATACATAATTTAAGTTGTTGGCTCGGGGGTAACAATTTATTTGGAATACGTCGGAAACATTTTGTGCACTTGCAATCTGGGCTACTTGGTTGTAGGCAAAACTGGTCAGCAGATAGGCGAATAGTTGAAGACAAAATTTTTTTGCTGTGATGAAACCTGTCAGTAAATTTTACAAAGGTTATAGAGAAAAAAAGTCTGCCAAGTGGGTGTGGCACATAGCTTCCTCGTATCCTGTATAGATGATCCGATGCATAGTAGTTGATCTTAAAACATCAATCTCTGAATACCTTGCCCTCATACCTTGACCATCTACACGCCAAACCGCACAATCTCTGAATATTGTTGGAAAATGTAGAAGTTATGGATGTTACAAGGAAATATACTTTTGCGCGTGCTACTATCAGTCTGATGGCGATGATTTTCATAGGGGACCATCTACACGCCAACCCGCACAATCCCTGAAAATGTCATCGAAATCGGATGAGAATTGTAGAAGTTATGGCTGTGGCAAGGATTTCATGACAGACACACAGACAGACAGACACGGAACCAAAATTGTTCAGGAAGGTCTGAAACGTGAAACGCGAGTGGAAATTTCGAATTTGGAGAACATTTTTTGTTACAAACTTGAAAAGTAAAAACAAAGCTTCCGCTACCTTGGTAGACTTTCAAAGGTAAGGAAAGCCTTAGCAAAATGATGTAACACAAGATGAAAACTTACGTCACAGAGATGACACAAAATGGCCGGTGAATGGACAATTTTTACAGTTTTAACGTGTGCCTAGTTCTCATTTCTGTTATCACGAGGTTAATTAATGTCACTGGTTAGAGCGGCTGGGCAAAGGCCAAGAGAGCTGAGCCCTTCCACGAGTTCAAAGGGAGCGCTGGTGTCGGAAGGGCTGGACGGGGTCGGAAGCACTTTATAGGTGTCTTTTCTCAGCAAGTACAGTAAATTGCTTTCCTTTCCAGAGGCGGGGGAGTGGCAAGGCTCTCCCTTTTGTAGCGAGAGCAATTATAAGCTAAACAGAGCCCCCCTTGAGACCACCCTGAGCTACAACAGTGAGCCTCGCAGGCGGTGGACAGGGAAGAGCGGTGCGTGGTGAATGCCAAACATTGCTGAATTCTCTGCAACACTTTCGAATCGTGCCACCACAGTTTTAGCCGCTGATGACGGATAAAAAACTATTATTAAGGGGGTCCGCAATTTTTTTCGATTTTCAATTTTTTATTTTTTATTAAAATAGAATTTATTCTGCACATTTTTTTAAAAAAGCAACGCAAAATTCCGACCCTTTTCTAACCTTGCAAACATAGGTCTGAATCCGCCCGGAGCGTAGGATCGTGTGTCGCCTTCTTCCTGCTGCCACTGATATTATAATCTTCTCACAGCTCAAGATCTCTTCTGTCTTTCTCTTTCGTCATCTCTAGAGCTGCTTTACGGGATCAAAGCCGTAAAGCAACCTCCTTCAATATTTTTCGTTGCACTATTTCAAGCAGAAATGACCTGCCTGATAACGCAATGCCAAAAGCAACTTACATTTTCCAATGGTTTCCTCGTAGAATGTTTGGATAGCTTCGTGAGCCTCAAACGTCAAGGTCTTGATGTCAACGAAGAGTTGCTTTGGTAATTTTGACGACAAGAGACTTCTTGAGAAAAGAAACCGTTCAGAAACTCGAACCACAACAAGAACTAAAACAAAACCTTTACCTACTCAAAATCAAAACATCCCTTTATTCTTCTTCAACGTTACCAACTGATTTTGAAATATGGACACTATAAGAATGGAAGTAGAAGAACTGAATAGAACAATAAATACCTACACAGAGAATGGATGGAAAATACGACGCGAGCGTGGAGCAACTCGCTAGGTAGCAAATGTACTCCGCGCCTTCAGAAAATCAGCTGCCCTGGAAAGTTGTGTTTTTCGACATTCAGGTACACGAATCTCGGAAACGGAGGTATCTACTTACTTTTTTTTTGTTTTTGGTTGATTATTTTCAATAATGAACGTTTGGAATCGACCAAAAAAAAAGCAACCCCCCCCCCCCTCAAAATTTTTTGGTTTACATTCGAAAATCGAATAGAAAATTTTCCGTCCGTACACCGTTCTTGGTACTTTCCGTAGTTCCATGGACCGATTTTGATGAAATTTGGTATATGGGTTCCATTCAGGGTCTAGTTGCACCACAATGCTTTTGGTCGATCTCAGTCACTTCTAAGGGTTGAAAATTAAGGGTTGAAATTTTCGAAAGTGCCCTAACTGGAAAACTCTCGAAATAAAGAGTTTTTTCACCAATTTTGGATAGTATTGAATTTTTAGAGACCACGCGGAGCTCTGTAGGACAATCCGCTCGCTCCCTACGAGACCTTAAGGGTTGGACTTACGATAAATCAGAAACACGAGTGTGAAGCGCAAGAGGAGCCTAATCTTTGTTCAAATTTCAGCTGACCAAAATGCGATCGCTGTTCGAGTTGTATTCAGTTTTGCGTCCTTAGCAACCAGTAATCAATTTTATAAATGAAGGAATTCTTTATTTCTTCGAATGGAGTGTGAAGCTTTTATTTCATCTAAATTAACTCGGTTATGAAGCGAATATTAGTTGGTAGGTAGTGACAATGGCAAAGCTGTGTGTTCTTTACTATACAAAAAACGTCTGCCAAGTTGGGTGGGCAGTATAGCTTCCTCACTCATTGTAACATGGACGTATAGAATCAGTTGGCGAAAAAATTATGATTCAAAGAGTTATTGAATACCAAAATATTAGCGGTTCACCGTCTAGGACCTAACCCACACAATCCCTGAAAATTTCATCGAAATTCGTTGAATAGTTGCGGAGTTTTGGTTGTAACAATAAATTTAAAGTTCGCGCATGCGCAGCGGCTATTGCTTGACCAATTTGATTGAAACTTATAGGGTGTCTCTTAGAAGTTAGTCTCTAACTAACCTCCGAATTTGAGCAAAATCGGTTCATTAGAAACCGAGGTTCCAGGAAATTCACGTTTGCGCATGCGCACTCGCTCCTATTGGTCCGAAGGTGCTGAAATTGATAGGGGACCGTCTAGGACCTAACCCGCACAATCCCTGAAAATTTCATCAAAATCGGACCACAGGTTAGTATAGTTTTGCCCGGGACAAGGATTGACCACAGACAGACCGACAGACAGACAGACACGGAACCAAAATTGTTCGGGAAGCTCTAAAACGCAAAAAGCAAGTGGAAATTTTGATTTTGGAGGACATTTTTTTTTTCACTTCTTTCACGAATACAAAGCTTCCCTACCTTCGGTAGTGAGGAAGCAAAATGATAAACCGTTGAGTAATAATTTGCAGCGTTGTAGGTTTAATCTTCGCACATAATTTAGCGCGGTTAGTTTTTCAACATATTTTCCTTAAAAAGAGATAGGTACGGCCGATTGAATCCATAAAAAATTCGAATAATTTTATACTTTAGATATTTTATTGTCCCTTGCCACCCGATTTTTTTTCGTCGAAATAATTGCGCCAATCTTCTCTTATACGTTACATTTACATTATTTCAAACCGTAGTTTTACTGGCGTGAATAGTTTCAGAGAAAAATTCAAAATAGTGAAATCCAATCCACTATCCAATCCTGACTATTTTTATAATGTTCGTTTTTGGAACTAACTTTTTAAAATGTTTACAGAATCCAAATATAGATGTGTAGAATATGTTGTAGAAGTTTGAAAACGATAGAAGCGATACTTTTTTATTGGCAATCAAATGAAGACCTGGGTTGCCATCCGGGCTAATATTGTGGCCGAACCCCCTTAAAAAAGATACTAACTAAAACTGAGAAAAGATACTAACTCTTTCAACCATCAGCACATCAAATCCACATGAAAAGCACCTTTTTAGCTCCTGCAGGAAGCAGGATAATGATAACTCACTTTCAACGTGTGCATTTTTGTCACTGGTTAGCTTTGGTCCATGCCTGTACTTATTTATTCTGTCGAGCTCCTTATCGTGAGCATGGAGAGTGAACTTACTAAGACAGGCTGATATAAGTTCTTCGGTGGATGTTTCACTGCCTCAGTTTATTCTGAGAAAGAAATAAGCCCCCGTCGCCGTAAACCTAAGGTAAACCCTTTCCTTTGTAGGATTCCACGTCTGCCGAGGATCAGAGGCCATGAAAAACCCTAACACGAACCTGGGAAAGGAAGCGCCCCTTGTATCAATTATCGAGGAGAACAGAAGGGGGTACGAATTCTATAAACGAAAGTCTTACTGTCACATTTATACTTCTTCTTTCATAGGAAAAAAGATCTCGTTGCTCGCACGATTCCTGAATATTCGTCTTTTCCGAACCAGCTTCAGACCGACCATACATACACACTTACAAACTCTCACATGTGCACTTTTGGCATTTTTCGCATGATTTTTCCGGGTGATGGAATGGTAACACAATTTTCTAGGCTAAGAAGTTGCGAGTCTCCGAAGGTTTGATACGTTTACTTCATCATAAGAAAAACCATCAAGAATTCTGTGCAAATCTAATTCATACATCATGAATTTATTGCGCCAATTGTGAGGTCTTCGTGAGATATCAGCGCCACAAAGAACAAAACGCTGCAAATTATTACGCAATGGTTTATTATTTTACTGTATAGATCACCCGTCTGCATAGAACGTGACTTTTTCTTTTTTAAATACAGAAAAAACATTTATTGAACATTAGAGGTTTAGGAGTAAAAGGTTTATAGGAGTTATTAGTTTATAGGTTTATAAGGAGTAAAAAGTTGGACAAGGACTTCAGGAGTTGTCGAAACGGAAGGGATTTGCCAAAAATTCAAATTGATTAATGCCAAAGTTTTTTTCGCCACCTTCCTGTCTTGGTGTGGGTTTTCTGAGCTTTAGTCTAGTAATGTTTAAAACGCTGCAAATTATTACACAATGGATAATTATTTTACCCGTATTCATTCGACGTGGCTTTTCCATTAATACTACCTACTAGCAATATAACATCGCTAACCAAGAGTTGTGGGTGCTTTCATAACAAAATTTGAGTCTTGGTTGTTAAGGACTTATAACTGATTTTAACACAAAACTCATTTCAATGATACGAACAATGATCGCATTTGATCAGGTAGAAATTAAATGGAGACTAAGCCTATTATTCCCTTCAGTGAACAGTCTTTTGCGATTCACACAGTCCAACCTTCAAGTTTTCATTAGGAGCAAACGGTTGGTTCTTCAGAGCTCTGGGTGGTCTCATTCCATTCTAAAAATTCAATTTTATTACAACTTGGCGAATAAACAATACAGGGTGTTACATTTTAAAACGTTCACAGCTCATTTTCAGCAAAAACGTCTCTTGGCAATTTTTTTGGAGGCTTTGTTTTCGAGTTATTTCACCCGAATTTTCATACAAACTCAAATCTTATTACACCGTTGGAAGGAGCGTAAAATTTCTTAACTCCTTGATGGAAAAAGTCAATACTTAAAATCAGAAAAACGGGTGAAAATTGGACTTGAAACGAAAATTTGGTAAAATCTTGAGAATATTAACTTTTTTTAACGCTCAAAGGTTCCCTAATCCGGCAAGTGAATTTTTACCTGTAGGCCTCAAAGATGCACAACAATCTCAGCTTTCCAACGGTCTAGTAATTTTCATTTTTAAAGTAGGATTTATTACAGAAATTTATGTTTGAACGCGGAAAACCGTGAATTTTTTCCATGGAATCAGCGCTCCTGCTAAGGCGATATGTTGGGCGGGCGGGAGGCGCAGGAGACAGCGATGACCTCCCGAAACCCCTCATATCACCTTAGCAAAAACGCTGATTCTGTTGAAAAAATTCATGTTTTTTCACGTTCAAACAGAATTGTCCGCAATAAATCCTACTTTAAAAATAAAAATGACTAGACCGTAGGAAAGCTGAGATTTTTGCGCATCTTTTAGGCCTAGTATTACGGAACTTATGATCGTTTGAGAAAAGTTATGATTTTCAAGATTTTACCAATCCAGTTAAATCCAATTTTCACCAGTTTTTCCGATTTTAAACATGGATTTTTTCCATCAAGGAGTTAGGGAATTTCACGCTCCTTCCAACAGTGTAATCAGATTAGAGTTTGAATGAAAATTCGGGGAGTTATAGCCGTTTTACTGAGATATGGTCAAAATCACGAAAAAATCTGAAAAGTGAAAAAACTTGAAAACGAAGCCTCTAAAAAAATTACCAAGAGACATTTTTTTGCTGGAAATGAGCCAGCTAGAGCTAGAATCGATTCCTGACCTGTGACCGTTTTAAAATGTAACACCCTGTATACCTTCATATCGAAAGTTTTCGAGCACAGGCGTTTTGAAAATTTCAACCTCTATTTTTCACCTCCCAGAAGTGACTGACATCAACCAAAAGCTTCGCGGCACAACTAGACCCCAAATGAAGCCCATATACCAAATTTAATCAAAATTGGTCCAATGTAACTAAGGAAAGTGCCGCTTACGGCGCACAGTGGGGCGAAAACGCAACAAACTGCTTATAAGTAGAATTTTCGAAAGTGATGACAGAAAATGGTATGTTTGCCTGCAAAGTCTGTGCCAAACAGCTAAGTTTATGAGTAGACCGTAGAGATTTTCGTTTGATCAGAAAAAATACGTGAAAATGTGTAAAAACGTCTAAAATTTTGATAAAGTGTGAAATGATTTTCAATTAATTTTTAATATATATTGCTTCCGAGTCTACCAAGGTAGCGGAAGCTTTGTTTTCACTTTTCAAGGATGAAAAAAAAAGGTCTCCAAAATCAAAATTTTCACTCGCGTTTTGCGTTTTAGACCTTTCTGAACAATTATGGTTCCGTGTCTGTGTGTCTGTCTGTCTGTGTGTCTGTGTGTCTGTCTGTCTGTGTGTCATGAATTCCTTGTAACTATACGAAGTTATTGTCCGATTTCTATGAAATTTTCAGGGATTGTGCGGGTTGGCGTGTAGACGGTCCCCTATGAAAATCATTATCCCCGGACTGATAGAAGCGACTGCGCATGCGCAAACGTGAATTTCTTGTAACGGCCATAACTTCGACATTTTCCATTCGATTTCAATGAAATTTTCAGGGATTATGCAAATTAGGTTGTAGATGGTCCCCTATGAAAATCATTATCCCCGGACTGATAGAAGCGACTGCGCATGCGCAAACGTGAATTCCTTGTAACGGCCATAACTTCGACATTTTCCATTCGATTTCAATGAAATTTTCAGGGATTATGCGAATTAAATTGTAGATGGTCCCCTATGAGAATCACCACCTTCGGACTGATAGTAGCCACTGCGCATGCGCAAACGTGAATTTCCTTGTAACGGCCATAACTTCCACATTTTCTACCCGATTTCGATGAAATTTTCAGGGATTATGCGGATTAGGTTGTAGATGGTTCCCAATGGAAATCAAGGCCTTAAAATTTACAGTAGCCTCTGCGCATGCGCAAACGTAAAATCCCTGTAACAGCCATAACACTTACATTCTTCATCCTAATTTGATGAAATTTTCTTGGATTGTCCAGATTAGCGAGTAGATGGTCCCCTATGAGGGTATTGAAAGGTACTTAGAGATTGGTGTTTTGAGATTATCTACTATGCATCGGATCATCAATATAATCGGGTTATGGATACGAGGAAGCTATGTGCCACACCCACTTGGCAGACTTTTTTTAATAGATACTATAGAAGAAGTACAAACGATAAGTTTTCAGTATCAGAATAATATGTTCCTGCGATATACATAGTATTAGTAGTGGTAATATTCATTCAACTGTACAATTTTTGCGCAACCTGAATTTCCGCGATTTACAGAAGCATTTGCCTATTCAGAAACTCCTCCAATATTAGTTTGCTGTATAAAATTGTTTTCTTGGCCTTCAGAGACGTATTTATGTTGAAAAAGTGAGTATACCTCTCCAAAGTTTGCTTGACATGGCTGCAACACGATTGCTGAAATCACTTAGCATTTACAGCCGATGTTCCAAAAACACAATGATTTAATTTTGGAGTGAATTAATGGTTAAGATGGTTCCTCAAGCCAAAGTCAATATAAATAAAACCTTGAATACCCTCAAACGTAGGTAAAATCCTACCATACATTGAGAGAGGCGAAGAAAACGTCGAGTGATGATCATGATGAAGTGGCAGCTGGTTACATGAATATTGGTTATATAATTTATATATTTTTATTTTTATTTCATCGTTTTATGATTCGTAAACAATGTTACAAAATTCAATGACTTGTAAAAGAACAAACTCACAATTTCTGGCAACATAGCTAACCAATAAATCATTTCCTTTGCAAATATTTCACGATATTGCCCTGGTTTTTGAATTTTCAATCCAAAGAAGACGCCTAACCGATCCAAAAATGGTTCCGTTGGATCCTGCATTGAACAATACTTATCACTACCAAACAAGTTTTTTTCGGATATCGATTTAGTCTGTTGATTTTGAATTATAAGCGCATTTTCGCGTTTTCGCCCCACAGTGCGGCTTACGAATGGATTTTTAAAAAATGTTTTTTCTTGCTTGATTACAAAGGATTACTATTAAAAATAATTAACCAAAATAAGAACCAGTTTTTCCATGAATCGTTGAAGGTTAGTATCTCCAGGGAAGTGAAATTCAATCGGCCAAGTGGGACGGATTATCGCCGAGATTGCAGAAGTAATTGTCACTCCATAAACGAGGCTTTTTGTCCGACAATCAAGAGACAATCAAGAGAGAACTGACCTCAAGGGAAAGTCCGTTAAGACGTATGGTTTTCAACCTTATTAGCGTACTCTGCTTGAGCTTGGAATGTCACCACTTTTCTCAAAATACCATTTCATACGCAGATAATGGCTCGACGAGGAGCCATGAATGAATTTTTGTTTACAAGTTGTAGAGCAGCTGATTACAAATCGTGAATTATGAAATCCCAAATTTATCAACACTGATCGTTCAAAATAATATCATATCATAGAACCATATCTGGAAACAGGGAAAGTGATTAGTTGTCTTTTTACTTCGATATTCCCTGAGATTGAAGCAGCAAATGAACGATAACATAACTGACTAGCTGAAAAGCCTGCTAAAAGCAGGCAAAAAAATTGTAGATATGTAAAAAAAAAATTGATGTCGCGGCCTGGAATCGAACCCGGGACATACGTACGTACGGTTGGCGTTTTATGAATATAGACATGGGAACTACATGAGCAACTGAATCTCTGAATCAGTCGAGAATCGAACTCTAAGAACACCAAGATTTCACGGTGCTGGTACACCATAAAAATAGAGTTTGTCTCTCCTGAGAATAATTTTATACCTTCAGTACCAGCATATTGGACAACTTACTAGGACAACAAATCGACGAACATGTGGCTGGTAAGTAGCAACCACAGGCTCATAGTAGCAACGTCGAAAGAAAACTTACGAATAAATTCTGGAATGAACCAGTGAAGAGTGAAAAACATGGTTTGAACAGCAAGGTAAAGTGGAGCAAAGGTGCATTATATTATGTACCTATCGGATGTACGGAGGAGGAATGAAGAAGGAAGAAGTCTGCCAAGTAGGTGTGGATATAGCTTCCTCTTATCCACAATAAATGTGCTACTATGCTCGAAAGACCCTGAAGAAGATCTTGAAGCGCAGTTTTACATACACTGGTGGTCCCCACAATGTTATTCCACGCAAACACGTAACTGTAGTGTAGATCGTGAAAAATTGATCTTAATAAAAAGTGAAAAAGGGGATTTAGAGAGCCGGTGCTCATTTAAACAGACCAAGAATGAAAATTAGAGAACAGCTGTTGACGAAGAATTTACAACATTTTTTCGTCAGTTTTCCAACTCTTGAATCCGTGGTTGTTAGCGTCGGAATTGTAGGTCTGCGTTTCACTGAATCGTTTTACATTACCCTCCTTCCTACACCACTTTGATCTCTTTCATCTACATTGCTACGTGCGGTCGCAGTTTTCCCCCCAACAACACAGGAATCAGACGGGAGACCGCCGGGTAATTTTTACTCGGGTCGTAGCAAAATTTACTCCTTTGTCAACATGTAACCGACGGGTTTTCGAGAAAAACGTTGGGAAATAACAGTGAAAATAGCTGGGTAGCAGATTGGGGCTAGGTTTGTCTTCATGTCGAGTCAAAAACCGCCTTGAGGCACGCGAACCTCTCAGCCTTCTTCTCGATTTCCCCTTTTCTACGACATTTTTATTGAAGGTCGTAAAACGCGAACCCGAAACTTGTAGGTATTGTTTCCCTCCGGGCGAACCCATTGATTACATACCAGACATTAGTGTCTTTGTACCCAAGCCACAAATACGATTTACTGTAAGAATTGCAACATGGTTTACATAAAACCAGGAATGTCCGCTCGCTTCGCTCGCTCATTCATGTGAGTGTATAAGTGACAGGACTCGTTCATGCAAGTGATTATGATTGTGTTAGGGGATGATAGTGTTGTTGTTTTTGTCATGTAATCTGACCCCTTTCCTATAAATATAGCATACAGTTATCGAATTTTGTGAAATTTGTATGAGCTGATTACGAGCAATCGGTTCAGGGCAGGTTTTATCTACTCCCCATGCAACGCACAGGTAAAATTTGTTTCAGAGATTTTTCTTTGAAGAGGGAAACGAGAACTTTGCGAAAATTCCCATCAATATCGATCAAACCGTTTAAAGTTTTAATAAAAACCACGGAAAGGTTTCACGCTAAAATTGATTCTCAACGAAAAATACGTGGATTTTTCTTGAAAACTAGGATATGTTTGATAAATCAAGTTTATATGTGGGCTTTTTTTTAGTTTAGGTAGGTAGTATTGTTTGGGAGATCTGATTTTTTTGTCGTATTTTGCTAATCAAAAAAGCATAATTTGATTTTTTCAAATAAATATTAAGCTTTTTGCGATTCAGGTAACCGACAGACAACGTATCCAAGATTACATGGGGTTCATTCAGGGGAACCTCCCCCAGAATATGAGATGTTACCACTCACCTATCAGCAAAGACAGCATTGAATGCATGTGATTGACATACCTGAAAAAAAGGAAAACAATTGTCAAAAACACGACTATTCATGATTAAGTTTTATTATTATTTATAATTCATTCCAATAAAAATTAACAATAGTTAATGATCATTGAGATGATGAAGAAAAGGTTATATTTTTTATTTGATACCTATTCCATTGTTAGCATGATATGCATAAATAGGCAGCCATTCTTATCCCGAGAACCATCCGGTTCAGTAGCATCGAACATCATCCAACTCCATCTAAATGAAATACTACATTGGACGAAAGAATGGAGAATTGCCACGAATGACTCAAAATCATCCTCAATCACATTCACCTTGAAGACGAACTTCCAAACGGACCCGTTGATCCTCAATAACAACGAAATCCCAAGTGTGCGAGAAGTGCTCTACCTTGGTGTATACCTACAACAACGTCTCACGTACCATCATCACATAGGAGAACTAGTCAGACGAATACGCACCAGGATGGCTCTTCTTAAGCTCTTGCTCGATACCAGGCCACGTCTACCTTTGGAAACCAAACGGTTATTATACCTTACCCTGATCAGACCAATATGGCAATATGGTTGCTCAGTCTGGGGCTTGGCCAGCAAAACTCGAATAAAGAAAATTCAAACCCAGCAGAACAGAGCCCTAAGGACAATAATAAATGCTACGTAATGTACGTGAGAAACGACGCTATCCACAGAGACCTTGATGTTCCAAAAGTTGAAGCAGTAATAAAATGCACCGTCAACCGTCTACACGATAAAATTACCAACCACCCTTCATCTACCACATTCCACAACCTCTTATCACTTTGGGGATCTCAAGAACCGAGACGTTTAAAAAGAAAAAGAGCACCCGATATACTGGACTCAAATCACCGTACCTGATAGTTATTTTTGTCATTGTTAATTATTGATTCATTTTTGATGATTTATTTATATAAAACCCAATCACTTACAACTAATTTAAACACATATAGCTGTAGAAAATTGTTTTTGATTATATTATAAGAAACTGTCACTGGACCCTAGCACAAGTGCCATAGTACTTAAGTACTAATAATTATACAGCCACTAACAAAACAAATAGTGTAACAACACTGAAAGTTGAAATTAATAAAAAGACGACAAGATACAAAAGTGGAGTTCGTAACAACTTATTCAATTAGAGTTGTAGTGTCTCCAGTGACTATGGTTGTTAGATAATGTGACCATGGTTCAGCACCGCGTGCTATGAAATAACCACTTAGAGAAATTGTGTCACCTGGAAGAGGTCGCGCAACAACAGATAAAGCAAAGTTTCATTGAATTCGATAAACCATCTATTTAGCTCGTCCGCTTCCCTCAATACTCCTGGCCACCGAGTTTTCAATTATGAGCTCATTTATGTTCAATGGAGCGGTCCTGGTAAACGAACTCGACCCCTCTCAAAATTCAACCTCTCGCTTCGCTCGTCGCAGCGTATAAATCATGAAGTGAATCGCTCGCTTCGGCGGGGTCAGTGCTCGTTCTTGTACCGAGAACAAAAGAAAACGAGGTCGGACTTGCAGGAAAAGGCACAAACAAGGAAATTAAAGAAAAGATAAATAATTTCGCATAATAAAATGCATTTTTTTGCGGCCATAGCATCGGTACTCATAAATGATTCCTTCCTCGTCTTCAATTGAAAATACTACGAGTGGATGACAGGGGGACAGGTCGGAAACCCCTGGCAGTTGAATTGGACACGCATGCTGAGAGTTCACTGAGTGTGCCGGTCCTTAAATGCATTTTTTAACGCGTATATCTCTTATTCCCGTTAGAGTTATACATTCCGTCATACTTTCCCACTTTAACTACCGGTTTTATCGTGGATTCTAATATTTGACACTGAAAGCTCATAAATCGTGTTTATGTCAACAGAGCACAACCAAAATCGTCCCGGAACACTGCACATATCAATCATCTTGACGGGACTTCGAGGTACTCGCAGTTGAAGGGTGTTTTCTATGAACTGTGCACACTATAAAGAATCAAAAATCTTAAAACCAGTTTTTTCATCCCATGAATGTGTTATTAGCTATTCTTGAATTAAACATTACGATGAATGTGAATGAATCACATTTTTCAGCATCAAAATTGATCGATGTGTAAGATTTTTTTTTCTCAAAACCACACTTTATCATTTAGGGCCAGTGAACATTTTTCAATGATATTTTTGTGGAAGGAATGTGGTGAGCAGATGAATTTTGCCTCGATTGTGCTCCCAAAACTGCAATATTTCTTGTTTGTATAAACGGTTTCAAACTTTTCATACGGTAAAACAAATCACTAAAAATACTGCTACATAATTATTTCTGTCAACTTGTACAAGGATGGAGAGAAGTTGAATAGGTGCTGGTAACTGAAGGATATAATCATAAAGACATCTTTGACGCTGTTAAACGACTTGTTCAAACATACATTAGATAAAGACCTGTCTCCCTCGTGCATATCACGACCGATATGATGATTCGTATTCATATCGCTGAACCTTCAGGGACAAATAGAAAAACTCTGTTTCCAGAGACCATTCCCGACACGTTAGGAATAGCTACTGTTGTATAATAGAATACCTATTAAAATAGATATGAAAGTACTCGTAAAAACAGCATTTTTCAAGAAGAAATTATTCAAGGTCAACTTTCTCATTTTGAATGTGCAACTTCCATACCTATCCATGAACTAGTCTGGATAGTGAAGAAACTCAAGGGATTTACGACGGTTTACACCTATTAAAGGTTGGGTTAAGTCGAGATAAATTAACAAAAATGAATGAAAGATGAATAATGGAAGTGAAACTTAGTGAACTGAAGTGAAACCGGCTGCTGAAAATACGGTCAGATGTCACCATTTCCTAAACTGTTTTCTCCCGGTTCCGTGACTTTATTGGGCTCTGACTCTTCTCTTCCGCGAAGAGAGAAGTATGGGAAGGGGGCATTGATCTGAGTGCAAAAAGGGAAGGGGATCGACCTACCTAGTGCCAAATGTAATTAAAAACCTCAATAAACGTAATTAAAGACACTCCTGATACAGTCGACCTGGAATTTCTCTTAAGCGTCTTGTGCCCAGTATTTTTTCTAGCTACCCAGATATCGCCCTTTGACCTCCGCCTTGTTTGGGAAAATACTGATGATTCTGAGGCTGAAAAGAATCAACCGAATATAGGTCTAGAAGGGTTCGTGTGGAGTTAATTTTGAAAAATAATTAACCACAATTCTAAGGGCTGAGACTGTGTCAACAGTTTCTTCTCAACAACCTTCGGTATGCTGACGACACCGTGTTGAATGCTGAGAACCCGGAGGATCTACAAGCCATAATGCATGATGTGGTGCGTCATAGCGAGAGTAATGGACTATCCCTAGAAGTTGCCAAGACAGTCCTCGTGTTTTCCAAGCAACTAAAAGTGGTAAATGTGGTTGTCAATGGACTCGGGTCGAACAAGTTTCTTCGTAAAATTAACTCGGTGCGCAAGTTAATGAGCAATGCGACTGCAAAAAAGAAATCCGAAAAGCGAAACTTCTTTACGCGTAGAGTTCTTTCCTCGGACCTTGGAATGCGGATGGTACGGTGTTATGTGTTCTCGGTGCGTCTGTATGGCAGCGAAAGTTGGACACTTCGTTGGCTGAATTCAAGACCGGCTTAAGTGCGAATTTCACGTTTTTTCTATTTTTGAGTCGGGCTTACACAGTTTTTCGAGCTCTTTCTTACGGTATATGTGGGGTGTTTCTATCTTTACCCGATCCCCACTAGAGCGCACTTGAAACGTTTCCCACTGAACGCGATTTTGCTGAGCTCCAATGGAATAGTGGCCCATCTTCAGTAACACGTGGACCTTCAAGGCACAAGGAAGTGTTTTCTGTGTAAGAGTGTCTTAAATAATAATACGACAGTCTTCCATGGCAAGGTAAGGTCATTTTCACATTATTGTAGTAGTGAACACCGTCTTATCTGCACTTCAGTCAGTCTAACCTGGAGAATTCGAATCAACTAGTATATTGTTTCATGTAGGACAGTCCTATCTGCAGTTAAGCCCTTCTTTAACTGAAATAATTGTATATGCCTTCTAATAGATTACGCAAGACTGACCTAACAAGCAAATAAGACATTCTTGCACGGTTGTTTCCATGTTAGGAGTGAAAAAACGACATATCTGCACTTCAGTCAGTCTAACTTGGAGATTTCCAATCAACTAGTTTATTGTTTCAAGCGAGACAGTCCACAGTCTACAGTATTTGTAGCTGAGCACCTCGGTAACTGAAAACAAATAATATACCCTCTAATAGATTACGCAAAACGGACTTGACATGCAAATAAGTCAGTCGAAGCCTCCTACTTATCCAAAAGAGTTTTGAAGTATTGGCTCATATATGCGTCGATGTTACTTTAGAAAACTTACTATCTTATTTTTCTAGGCATTCTGAAGAACCTCTCAAAGCCCAGTCAAGAGGGGCTTTAATGGTGAAACTATGTAGGATGAAAGATACCGATGAAAGTAGTATAATATGGAAAGTTCACCATGTGCCTTCTGAGGTCAAAGGTAAGTCATTGTGTTCCCTCTCTCTCCCAACCTTCCTCTTCATCAACGTTGTCAAAACTGCACCTTAAGATTGTTTTTTAACTTTTTTCATTAAATTATTTTTCAATTATTTTTTTCTTTTTAGGGGAAAATCTGAAATCCGTTGACATCGAACTGGAAAATAATGAAACCCTCCACCTACAGACCGACACCCCCATTGAGGAGGACTGCGTGGGGGCGGTTGTAGAGTTCAATGAAGAAGATATGTCAGAACCCAGACATTATGAAGGTACGAAATGTTTATCAGAAAGTACCTATTTTGGCTTATAATTTTCAATAATTACAAATCAAAAATTGATGTTTTAAGTTTCAAGGTATGTAGAATCCAAAAATTCGTAATTAGGAAAAGTCGAGTTCATTGCAGACGAGGATCCATACAGAAAAATAATACACCATTGTGTAATAATTTGCACAGTTTTTTCTTTTCGTTCATTACATAATGACATCGTGTGTAAATGAATAATTATTTAAGTGAATTTTCTATGATATTTCTATTTTCATCAGATGACACCAACACCAGTGGATTATTGGCTCCCGAGACGGTTCATGAGCAAAAAGAGCTTCCCCAGGCTGACGCTGAGGCTGGCGTTGAGGACAGTGGACAAAGTTGTTGACAAAGGTACGATTTGAATTACTTCTATCCACTTTATATCTTCCTTTTCTGTTACTATATTATTGTGTTTAATTGATGGTCTCGAACAATTGCGAGTATGATTGGTTGATGAACGAACTTTTCAGGAAACAGCTCGGAAAGTTCTGACAGCTCTTGTTCATCACCATCTTACGACGAAATGAAAGCCCTACTGAACTCAGACGATTCTGCATGTGACCAGCACTACAGTTACTCCTCTGAAGACGTATGCTCTGAAGAATACATCGAGGTACCTGTTGGCTCTTCTTCACGGATCCAAATTGAAAACGATTGTTCTGTTCAATGCCCGGACCAACCAGCAGCGACCAGTTAATCACCAAAACAAAAACTCGTACAAAAACGTAAAAGACAGCAAGAGAAGTGGGCAATTACGATTAAAAAGCACAAACGGAACCTTGGAGAAAGTGAAGAAATCTGGAGATGAAATGGAAGTGTTGGGGATGGTAGAAAGACCTGCCAAAGTACTGGGTGCTCCTTGCAATGAAAAATGTCGGTTTAAATGCCATGATAAAATACCTCCACCACAGAGACAGCTTGACTTGATCCCGGGATTGAAAAGAACATCGATGCTTTCGAGATGCACATATAACGGCGCATGTTGTGAATACCCTGGGTCGAGAAGGTCACAAACATTTAACTCCAACGGATGTGTAAATTCGTTGAGCTTTTACTCACCCTGAAAGAGAGGAAGACTCGGTACATAGATCATGTGATGCGCGGTGATCGATACAGCCTCCTCAAGTAGATTATTGAAGGCAGAATCCCTGGAAAGTGCTCGGTTAGAAGGAGGAAGGATTCGTGGCTGAAGGACCTACGAAGTTGGTATAATTGCTTGTCCATTGAAATTGTTAGAACAACTACAGATAGGAGGAATTAGCTATTTCGTTCGCCAACATTCGTTCGGAGAAAGCGAATTAAGAAGAACAGTTTCTTAATATTCCGTTCTGTTTCCAAATGAGAATCAATCTATAAGCTTCCCCACGGAAATGCCGCCATATATCGAGAATAAAAAAATCGTCTTGAAATTGCCTTGTATGTCTGAGTTGATCACGACATCACTAGCTGATGAGCACGACTATGATCGCTGGAACTTAGCCGTGAAAAAGGAGAAACCTGGAAATTACGATTACTCAAATTTGATTTCTGAACAGAATAAAATTAGATCAGCCTGACTGGTCACCTGAAGTTTGCTACAAGGTTCATCAACTTGGGCCACTGTCCTCACCCGATCGCCTTTCATTCATCGAACAAACCTGCTCAGGGAAACTTTTCCAACATCTCTCATCCCTCAGATCATGTAACTTCTCCCGTGAATAATGAGGCTGACGTCTTCGGCAGCTGAGCCGGCGGGCATGCCTTTCCCCAACTGATCCGCCTTCGCCGTGATTTTTCCCTTCTCGCTACAGTTTTCCGCCCCGGGATTTTCGAATGAGGATTATCGCGGAGTTCAACCTGTCAAAGGCAGGCTCTCTGTCAAATGCTTTTCGTCATCCCCCTCCACAACGCCGTTCTCTTGCCTTCCGTTCCGCAACCCCGTCACAACTAACACCAAGGATTCCGTCCGGGTCGTCGGATTTGACCGATCCATCTTGCTCTCGCGGGTTTTCCTTCTTGCTCTTCCTTTCGCCCTGTCAGTCCTTGATGATTAAACGAACCCCCCGCCAAGCTCCAGTGCCGATTCATTGTCTGGCGAGTTCCGGGCGTTTTTGTTTGAGAGCGTTTACGCATCGCAATTTGTCAAGTTATCCCTTAGCCCCGTCAATTACCGTGATACATCATAACAGCGCCAAGACTTAGTGCAGAAAGATGGTCTCACTTGCCGTATTCAACAATTCCGCTTAAGGCAAACTTGGCGCGCGTAACTTAGAAGCTTAGACAAATGATCAGACAATGATTAATTAGATTCGGAACAACATTAAACAATCTAGGGATCCAGTATGTAAAAGTAATGAACACCCAGTAAGACGCCAAGATCTAGTATGACACGATGAACAAATTGTCAAAGAACCAATTCTCATAGATAATTTTAATTTTAAAATTACCGAAGCCAAAACTAATAGTAGCAAGTAAACAACCATTTCAGGTTGGATTTTCGTCCGACTGCCATTCCTGGCGTCGCGGACGTCATCAGCTGTCTTCCAAAGGGAAGATCAGAAATTGGTTCTGATGATTTCGCTTATGGCTACTTATTGCTTCACGCGCTCAAGAGGAGCGGCGAAGCTTAAACTTATGAATGTAAAAAATCGAGTTTTTCGAAGTTTTCCGATAATAATATTAATAAAACCATGTATTCCAAGCAACGTCCTTGAGTAGTGCCGTTACTTTCAAGTAGAAATTGATGAAACATAAACTTATTTTCCTCCCGTGCCAACCAAGGTAGCGGAAGCTTTTTTTGCATGAAAAAAGTCCTTTTAGATCAAAATTTCTACTCGCGTTGAACGTTTTAGACCTTTCGAAAATGTTGGTTTCGTTTCTCTGTCTGTATATTGGATGACATATTCAGAGAGTCTGTATTTGGTACACCAGTCGGTCCCTTATAAATTCATCGGTGGCTACCGCGCATGCGCCAACGTGGAAGCTTTAATAAGCATAACTTTTATAGTTTTCATTTGATTTCAATGGGCTTCTCAAGGGTTGTGTAGTTGACTCTAAATGGTTACCTATAAATTTCATGTGATCATTTAAGTTGCAAGCTGCCAAGATGAGTATCGCTGTGGGGTATGGCTCTCTTTTCAAACTCTCCAATGTCCCGATTAGTGCCAAGTTTGAGGTGTTCCAGGCGGCCGCTCGCGCTGTCCTGTGTTACGGTGCTCAAGTCTGGGGTTTCCAGCAGTACCAAACAGTTGAGCAGGTCTTCAAGTATTTTGTGAAGAGGCTATTCCATCTGCCGCGAAACACTCCGGATTACGTTATCTATCTTGAGACTGCCGTTCCACCCACTTTCCCACCTTCAGCCTACATGCAGAATAACTTCTCAAGGTACTAAACATGCCTGAAAGAAGATTTCCGAAAATTGTTGCCCATGAAGTTGTTCGTAAGGTATTGTTTTGGTACAGGGGGCTGAAGAGGATTTGCCAGCAGTACGGATGTGTAATGCGAGACAATTTTGAGGGTCGACGTGAGTGATTTCGTAGGAAAAATGCACGTTTTTCCGCGTTTAAACACAAATTTCTCCCCTAAATTCGGTTGTAGAATACGTTTTGATTATACCGACGGAGAGCTGAAATTTTGGCGCAGTTTTTACTGTTCTTGCATCTTGAAAAAGTATGGGTTCTCGTAGTTCAATTTCAGATTGAAAAAATGCGAAGTTTTCAAAATTACATAAAATTTTCTTTTTAGAGGACGTTTTCATGTCTCAAACCTTGACTCAAAAAAAAAGTTAAGGCATCTATCCGATAGCAAATTTAATGCTCTTTCCAACGGTATCATCAAATTGTAATTTACACAGCAAATTGAAGGAGTTATGACCGATTTAATGACACATGGTCAAAATCACGAAAAAAAAGTTTAAAGTTGAAATAACTCGAAAACGAAGGGTTTTTAAAAAAATTGCGAAGGGACATTTTTTGTTGCAAATTAGTTGTAGACTCGACTGGTACCGTATGGCAGACCAGTTAGGCTTACACCCTGTATAGAAAAATAATAAACCTTTGTGTGATAATTTTCAGCGTTTTGTCACAGCATGGAACCGTTACAAGTTCATACTCAGTACCACAGTCCCGGTACAGCTGTACCGACACACCTCTATGATGGATAATCAAAGATGTTAAATGCACAGGGAAGGGTATGTATACATGAAAATACCCGATCAAGGTCGCACACCGAATAGCCTTGCTCCTTATTACCATTTCTCTGTACTACGGTTTCCCATTCAAATCATTGTCGACGGATCGGTTCTGATGAAGGATCAAATGAGCAATGACGCTCCCCATCAATGACGATGACGGGTTTCTCTTCGATGCCATCCCTTTCCATTCTCTCACACCCCAATTCGATCAATATTAATTCCTCCTGGATTGAACAACAGACGGAAGGCGCACATTAACTTGAAGGACAGGCTCAGATCGCCCCTGTGACGGTCTCAGAGCCAACCTGAGCCTGTCCCTCCTCAATCGGTCTTATCCCCCCCCCCCCCCCCCCCAATGGTCCAGTCATACTGGACTACAATTATTATTTGAAACACCCTCTTTCACGAACCTCTGAAAAGCCGCTTTGTAATCCCACCCGACAATTAATATCTCGCCACGGAATTCGAGGATTTATTCAGTCAGAGGAACAAGTAAATGATACAGACTTTAATACGAATGGCCAGGGGAAAGGGCACATTCACTTTGGTAACAAAGAGTAGTACAACGGGATAAAGTACCCGAGATAGAAGAGGCGGGCAGGGAAGCAGGAAAGATGATCCAAAGGTGAGGTCGTCTAATTTTTTTGAGACCTTCCTCTGAAATGGTCGGGAATAAAGGGATGAAATACTGATCCAAGAATGAATATTCATAGTAGATGTTCTGTTACACTGGGATAAACCCTTGAAAAATGGGGAAAAGTGACTTTGATAGCCGCAATTCATTTTAAATTTTCATTTTTTTCTTCAGGAAGAGGCTGAGGATTAAGGAACTGATTCATTGGTTCAAGACCGTTGAAGTGCTTCCTCCGTGAAAATGAAAGAGCTGATGTTTCTACCCCCTGAATTTCAACGTGATCTGATCATCGCATAGATTTATATATTTCTGCATAGGGACAGGGAATGTGTTTCTTCAACCCATTCTTACCCAAGACATTTGAAATTAAAATCCATAACTTGTCCTGTAATTATAGTCAACCCTTATCGTTTCGTTTTTGAAATCATTACTCAATTTTCCTGAATTGTTGGAAAATTTGCATTTCAGAAAAATATGGATTCACACAGAAATGAACTCAAACTGTAGTAATTTGTATTGACATTATTCACCAAAATTTAAAATGTATATCGTCGATAGATTAAATAAACAAAGATGTAAAACCTTGAAGTTGAAGTTCCATGACCTGGGAATTCCCCCCACCACAACAAACCCTCGCGAATTCCTCAGGGCGTTGGAAGGAGAGCCTGAGCAGTCCTTAAAAGCCCAGGGCTCCCTGATCTACTAAAAATCTAGTAACTACCCATGTGCGTACTACGTGATTTAAGGAAATTTCTGAAAACGTGGCTCAGACAATAAATTGAAATTGGTATAAAAGCGGTACCTGGGTGTCGTCGACGACGAGTGGAGAGGGGCCCCTCCGTTGACAGGCTGCGAAGATCTGGCGGGATCCAATTTACGTAGGTATATTGTCAGAGCCCACGTATATATTACGATAATTTTAATTTTAAAATTCACTCAAAAAAAGACGCGTGAAAAACTTTAGAGCGAGGAGCGTAGTGGCTTGGGCGAGTGTCGCAGGCGAAGTGGGTAGAAGGATAGGACGCACGCCGTCAAGAGAAAGCATTGTGCACAGACATGAACGGAAACATTAAACGCCGTTTGACCCGTAAACAACCGTTCGAATGGAATGCGATAAGAACGCAACATTTTCCACCCACCCAAAATAACATTTTGAAAACAAATTTATAAATTGCGTCATTTTATGCGCACAAAAAGAGAACAAATTTTAAATATACTTCAACAGTGCAAAATAGTGCACTATGGAAACTAGAACTAGAAATAAGTTAATTGAACAAACATGCAGAGGAACAAGGTAAGTTGGTGCAAAATGGGCAAAAGGTTAGGAAGAGTGAAAAGTTTTAGAGTCCTGTTTTGGAAACCGGTTCTATCGCTTCAACTGGGGGAAGCGCAACCAGCTTCTGCGCAGGTCGAACCAATGACCCAGTAGGAGTGCAGACCTTGACGTTGCGGACAACTCCGTCTCTTCCAGGGTAGGTTTCTTCGATTCTTCCAATGGGCCATTGAAGTGGGGCGGTATTTGGAGTTTTAACATAGACGACATCTCCAACAGCAAGGTTGTCACGAGGATGAATCCATTTTTCACGGGGAATCAACGTTTGCAGATAATCTTTAGACCATCGCTTCCAAAAGCACTGAGCTGCCGCTTGCAGGATTTGATATCTATCCCGCAGATTATGCATTGAGTCTCCCAAGTCAAACTCTGGAGGTGATAGGAGCGGGACGCCGACCAAGAAGTGCCCTGGAGTTAAATAATCCGTACTGTCATTTGGATCACTGGAAATTGACCCCAGCGGCCGACTATTCAGGACGGCTTCAATGCGCGCGAGAACTGTCATCATCTCTTCAAATGTGAGGACAAGTGGACCAATGATGCGAATCAGATGATGTTTTGCCGATTTCACACCGGACTCCCAAATACCACCTTGGTGAGGGGCAGCGGGGGTGATAAAATTCCATTTGATGCCTCGTAGTGCAAGATGATCTGCAATCTCGGGGTTCACAGAACGTAAAAACCTGCATACATCGTGGAAATGATGAGCAGCGCCACGAAAATTTGAACCACAATCGCTGTAGATTCGAGTGCAAAGTCCTCTGCGTGCGATGAATCGATCAAGAACTGATAGAAATGCGGGAGTTGATAGCGACGTTGTGAATTCCAGATGAACAGCTTTAGTAGATAAGCAGACGAACAGGACAACGTAACCCTTGCTTCGAGGGGCTTTCCGACGTTGACTCTCTTTGATAGTCAGAGGACCAGCATAATCCACGCCGGTGTTCAAAAAGGGACGGCATTCTTGGAGCCGGATGGCGGGTAAGTCAGACATTAGCGGTTCAATAGGACGAGCCTGGAGCTTGTAACAAGTAAGACATTTGGTTAAACGGCTGCGTAACAACTGGCGAATTGACAAAATCCAAAATTTGCGTTGAATCAAAGACTGCACTAATCTTTGACCTCCATGTAATGTGATTTTGTGATAATAATCACATATCAATGCCGCCAAGCGAGACTTGTTGGGCAAAATTAGCGGATGTTTGGCAGAGTAAGGAAGATCAGAGTGCCTCAATCTTCCACCCACCCTCATGAATCCTAGCGCATCAACGAATGGAGCCAATTTCATCAAAGTGGGAGCGACGGGCTCTTGCCTTTTCAGACGTTCTATCTCCTGTGAATAATAGAAAACTTGAGTTTCTTTTATGCAAATGTTCAATGCGTTGTTGAACTCGACGGGAGAAAGAGGTTCGTCATCAACGTCTGAATTTCGTTTTCGCGCAGCAAAATTTCGGAGACAGCGTATTATACGGGCTATGGTGCGTTGTAAAATCGTGATGCTGGATACTCTATCCATCAGGGAAATTAAGGCGGGAATATTGGTGGAAACATGGAGTGTCTCGTGAATAGTCTCCTTCTTGAATTCAGAAAGTGCCTCCTCGTTGGGATCTATCTGGATGGAAACTGAACCCCAAGTGCTGATCGGTGTATACAAAAATGCAGGTCCTTTCCACCATAAATCATGGCCAAAGATGTCACTCGGCATAAGGCCTCTACTAGCGCAATCACTAGGATTTTCTTTGGTAGAAACATGTCCCCATTCATTAGGACGTGTGCGGTCCAAAATTTGAACAACTCTGTTCGCAACAAACGTTTTTAGTTTGTGCGGCGGCGTACGTATCCAAGATAATACTGTAGAGGAATCTGTGAATAGGCAAACAGATGAAAGACCAACTTTATTTTGAAGAGGAGCAATTGATTCCAAAAGGCGTACCAATAGTACTGCACCACATAATTCCAATCGTGGTACACTAACGGTTTTCAATGGGGCTAGTCTGCTCTTAGCTTTGATAAGGTGGATTTTGATATTTCCATTGAATTCTAAACGAGCGTAAATGACCGCCGCGTACCCCTGAGTACTTGCGTCGCAAAATCCTATCAGTTGACAAGATCCATACGAGAGTGGCATGTGGCGTGGGATCCGAATGCGTGATAGATCAGGTAAGGTATGCTGGAACTGTTCCCATACAGTAGTGATTTCAGGCGGAAGTTTGTCGTCCCAATCTAGACCTCGTAGCCAAGTAAGTTGAATGAGCCTTTTGGCTGTGAAAACTACTGGTGAGAGCCAACCAAGGGGATCGTACAAGCGCGCTACTTGGGATAGCAGTCCTCTCTTAGTGTTAACTAAGTCACCAACATTCAGAGAGTAAGAGAACACATCTCCTGAAGGTTCGTATTGTAAACCAAGTATTTTTATACAATGATCATCATCTTGATCTCCCAATACGAACGTGTGCTCACGAAAATCGACAGGTACGTGATCCAAAATTTCTTGTCGATTACTGGCCCATTTACGAAGGCTGAAGCCACCTAAATTGAAGAGCTCGATCAACTGATTTTGTAGAGCAATTGCATCGTCAATTGAATTCACGCTCTGACATACGTTGTCAACGAAAGTCTGATGAAGAATCGCATCCGAAGCAAGTGGAAAACTCTTGCCTTCATCGGCCACTAACTGAATCAAAGTGCGTTGAGCGAGAAAAGCACTAGGTTTTACACCGAAAACCAGCGTATTCAACTCATATTCGACTATATCACCATCAAGAGAAGGGCGGTAAAATAAATGCTGAAAAATTCGCTGATCAGAACAGACATTGACTTGCCTGTACATTTGACGTAGGTCGCAGCAGACAACTATCGCACCAAGGCGAAAGGCGGAAATGACATCGGAAATATCCTTCTGTAATTTGGGACCACTGTGCAGGACATCGTTGAGACTAGGGGTTGACGAATCTGGACGAAACGAAGCGTTAAATACCGTACGTACTTTGGTAGTACGGCTAGATTCCTTAACGACACAATGATGCGGTATAACGTAATCAGCAGTAGTTTTCGCAGGACTCATGTGGCCCGACGAAATAAATTCATCCATGTAAGCGCGATATTCTTCAAAGATATGGGGTTGGCGTTTTAAGCGTTTTTCTAAATTGAATAAGCATTTTAGAGCGTAATTTCGAGTATTGGGGAGCGTGAAATCCGTACGCGAGAATGGTAATGACACACTATAACGACCAGTGTCATCCCTAGTGTGGGTCTGAACAAAATGATCCTCACAATATATGTCTTCAGGATTTTCAGCGGAAGGCATACTAATTTCTTCAATTTCCCACCATTTCTTGAGGGAGCAGTCCAACTGCTCACAACAAGTCAAGAGAGTGAGTGGGACCTCGGGTGAAACGTTTTCAGGGGTGGGAATGGGTCCACCGATAACCCATCCAAAAATAGTTTTGATAGCAGCGGGTTGACCTTTGATAATGTCACACGGATCTGAAAGAATGCTTGAGTACAAGTCTGCACCAAGGAGAAACTCGACAGACGATCTCTTATCGAACAATGGATCAGCTAGCTGGAGATGCTTGAAGCGATCATAGATATCATGATCAACTACGAAGTTGGGTTGCGGAGTGGAAATCTGCGACAAGATCAAAGCATCAGTGGAGAACAGATCTGTTGAACTATGAGGAGACAAAACAGTGCAACCAACTATTCCTCTAGTGGTTGGAGCGGATAAATTCGCTATGCCAGCCAATCCCATGGACACATGACGCCTAGCCAATCCTAGTTTTTGAACACAGGCCTCAGTTATGAGACTAGTTTGAGATCCTGAATCGAGGACAGCTCTAATGGGTCTTGGAATACCTGACTTATCTCTAATATGGACGATCGCAGTAGACAATAACACCCCATTTCGAGGCAGTGTGCCACAAGTCAGAGTGACACCACAAGTCACGGTATTTGATGATCCAGAGGTAGATGGTGCATTTCGCAGTGGACTGTAATTTGCGGGCTTATCAGGATTATTGTTATGATTATTGTACTCATTATTAGAAAAATGTAATAAACTATGATGTCTACCATTCATATTGTTTTTCTTGCATTCACTGCACATGGAAGCGGAACGGCAATTTGAAGCAAAATGAAAACCAAGACAATTGTAGCAGAGCGTGTTGGCCTTGACGAACGCGTGGCGATCTTGGACTATCAACTTTCTAAATTCAGGACATGCGTATAACTTATGAGTCCCTTTACATTTTGGACATTTTGATGGGTCCCGTTTTTGTTCACCAGTAGTGGACAACAATGCGGTTTTTGATTGATACGTTTTTGGCGGTTTATAATAATTATTTGTGCGTGATTTTGTTGATCCTTCAGAACTCTTGACTTTATCAGGAGATAATTCTAAAATTCGAACTTGTTCACGAACGAAATTTGAAAGATCAGCGAACATTGGTATATCTTTATTCGAGTACTTGATTTCAAATTCTCTGCGGGTTGATTCAGGTAGCATTTTCAATCCAAGTTGCAGTACAAAAAAATCAAACAAATCTTGGATTTGAAGACCTTTTAAAGCGTTGATATTTGTGGAAAAAATATCCAAAAATTGTACTAAACTTGAGTGCGTGTTTGAGATCATTGGCTTGAAAGACAATAACTTCTCAATCGAATTCGCTCCGAGGAGTCTGACGCTCTGAAACCTATCAATTAGCGTTTGAAGAGCAATGGTGTAATTATTACTGGTAATGGGGAGTGTCTGTACCAGTGATAAAGCGTGAGAGCGAAGTAAACTTTTCAAATGTGTGAATTTTTCAATTTTAGTGTACTGCTTGTTGTTGTGCACTAAGGTGTTGAACAAATCGTAAAAATTAGGCCATTTATCTATAGATCCATCAAATGGTTCAATTTCAATTTTAGGTAGTCGTAGCTGCGATGTACATGATTGACTAGGAGGTGGAGGCAACGTAGTTACTGGAGAAGGAGATTGATTGATATTCCAAGTGCGGGCCATGGATTGAACAGCAAAGTACATGGTTTCATAAGCGGCATAAGCATTTATAATCTCAACCTGATCACACACATCAACTTTAGCGTTTAGATCACCGATCTGATCAGAAATTTCATCAAAACAACTATAATCATCTTCTACTCTCCTAAAACGTGATATGAAAGCATCAGTTTCACTCGAACTGGGTGTTTGTTTTCTCAAAAAAGCGTCTTGACACCTTTTGCCTATATCGTGCAATGCAGTGAGTCGAGTACAGTATTTATCCCTTCTTCTGCTGAGCGCTTGGAGTTTCAATTTGTCGGCCTCGGTAGTAGACATGACCAATGAGGATAAGGAAAGGATGAAGGAATAAAAATGTTTGTTCAATCACTTAGAACTATTAATTACTAAACCTTAAATTGAAATATTGAACGATATCTAGCATGGATATAAGTGGAACGTGCGTATGAAATTGAACTTTTTCAATCCTACAACTGAATGACTAATTTGGCGTGAATTATCAATTTTATTGGTCAATGTTCCGGTTCGAAGTAACCAAAAATGTGCGTACTACGTGATTTAAGGAAATTTCTGAAAACGTGGCTCAGACAATAAATTGAAATTGGTATAAAAGCGGTACCTGGGTGTCGTCGACGACGAGTGGAGAGGGGCCCCTCCGTTGACAGGCTGCGAAGATCTGGCGGGATCCAATTTACGTAGGTATATTGTCAGAGCCCACGTATATATTACGATAATTTTAATTTTAAAATTCACTCAAAAAAAGACGCGTGAAAAACTTTAGAGCGAGGAGCGTAGTGGCTTGGGCGAGTGTCGCAGGCGAAGTGGGTAGAAGGATAGGACGCACGCCGTCAAGAGAAAGCATTGTGCACAGACATGAACGGAAACATTAAACGCCGTTTGACCCGTAAACAACCGTTCGAATGGAATGCGATAAGAACGCAACAACCCATTCTTATCAAGCTTCTTGAACTGCACTCTTGAAACTAAATAACTGTTTCATTTCTCTCCTTAGCTAAAAACATTAAAGGTGTGTAGCTGGACTTGTCTTGCTCCAACCGAAGCAAGACTTGGTTTTCTCCTGAGAAGTACTCACTTCTCAAGCAAGTAGTTACTGGATGTAGATCTAGTAGATGTAGATACTAGTAGATGGTTTTCTTCTCATGGAAATACTCGCACCTGAAGGGTTGTAGAGGTTTCCCTTTTCAAGGGAGTAATCGCCCCGCCCTCTAGTAAAGTAAAGTTGTGCCCATTGTCAAACTGGTTACCTGCTCATACGAACAAGGGAAATTCCCTTCAAGTAAACCGTTGTCATATCATGGTAGAGTTATAATGATCCAGTAAACAGTCGTTTTAAATGTAGAGTAGGTACTTAAATTAACTTTGAATTCATTCATCATAATTTAAATTTAGATAGTTAGTTAGATAGTTATGAAACAACGTCAACACTACGTACGAAGTCTAATCACGTGATATTCAGAGTAAGTAAATACATATGGGAGAGTTGCTGTGAAGAAAAAGTCTACGACAAACTTCCTGAAATATACTATTATGACAACGAGATGACAACCGAACTAACTAGAGGTATGGCGTGAAGGTGGGGGAAAACATATTCTTGAGTAATGCATGCATTCCAAGGGACCTCCCATAGGATAAGCATTAGGTCAATTAATACCAGTTGGTAAGCGAAAAAAATTGTTCACTCGATGTAAATTATTAAGTATTTTGGACAAGAAATCCCCCCCCCCCCCCCCAATCACGCTCTTATCCACCATTAGATTTCTAGCAGCATGGCAGCATCGAATTTGAAGAGCATTTTAAAACCCACGATCTACGACTCCCAACATGCAAATTCGAGTTCCCCCCCCCCCTCCCATCCGCAGACAACACCAATGGTGCCAGTCTGGCACCAAAGCGGTAATACTTCGAAACGTTGAACTTTCATCTATTTGTTTTGGTAGGCAGTCCGTCGAAGTTCACTTCCGTATTCAAGGTGACACAAAAAAAAAAAACCGCACGAAACATGCGGTTTATGGTGTCCTGGCACCATTATTAGTTTCATGGTGGGAATGAGAATAATTAATGAAAATCCGGAGGTACAATGAGAATGTTTGCTCAATTTCAAAGTTCGGATACAATTAGTAAGCTATAAAGGAACCGAAATATTGAAAAATCGGATATTGTGCCAATATTATCCCCCCACTCGTCCCCTCGCCATGCTGAGCCGAACAAAAAAAGTAACACTCAAATAGGTTGGAAATTGAGGCCTGGACAGAGTACACAAAATTATGCCCAACCATGCACGTTTTTAGAGCAATAACCCCCCTCCCCCCTCCTTAAAAGGCAAAATTCGAAATTCCGGCGACGTAGTGCACAACTAGATAGTTTTCCGCATCGAATAAAAAAAGAACCACGAAAATCGGTTGAAAACTAAGGCCTGGGCATAGTGCACAAGATTTTGTCAAACACACACACACACACAGACATGGTTTTTTTTCACGGATTTGGATTCAGAATGGTCTAAAACGGATTACTGTGTGGTTATTTTTTTTTCTGTTGAGTGTTGTCCAACTTTACGCCAGATCGATTGCATAAGGACGCCCAAGTCTTATGGTGGGACGTCGTAAAAAAGGTGGGGAAGAGGATAAAAGACAAACGACAAAGTAAATCCAGCATATTGATGCTAATAGGTGAACCGTACTCGAATGGATGATGATGCTTGGTTGAATGGATGATGAGGTTTAGACGAAAGTTGGTGTCGATGATGTGATGATTTTATTCCTTTTTTTAAATATATTTTTTCTCGAATATACAAAAGTTTTTTACTCGGTTGCACTTTACATGTGGTGTACATTGACACGGATGTACACGTAATTCAACGGTGGACGACTTAGGGCAGCGTAGGTGAAACGTTGCAGTGTAACAATGAGTGTATGCCTCAAATGTAAGGGAATTCAACTAAAACTTGTCAAGAGAGTAACACGAAAGTGTGCATTTAGTTGTGTACTGGTGAACACCGTAATGGAGGATTAGTTCAACTTCGTGACCGTTAGGACCTATTATTCAACTTGAAAGTATGTTCAGGCAAGTAGGAGATAATTCGGATATGTCCGAAATAATAGGTAAATTATTTTCCAACACATTACCGAAGTGTAGAAAAACTTTTAAATGTTGTAATAGCTTAAAAAATTATTTTAAAAAAAATATACCAATAAGAGAAAAAAAGAAAAACTTTTCTCAAAAACAAGCTCCTATTTTTTTGCTGATAAAATGAACTGAAAAGTTGAAAATAAATTACCTCTAATAAGAAATGTAACACTTTATAAAGATAACACTTTATCACAGTCCCAATTTTAAAAATAAAAGGGTGTTACATTGTGAAACCAAGAAGAAAAAGAAGATGCTAAATGTAACACGCTTTTATTTATACAATTGGGACTGTGATAAAGAGTTATCTTTATGTAGTTTTACATTTCTTATTAGAGGTAATTTATTTTTAACTTTTCAGTTCATTTTATCAACAAAAAAATCAGAGCTCGTTTTGAGAAAAGGTTTTTTTCTTTAATTCCCAATCTACGACTAAAAAGTTTATGAATTGGAAGATGGTCCCACAGGAATTGATTGAACCATTATGAATTAGAAGATGGTCCCATAGGAATTAAAGGATGGAGGAATTATGAAATGGAGGCTCCTCTGACTTTAAACATGTCCTGCATGAATTGAAAGATGGTCCCCAATGAATTGAAGGATGCCATTTATGAATTGGAAGGCGGTCTACGAATCGAAGTATGTCCATGATAAAATAGAAGATGGTCCCTTATGAATTTGAAGATGGTCCTTTTAAAGTGAATGACATTGCATTGTCATCCGATTTATACATGCATGCAAAATTTCAGCTCAATCGGAAACCGGGAAGTGGATCAAATTTAACTTGCAAGATTTCATTACAGAAAATGGGACAGGCGAAACTAAAAACATATTGTTTAGTAATGCATGCATTCCAGGGGACGTCCCATTGGATAAGCATTAGATCAGTTTAAGTAGTTGGTAAGCGATAAAACTGTTTCACTCGATGTAATTTATTTATTACTTTAGGCAAGAAATAGTGACCCCCCCCCCCCCCATCAGTTGGTAAGCAGTAAAGGAACCGAAATATTGAAAATTCGGATATTTTGTGAATATTATCCCCCCACTTGCCCCCTCACCTCAAAAAAGAAACACACAAATCGGTTGGAAATTGAGGCCTGGGCAGAGTTTACAAGATTATGCCCGCAAACGCACGTTTTTTAAGCATTAACCCCCCTTTCCCCCACTTAAAAAGCAAAATTCCAAATTCCGGCGCCGTAGTGCACAACTAGATAGATTTTTTCCGTCGAATAAAAAAAGAACCACGAAAATCGGTTGAGAACTAAGGCCTGGGCAGACGACACAAGATTTTGTTTCAGAACGAGCGGATTCGGATTCAGAACGGTCTAAAACGGATTACTGTGAGGTTATTTTTTTTCTTTCGAGTGTTGTCCTTATTCACCCCAGATCGATCGCATAAGGACGCCCAAGCCTTACTGTGGGACGTCCTAAAGAGCTTGTAAAATACACAAAGGGAAAAATTGATCTGAGAGAAACAATCTACAGCCGATTTTTTGACTACTCTTTTCGTAACACAGAGAAGAGTGGAACTTAGTGATTAGAAAATTTTCAACTGGCAACGTGTGTTATTAAAATTTTAGAATACATTAAGATTATGTGTGATGTGTTACGTAGTCGGGTTGAATGATACCTACATCATTATTTAAAAAATTTCGCAATGACAAATTGGGATATTTGATCAAATATTTGTTGTTTGTTTGATTTGATTTTTTTAGAGGATTGTTTTCTCTTTAAACATACAATATTATTATTACGTTGTATAGTTTCAACCTGCACAGTATTTCAAATCAAACATAAATTCAAAAAATTGGTATAGTTAAAAATTCGCTCCAACTGCATGAATGGACCTTTTACTTTGAAAAATCACTTTGCCCTTTAGGCAATTCAATTCAGGGATGAAAAAAACTGACGAACGACATAGAAGCAAATATGGACACCCTCACTCATAAATAGAAATGGCGTATTGCAGAAAGATTGGGACATATTTCCCTCAGCGAGTGAGGGATGAATGTGAGTAAATGGTCGAGAATAAATGCAGGGAATCAAGTTGATTCGGTGCTCTTCCACTCACTCTGTGGGATTCCTCGGTAAAGTATGATTCATTTTCCGAAAGAGAACACCGGGAAAGCTTCCATTTGTTCCAGATACTCAGCGCTCAATCATCTTGGAGTGCGCACTTGGCTTTATGGAGTCAGAATCCCAAATAACGGACCATTTATCAACCGTGTTGTTGCCATCACATCGCAACCGTAGTTCGGAAACCGTGGCGGAGGTGTTTTCATCGGACGTTTAGATTTGGGCCACAAAAACGTTTAAAAATCCTCAGGGCGCTTGATGAGAGATGTCCATTAGCAAGGTCTCCCGTGGGTCCGACCATCTGCATTACCAAAAGCAGCTCATTAGGGATTGGAAGATAATTTATGACATTTACTGAAGGTTGGGTCAGGAGGGGTAATTGAAATCAATTTGACTCTTTAAAAGTAAAGTAAAAGTAAACAACCATTTCATGTCGGATTTTCGTCCGACTGCCATTTCGGTAGTTAACGGAACAGTTAAAAATAACCAATTACCGGGTTTCGTTAATTCAGCTAGGAACCTATCGCCAAAATTATTGTTATTTAATAACATTTTAGGGAAGGCTCCAAAATGTGTGGAGCCAGAAAAATAGCTTGTTTTTTTTTGATCGAAAAAGAGTTAAAATACACTAACACATAAATATGTCGGAAATAACTTGATAGAAACCCCAACTTGGTAGGAAACGAAAACTACAGATCAACGGAATGATACTTTGGAATGGAATAACAATATAGCATGATAAACAAACGAACGTAGGTGGGAACGAGAAGTAGGAATCAAAGAAACGATACCTTGGAATGTTATATCGGAATGAGCTTGTGAGGAGGTCCCTGAGATTGATAACCTATTAATAAATAACAGGTTATTGGAACCTATTACCCACCCAGAGCGGTAACGGTGGAACCTAATCCGTAAATGTAACCGTTTCGCCCATCTTTAATTCCAAAGGGAAGATCAGGATTTTGTTCCGATGATTTCGGTCATTCCCATTGCCTCACCGCCCTGGGTTTTAACGAGGGGGGCGATGAGCCCCGGACGCACGACCCCGGCGGCGAGATTTGAACCCACGACCAAAGAACGCGTACAGCAGGACCCCATTTGACTCTTTATAACGTACTTGTTTCCCACTTTGTGGGCTTATTAAGAGAGGCAGCATCTTGTCAACAAGTAGACTATGTCCTCTTATTCAGTAGAGGTTTTTTGTTTGGCGGATCTCAACTTGATTTTTGATTGAGAAAAAGTTGAAAACACCTAAAACATAGTATATTTTATTAATAAGAAATGTCATGACGGTGGTCATTTCTTTTCGAGCCCTACCTACTGTGCACAAGAGACCTCCCAGAGAATGCAGAAGCTGTCACAGCTACCTTTGCAGAAGACACGGATATCCCAGCAGTTGGTATTACAATTGAGGGAGCCTCTAGAAAACTGCAGCAGTCTGCAAGTGGACTAACAAGTGGAGAATGAAACTCAACACATGTCAACCTCACCTACGGGAAAGTAAATCCTATTCCTAATAAATTTCGAAATAAACTCGCAGGTTATCCCTTATGCAAACACAGCTAAGCACCCAAGTATGACGCTGGATGCCAAACTCTATTAGAAAGAGCATTTCAAGAAAAAAAGGTAAGAAATCAACCCGAAGCTTAACAAAACATAATAGCTGCTAGGAAGAAAATCCCATCTGCTGTGACAGGAAAGACAATTTCAAAAAGTTAGGTAGTACGGGGATGAACCCAAAGGAAAATAAAATCTCAAACACTAAGGTTCGATCTCCAAAATTTACTTTAGAAAAATAATTTTGTGAAGTTGTGACTATAGGTACTTTTTTCACAAAAAAAAATAATAATAATAATAATAAATAAAGAAAAAATATTGAAACGTTAAATTTAACTTCAGTTATACGTAATAATATCATATGTACCTATGTAATATCATATACCTATATCATTCCTACGAAAGTAAATAACGCAAACATGAAGACCATAGCATAGGTAAGTGTTGTAGGGGCCCGTGGGAAGGCGGATATATACATCATAGAGGCCCGGGGGGGGGGGGGGGGGAGAAGACTATAATAGAAGTCTACTAATTTATTAGTGAAGATGTGAGCGCGAACTGGGCTTGTTGGACCGCCAGAATTCCTGATAGGAGTGGGCGGAGGTCGGGCGACGACGCATACTTTCGTGGGCAACCCATCCCCATAGACGACCCCGGACCGTCCGCGGTGTGCGGCGGAATTTCGGTTAGGTGTGGAGGGGGGAAGCTGACCTCTGGACGGTTGTAACTTCGCCTGGGACATAATTCTATTGGATCGGGACGTTTGCGGGACGTGCGACTGGGTATTGGCCGGACGTTAGCGGTAGGTCTGGGCAGGGAAGTCTCCAGACATACCGAACGGTGCTCGATCAAGGTTGGGATCCAACTATCTCCAGCTACTGAATTCCTCCCACTCTGCTCTGTACTTCACATTAAGGAACCTAAATTCTTTCATTCGAATGATCAGTAAAGGTTCAGTAAGAACATTTTCTTCAATTGGATCAGAGGAAAATATCACGATTACTGGCGTATAAAAACCCAAAATGTATTACAATCTTTATTGGATGCATCTAGAAGGTACGAAACCTAGGAGATTTGAGCGATATTAGATAAACAAATTCCATTCAAGCAGCATGAGCTAATGAGAAACTTTTCAAAGAAATCTCTATAGCTATAGCTAAGAATATCGAAATATTAGCTATACTTATGATTAAGTAGTCAGCCTTGTGGATGTAAGAAGGAATTATTTTGTAAAACCTCAAAAAATACTACCCTCGTGATCCCAAACTCATAAGAGTTTATTTCGGCAGGATCTTTAAGATTCGCAGGTTGAGTTGGATCTCGTAAGACACCGTGAAGGGTCCGCCTCTTCAGGTTATGTAGGATAAACCTACTTAAAAACAACTTACATTTCACCCTCGTTGGAACTCAGCCCGGAGCCGTTCAACAAATTGCTTCAGGCTGAGTCCAGGGGTACACCATCAGTTCTAGATGAGGGGACGGACCCTTCTCATTCCCGTTCTGACAGTGTCTTCCTGTGTACTTTGCTGCAAGACTTTAGCTCCTTTCACCTTCCAGCATCATGCTGACAACAGCAACTGATGGTGAACTTTGGGAAGCTATCCCCTGATTCCTTTCTGTGTGTAGTGCATCATCATATACCTAAATATAATTTTAATCAAAATCGGTCCATGGGCACTGGGCAAAGTGCCACGTACGGCCATCAGACGATCCTAAGTACCTTGAAAACGTAAAGAATTTTGAAAATTGAATTTTATATGAAAGGCTCCTGTAAGTGATCTCATCACTAGGATATCTAGCTGATCGTCCATATATTTATCATAGATCTATACATTCCGATTTGTGGATCTCTTCTCCAACCAGAATGTATTGAATCCGAATTTCCTCTTGTCTATGACGAATCTCTACTATCAGTATAAGGAGTGATTTATACTCAGTCTTTGCCACGAGCGCTCAAATAAATGGAAAGTGGGCGTGAGAAAGAGTTGTTGGCGGGAGAGTTATAAATTTCGACGTCAGCGTGAGATGGCAACCGGTGGAACGAAGCGGAGGTGAGTTGATTGATTGTTTTTTTCCTTTGAAAATGTTCATTGGTGAGATCTAATATAAAAAGCTTCACTGTCACAGAAATGTGTTTCAATAACCCATTTCTAAACGTTTCTCCTTTACTGTGGTATACCTGCACATCCGTAAATGATACATATCGACTTGACTATTTTCAGAGTCGATCGTACGTGATATTGCGTTTTTGTGAGAGAAAAAGTTATTCCGACCATGAATGCCCAACTTCACTAACCATTAAGGGATGCCATAAACATGACGTTTAGCGTGAGAGGTAAGATTGGGGGTGGAAGAGTCATGGAGTTGCCACGGAGGTTACAGCAGCATTTTGAATGAAGGAAGAGAGCGACGATTGGCGGAGAGAGAGAGACATGGAGTAGCCACAGAGTTGTGTCACTATAGAGCACTCCTGCCAGACTTCTTATTTTCCTTTGCTCACCAGAATTTGTCCAAATATTTCAGCGTTTTGCCTCTGATAAGGAATTTCAAGTTCGCGCATGCGCAATGACCATTTCAGGTGATCGAATTGCAATGAATGAGAAAGTAAATCATCTTAGGGCTTTGACCATTTCGAAATTTTGAGTGGAAATCTATATCAGAAATGTCACGTAGCGCATGCTCACGCGCTTTCTTGCTGTCAATGACATTGAACTTCCTCCTAACATTCATAAAATTCATCAAGGGTGGATTGAATTTTTATGATTCGATACGACTTGAGATTGTCTCTACTTGACTTCAATGTGGAAGTAGTTCTGAACTTTCTGAATGATCTGAAAGCGTTTAAATTCTTTGAAGTGAGCAACGTGCATGGGAATGAGTGCTTTAAAATTTTCTTGTAGTTGGGGAAGGTCCGAGCTCGATTGAGTGAAGAGCCCAATTATTGTCACGTCTACAACCATTTTTGAGTTTTCTTTGATCCTACGTCTAAATTGATGAAAGTATCCTCTTTTCTCAAATTTTGTTATTCGTAGACTGAGCTCTAATGAATGAATCGAGCTTCATAACTTTGTGATAGGAGTCATTTTTTCAGTCAATGTTTGCTGGTCATCAGTTTGGGACCCAAAAACAGTTTTTTGAAAATCAGTTATGGCCCAAAAAAAAAAACAGTTGACAAGTAGTGAACCACCACGCCCCTACTACTGAGGCATAGGTGACCATGGTTCTGACAATCTCTTAATATGACCAGGTGGTCATTTTGGGCGTCAGACCCCATGTTTTCCCGAGCATTCTTTGACAAGCCCATTTTTAGGACGTCCCACAGTAAGACTTGGGCGTCCTTATGCGATCGATCTGGGGTGAAGTTAGACAACACTCAACAGAAAAAAAAAATAACCACACAGTAATCCGTTTTAGACCATTCTGAATCCAAATCCGCGAAAAAACCCATAGGTGTATGTCTGTGTGTGTGTGTGTGTGTGTATGTGTGTATGTGTGTATGTGTGTGTGTAACAAAATCTTGTGTACTCTGCCCAGGCCTTAGTTCTCAACCGATTTTCCTGGTTCTTTTTTTGTTCGTCGCGGAAAACTATCTAGTTGTGCACTACGGCGCCGGAATTTCGAATTTTGCCTTTTAAGGGGAGGAAAGGGGGGGTTAATGCTCGAAAAACGTGCGTTTTTGGGCATAATCTTGTGTACTCTACCCAGGCCTAGTTCTCAAACGATTTTCGTGTTTCTTTTTTCGTTTGACGCGGAATACTATCTGGTTGTGCACTACGGCGCCGGAATTTTGGATTTTGCTTTTTAAGAGGGGGAAAGGGGGGGTTAATGCTTAAAAACCGTGCGTTTGCGTGCATAATCTTGTAAACTCTGCCCAGGCCTCAATTTCCAACCGATTTGCGTGTTTCTTTTTTTGTTTGACTCAAATAACTTCCGAGTTGTACATGATTTTACCAGAGTACCAAAATTCGCAAAGGGAGGGGGTGAGTGGGGGATAACATTCACAAAATATCCGATTTTTCAATATTTTGGTTCCTTTACTGCTTACTAATGGTACCCAAGCTTTGAAATTGAGGAAAAATTCTCATTATACCTCCGGATTTTCACGAATTATTCTCTGTACCACCATGGAACTAATAGTGGTGCCACCATGATGCCAGGACATGGTGCCATGATGCCATAAACCGCTTATTTCGTGTTTTTTTTTTTTTTTTTTTTTTTTTTTTTTTTTGTGTTTCACCTTGCATACGGATGTGAACTTCGACGGTCTGCCAACCAAAACTAACAGATGAAAGTTCAATGTTACGACGTATTTCCGAATTGGTGCCAGACCGGCACCATTGGTGGAGGGGGGGGGGGGGGGTAAACTCGAATTCGCATGTTGGGTATCGTAGATCATGGATTTTAAAATGCTCTTCAGATTCGAGGCTCTCATGATGCTAGAAATGTTATGGTGGACAATGGTGGGGGGGGGGGGGGTTTAGTATTTCTTGCCTAAAGTAATAAATAAATTACATCGAGTGAAACAGTTTTATCACTTAACAACTGATTAAACTGATCTAATGCTTATCCAATGGGACGTCCCCTGGAATGCATGCATTACTAAACAATATGTTTTAGGGTGTATTTCAGGTGGTTGTATCGTGTTAATGGCCACAAACACGACAACAAATATTGGCACAACATCAAATATTTAATACATTGAATAACAAAATCCTTTGCGCATGAAGATTGTTAGTTACTAGTGATAGTTTCCTTCTATTTGTGAAGGTAACAACGGTGGTCTTTTCATGGTTGACGGTTTTAGTGCATCCAGCAATCGGTCTGATGCGACGCAGTCGACTTTGGCCCTGACTGTAATCATCTGCTATGAGTAACCAGAGCAGTGGGGAAAGCACGCCTCCTTGTTAGGCATCCTTTGTTAGCTAGAACGGTGATGCTTTCACTGCTCGATGTGGTAGTGATCAGCCTACTGATCCTTATTATTTAGTTTAAAAGAAATTCCAGGTAAATAGGAAGAGCAGGTTATATAAATATTTTTGCTGAATTCATATGTTTGGTCATCACTGATTTTTTTATTTATTTTTTTTATTTTTATTAGCTTGTTTAATAAACCCGTTCCCGTGAGATCACTGAAGTTAAGGACAGTGTTAGGAGACTATCTGAATTGGTGACCCCAGATCTTGATACTTTTTCGGGTTGGGCCGTTGGTGAAAACCGCTTCACTTAAGCGGGTGAGGCAATAAACAGCCATGAGCGAAATCATCGGAACCAATTCTGATCTTCCCTTTGGAAGTCAGCTGATGACGTCCGCGACGCCAGGAATGCAGTTGGAAGAAAATAATTTTTCTTACAAAACTTTTAAATATTTTGTTTAACTTATAAATAAATATGTTTATGGTAAAGAGTGGTTTTCATTTCGGAAAAATAGGTTTCTGTGAAGAGCGATTAATGGACTGTTGAGATAATTGATGGGTTATTGATCGGCATACCGACCACAAGTGTAGTGTTAATGGCTGGAAAGTGGATGTGTCTGTAACTGAAAAGCAGTGTAATCCAGGTATTGACACTTGATTGAACTTTTTATTGATGCATCCCAAGCGAAAATTGAATCCTTTCGTTCTCTCATATTACGAAAAGCGGCTGCTTGTTACAAATAAATAATCGAATTTTTCCAGCATCAAAGCATCTAGAGAGCAAGTGGTTTAGTAATCTTCTCGCGGAAATGGCGCCAAATTTGAATCTCAGGCAGCAAGAAACGCCCATTTTGGTTTATTATTTTCAATAATAAACCTTTGGAATCGACCAAGAAAAAAAAAAATTTTAACACCCCCTCAAAATTTGATGGTTTACGTTTCAAGGTACGTAGAATCCAAAAATCGAATAAAAATTTGGCCGTCCGTCCGCCGTACGCCGTACGCGGCACTTTTGCCACTTAGCATTGACCGATTTTGATGAAATTTGGTATGTAGGCTCCATTTGGGGTCTAGTTGTGCCCCGAAGCTTTTGGTTGATGTAGGTCACTCCTAAGGGTTCCAAAATCAATTTTGAAATTTTGAAAACGCCCTAACTCAAAAAATTTCGATATAAAGGTATTGTTTTTCCTTCAATTTAAGATTCTATAGAATTTTTAGAATTTTTTGAGACCACGCGGAGCTCTGTAGGACAAACCGTTCGCTCACTACGAAAATTTAAGTGTTTATATTGAAATATATATATATATAAATCAAAACACCAGTGTGAATCGCAAAAGAGGCCTAATCTCCGTTCAAATTAGAGCAGACCGAAATGCAATCGATGGTTGGTGATGTTGATTTTTCTTTTGATTTTTTTTTTTTTGATTTTTTTTTTTTTTTTTTCTTTTTCTCTTCATATTGGATGGTTGGTGATTTTGTAGACGAGTGATCTATATAGAAATAATAAACCATTGTGTAATAATTTGCAGCGTTTTTCTCAATTGAAGGTAAAACTGTCAATAAGTGGTGGTGTCATTTATTGGAGTCTTTATCCAAGTGTTTTTTGTATAGGTTTGTTATGTTTAGTACACTATAATTACCGCCAAACTTTTTTTTTTCCTTTTAACTGTTTCTCCCTCGATTTTTTAAAAATGTTTTATTGAGGATATTGAACTGTGCTAGTCTACACGTGAATAACTTGAACTCATTCAGTGACCGCGAACGCAATGTACGCCGTGCGAATGCAATGAAAACCCATGAGTTATTAAAAGATACATAAAACATCAACCGCTAGGTTCTAGTAAAAGCTCTTGATCCACTTCATTCTTGATCCAGATCATTTTTCACTTTTTTCGAGTAATCCCACGTTTTTCAAACCCGCTCCGGGGAGAGGAAATGGAAAGGAAACATCGTCATCAATCACCGAGAGTTGAAGAATTTCCCTCTCCTATGAGGCCAATTTGATGCCGGGTAGAGAGTTCAATTTCCATATTGCAGACGGCCGACGTAGTGACTCAGGGTTTGTCATGCAAAGCCAATTTCGCCTTATCTGCACGTTCTGTTTCTTGAGTTTTGCATGAGAACAAGGAAACCGAGGAGACACACGTACTGCCACTTTCTCGAAATTTTCAATTTAAACTTAGAGCACACGTATTTTCTTGCTGAAAGCTTCTTGTGATTTCATATAATATGTTCATTTCAACGAGTGTAATATGCAAGGATTGCACTACTTAGAAGCTACTTTTCATGACTCACGAATGGCTAATTCGAACAGAATGTTTTTTAAATAATGGTTTTGTTGTTATCATTGTAATAATACATCTACAAACTTGATTTGATCGATTAAATTCACAGTTTGTGGTTTGTGGTTCATAAATAACACTAGTATACACATTCACTTCGGTGAGTCGTAACGAGGCCTAAAGGTTTGGCGTGCTTCAGTCGACTTTTATTGCTGCTGTTCTTCAGAAGACTCAATACTTCGACGTTTATGAGTTTGGTAGTCGGACTTCGTGTTCTGCTCATTTTCCATGACATTTTTTCATCAATCTAAGATTGTGTTCAGTTTTTAGAAACGAATTGAAACAAAAATAGAAACAAAACAACTATTAAATACTCTTTTATTGTGAAATTAATCAGGTCAAGTCTACCCTGATAATCCAGCCACTAAGGCCCGAACCCCCCTCCGACGGCACCTCCCCTGATCATGGACAGTTGGTTCACTCGCAAGGTCAGGAAGGACTGATGAAAGAGAGCCTGATTTCACCAGATCAAAATGCGATCGTTTCTCGTTTCTTCAAATGAAATTTCATGTGCTTCCCTAACAACCAAGAATCAAATTTTGTTTAGAAGCCAAAAATTTGGGAAAACGATGTTTTACTTGTTGTGATGTTGTGTTCTTCGCGGAAGGGTGATCTATACAGAAAAAAATATACTTTTGTGTAATAATTTGCAGAGATTTTAGCAATACAGCACGACACTTGAAATTATGATATCGGAAAAGAAGATCACTTCTCCCGCCTCACGATTAGCTACCATAACATTCCTAGCGACTTGCAAGCCTCTAATTTGAACAGTATTTTAAAATTCATGATCTACGATACCACATGCGAACTCGATCTTGTGTTAATACGTCGTAACATCGGACTTCCATTTGTTGATGTTGGTGTCTTGGCACCATGGTAGCACCAATATGATCCACGGTGGAGGAAAAAGATAGTCACGCAAATCCAGAAGTATATTGATTACGTTGCCTGAATTTCAATTCTTGGGTTTCACTAATAAGCCTTGATTGGAACAGAAATATTGAAAACTCGTATATTTTGTGGATATTATTCTCTCACTCTCCCCCTCCCAAGCTAATTTCAATTCTCTTATGAAGTTATGTACAACTGGGAAGTTTTCTAAGTCGAACAAAACAAGAACCAGGCAAATCGATGGGAAATTGAGGGCTGGGCAGAGTACACAAGATCACGGCGGAAGACGCAAGTGTTTCAAGTATTACCCCCCTCCCCTTCAAAATTCCGGCGGCGTAGTGCACAAACAAACATATTTCCCGCGCGAACAAGAAAAGAACCACACAAATAGGTTAGAAACTAAGGCAGTGTAAGATTTTGTCACAAAAACGCCAACATTCTCGTACATACACCTGTGGTTGTTTCGCGGATTTGGATTCAGAATGGTCTAAAACGAATTTGTACGTAGTTATGTTTTCTCCCTGTCGAGTTTTGTCCTCCTTCACCTCAGATTAATCGCATAAGGACGCCGCTCCATGGAAAGCAGCAACTGCCAAGATATCAGGTTTTGCCAACTTTCTAGAGTTCCCTGGTGCAACTCAAACTCCAGAATCAACTTTGCTCATACCCTAAGGTGGGGTCAATTGGTGGGATGAGTCCCCCCTTCGCCCTTAATACTCTTTTTTTCACCAATCAGCCACAACTAACGATTCGATGAGTAGTACTTACTATGTCCAGCCTTAATTTTTCACCTCAAATTATTAAGGTATTTTTTTACTTCACAGTTTTGTTCATAAAAGTTGGTTTCCCTTGAACAACAAAGTTTGTTACAGACAATTGTTTACTTGATTCTGTTTCTCGTACCCCCCCCCCCCCCCACCCACAGCCGTTTTATCAAAATGATACGTTCCACTTATCACATTAAGTTTTTGTAGACCGCGCACATCCGCGGAGAGTCGTTGCTATTTGTATTTTCAAAGTTGATTTTCAACTATAAAATAACATTACTTTCAGTAAACAAATTAAATTTTCCAAAGTTGAAAAGAAGACTCTGGTAGTAGTCAGGTGGACTAAAACGACTTTTCTTATGAATATTATTCATTTCAAGTCGCCCGGTCTTATAAAAAGAAGCCTTCGCTACAGCTCGATTGACATCCGACGATACTTTTTCCGCAGGTCGAGACTGAGTGTGGCGTAAGCCGGAAGGAGGCGGGCAATGGTCGATAGAAGCGACTTAATCGCCAGAGTCGAATTGAACCTAGAAATTGGGGTCTCCGACTCAAGGCTTTACCACCTGAGCACCGGCCAGAATACAAAACAGTTAATTTACATAAATACAGAGCGATACATAAATTGTTTTGTTATTCGTTTAATGTCTCCCCACCGCCTCCCTCGAACGGTGTGGCAGCTCCACTCATTTTAATACAAGAGGGTTGTTCTTTTCTCCCAGCTTGTCGTAATAAGGTTTTTGTCCTTGGATATTTCTAGCATTTCCGTCAGACTCGCAATTAAGGGTCGCTGAATGTCATTCTTCAGACAACTGTTACTAACACAATTCAAAATTGGAAGGTTCAAATTCTTAGGTATTGAACATACCGTAGTGTAATAATGGAACGTGGTTACATTTCGAGTCACTCGTATCGTTGAAACCAGGCAAACCCTGAATTTATTTAAAAGAGTTCGTGTAGGTGCTCATAGCGCAAAGATATTTAGGAGTATGAAAGAGTCGATAGATGTGGCTGATTAGGTGGAAAAAGAATGTGGTGGAAACGGGGAGGGGGAGGGGAGGTTCAACCACCAATATTGACCTCGCCCGCAAGGTATGTGAAAAGTTGATACTGGATCTACGTTTTTATTATGTTTTGTGATTATCATAAAATAATTTTCCCACAATATTGACGATTCTTATTTTTTGTTTGATCTTCTGAAACCCATGTACATTTTATTTCTTTATTTAGTGGTGTAAAACCTGTTAGCGAATTTTTGAAGAGAATAAAGCTATTACAATGGACTCAAACTTTTAGCTTAGACTTTTTCGAAATTTCTTTACACTGAAATCCGTTTTGAATCATTCTAAAATTTGGGCTTTGAACCATCCGCAATGAAAAAAACACTGCCAACTATTACATAACGGTTTATTATTTTTCTGTTGAGACCACCCGTCTGCAACAGATCGCATTTGATCAGCTGAAGTTTGCCTCACTTCATACCTCAGAGAGAGGAAGACAAGTGACTTTGCAATAGTTTTATTTTCTTCGAAAATTCGCTAACAGGTTTTATATTCAGATGAAGAAATAAAATGTTCACGGGTTTCTGAAGATCAAACAAATGTAAATCGTCAAAAAATAACAATATTAAGGGGGATTTTTTTTGGGATAATCACTAAACATAAAAAAATATAGGTAAACGTTAGAAACATAGCATTGGGAAAAGCTGTTGATTAGCTTCAGAAGAATATTTTAAAAATCAGTCTCAAATTGTCATTGATCATTTGTAAGGTGGAGGGTGATCATCATCTCTATTCGCCAGAATCAGTTTTTTTTATCACAACAACTTTATTATTTCGCTGCAGCATTCGTCACTCACTTGGTACAAATGTGAGGATGGACAGTTATCCGAAGAGATCAAACTCAAAATAAACTGATGGGACTTCTCCATTGGTCCACTTATCAAAGTCGTCAGGCTTGACGACACATAATGAGTCAATCAAGAGGTAAATATCATGAGTGAAAATGAGAAAACTTCAAACAAAGTTGAACACTTCATTCAGTTACACTTTATATTCTCTTTATGGAAAATATGTCTTACCTGAAAATTTAGCTCTACTTCGGAAGCTCATTCCAAGACGCAGGATAACGATTACTTGAAAGCTAAATAATAAATTTCTCACAAAGATTACTCATGGAAATTATTCCCAGAGGTTTCTATATAATATTGGGAAAAAAGTGAAAACCCCGACGAATGGATCAGTAAGAGGATTGCAAGACATTGAGGATGACACGGTGTCCCTCAAAAAGGGTTTCAAGATTCGCCATCCGCCCCCCAGAATAACAAATTACGCTTTTCAAACAAATGCTTGAAATCCCCAGCAATCCTCCCTCCCCCCCCCTACAGGTTCTTGTTATTTTCAATCTTATTAGCTGTTGAGAAACCGACGAAAGCAAAAGAAAATGTTGAAAAGGGGACTCGGTTGGGTATTTTTTAACGAAGGCAGTACTGCGAAGGGGTCACTCAACCAGCAGGTCTAACGAAAACCTCAAGATCATCATGGGACTAGGAGGATGAAATTGCCTCACGGGAAGTCGCCTCTTTCTGAAGGAACATTTTTCGAAGAAGCTCCGGCTTCAAACGAAATAATCTTCCGGACGCACATAATATCTTCCAGAGGAAGGCACACAATATCTATGATAATATAGAGGTAAACCCCCTCCAATCGTCTCGCTCACAAAGGACCCGTGTTTTGTCGTCTTTGGCAAAGAGGAGGATGACTCTACCATACTCAACATGGACACGATCTACCATCAACGAGATTAAACAAAATCAAAGAGAATCACTTCTAAGGAAAATAAAACTTTATATCGTGAAACTGTCGAGGGATATGGCAACAAACATAAATATCCTATTATTTCGCCAGATGGCGACGTAGAAGATTTGGAATAGACTATAATCGGAGTCCAAGGAAGACCCAACTCATTCGCCGAACTGATAATAAGGCCAACTGTGTGGAACGTAACCTAGTTTACCAACCCACGAAGGATATCCAGTAAATTGGGTTGAACTGCAGCTAAAAGATCGAAAAATTCATATATTTCAATCAAATTTTAGGGTATATTCCAAAATATTCTATTACTTTTATACATAATCACCAGTTCAATACACATCTTCAGCCTGGGCACCAGCTTTTTTATATCCTCATCGACTCCTTCACCTTCTCATCGTTGGAAAAACGTTTTCCTCCCAAGAATTCCTTCAATTTGGCGAAGAAATTATAATTAGCTTGCGCTAAGTCCAGAGATGATTTATGATTGAACATAAATCATCACGAAGTTAGAAACGCGTTATAAGGCTGGAAACAACATTACTAGTCAATACCTCTTGGAGAAATATTTTTATGAAACGAATTTATTGAATGCGTGGTCGTTAATGCAGTGAAGAAAAGGACGTCGACGGCCAAAACGAGAACAGGAAGGCAGTGGAGAGAAAGCCAGAGCATACAAAGACACCACGTGTTATAGGCGTAAATTTCATTTAACGCCCTATATATCCGTCGTAGCTGAACATCTAAGTTACGGTTAACCCGGGAAAGCTGGGAAGGATGGGGGAACTGAAGAAAGAGGCAGGGGATGAAGATGGAACGAGTGCCACGGCAGGAGAGGGTGAAGCTTTACCAGCGTTTCGGTTTTGCGCAAAACACGGGGAATGTAAAATGATTTGGTTTCGCCGGAAAACACCCCTTCATTTTGACACGAGGAAAAATGTAGAAATCAAGTTAGTAGAATTAAAGAAACGTCAAAGAATGTTTAGTGAATAAATTTACACATAACTACATGTCTACTCCCTTCGCTCGGTCATCCGAGTAGAAATAAAGATAATTGGACTTGCAGATTCAAGAATTTTGGCTTTGTTGTTGAAGCTTCGAACTTTTACAGGACTGTAATTTCTGTGAAATTGTGGTCTTGTTTTTCCACCCTTTAAAGTGATGGTACCAAACTTTTGTCCTACTTGGGAAAAAATTCAGCATTCAGAAAGGTGTAGAAATAAAAAATATGTCTAGAAACACTAGCTGCTCCAGCATAGAAATTTGGTGAGGTGGGACCTTTATAACCGTAATCATGGGATTCTTCCCCAAACGCGCACTCAGTGGCGGCTCCTGCCCCGAAACTCAGGGAGTGCACAGAGATCAGGAGAGGCTACCGAGAAGGGACAGAATAGGTCCTTTTCTTTGCCAAATAGAAATTTCAACGATATGCAAATGGGATGAATCTTAGTCACTTTTTCATCTTAAAATTGCAAACGGTAGTAAATATGTAGGTGCAATAGACACGAAAAAGGGGAGGGGACCCCTGTTAACGGGTTCCCTGACCCTTTCATCACAAGCGCCCCCCTGTTATGGAACAGAACATAAGTGAGCCTCATAACCCCCGCGAGCCAATGGGCTGGCGGGGGTTATGAGGCTCACTTATGTTCTGTTCCATAACAGGGGGGCGCTTGTGATGAAAGGGTCAGGGAACCCGTTAACAGGGGTCCCCTCCCCTTTTTCGTGTCTATTGCACCTACATATTAGGGGAGGCGCTCAGAGGCGCCCCAGGCAGGGGCGTCGGCCATCCTCCCCCTCTTCCTCTTCCTCATCATCCCTACCCTCATCCTCATCCACTGCCTCTTTGAACCACCAGTGTGCCCATTGTGAGCGGGCATTCACTACCAGGTCCGGCCTTGGTCTCCACATCAGACGGAAGCATCCTGTTGCTGCTAATGCTGCTATTGATATTGAACGAATACAGCCCAGGTATGCTTCCGAGGAATTGCGCAGGATGGCGGCAGATGAGGCAGTGGCTGTGCGTAATGGGGTACGTAATATTAATGTTTACCTAAATGAACGTTTTCCCACGCGCACAGTCATTGCAATCAAGAACATCCGCCTGAAGCCCCACTATAAGCAGCTTGTCCAGGAAGCTATCCTGGCAAATAGCAGTGGGGCTTCTCCCGCATCTCCTATTGCTGATGTGGAGCAGCAGCCCGCCATTCAGTATCCCTCCCCCGGGACCTCCGGTCTTCTTGCCGATCTGAAGACCGAAGTCTTGAGGCTCAGGGGGCAGGTAGGTCGTATTGAAGGCTATGAAAGCACCTACCTGCAGGATCTGGTGAGGCGGGCTGTTGAAGGGCTGGATAACCTGGAAGACGAGGTTGCAGCCTATTTAGGGAGAATCTTCCCGCGGGTTGGGGATGCGACCGTGACGCGGCACCAGGGGGGACCTCCTCCCAGAATGGTGTTGCGTGGAGGTCGCAGAGCAGCTAAACAAGCAAGACGGCGGGAGTACCACCGGGTTCAGAGTTTGTGGAGGAAGCATCCGGCGCGTGTGGCTGCGGAGGTACTGGAGGAGCCTGGGGAAAATCAAGTTCAACCCCTTCTCCAGGAGTTTGTGGATTTCTGGGAGCCACTTCTGAGTGCTCCCAGTCACGACCCTGGGGAGTGTGTGGTTCCCCCAGTCTCCACCAGGGATTCCTTACGCAGTATCATGTGCTCGCCGGTGCTGTCTGACGAGGCACACAAGTGCCGTGTCAGGAACTCCACTTCCGCTGGGCCCGATGGTGTTTCCGCCCGACGCTGGAATAAAGCACCTAAGACGATTAAGCTGCTCATCCTCAACCTGCTCCTCCTTGCGGGAAGACCCCCGAAAGCGTTAACTCGTACCCGAACCGTGTTTATTCCCAAGAAAGGGGGAAGTGGGCCTGGAGGCTATCGACCGATTTCTGTATCTTCGGTAGTCTTCCGCCACTTTCAAAAAGTACTGGCATCTCGCCTCCAAGTGGCTGGTGTCATTGGTGATGTCCAGAGAGCGTTTTGGCCGGCGGATGGCACAGCGGAGAACCTCACAGTTCTCCAAACTGTCATCTCGCTGGCCCGTATTAAACGCCGGCAACTCCATCTCGCCGCTCTGGACGTCGCTAAGGCCTTTGACACAGTCAGTCACCTTGCCCTGACCGATTGCCTTCGTGGTGTCGGGGCCCCATCTCGGTTAATCGAGTATGTGGCCTGTCTGTACCAGGAAGGCGTGACGGTCCTCGAGGCAGGAGGTGAGGTGTCAGGGGATATACGGATCCGGCGTGGGGTACGCCAGGGGGATCCCCTATCGCCACTTCTCTTCAACCTGGTTGTGGATACGGCCTTGGGTAAGCTGCCCACAGAAGTAGGGTTTGATCTCGCCCCTGGGGTGCGAGTAGGAGCATTGGCTTTTGCCGATGATGTTATCCTACTCGCAGAAACCCGTGAGGGCTTGCAGATCGCCCTCAATGCATTTGCTAAGCAGCTAGCCGGGTGTGGACTTGTGGTTAACCCTGATAAGTGTGGGTCGGTCTCCTTGGTCCCGTCGGGTCGCCAACATAAGGTGAAAGTTGTGGATGGGGGTTTTGTCGTTGGACAGTCCCCCATCCCATCTCGATCCGTGTTGGAGGTTTGGCGGTACCTCGGAGTCGACTTCATGGGGGTGGCCACTATAACTGCCAGCCGTGTGGACCTTGGTAGAGCGCTAGCTCGCGTTACCAAGGCTCCATTGAAGCCACAGCAGAAGCTGCGCCTCCTCCGCACGTACTTACTGCCAAAGCTAACCTATGGGTTAGTCTTTGGTAGGCTTACGGCGGGGAGGCTGCAAGAATTAGATCGAGAAGTTCGCTCTGCTGTGCGCTCTTGGCTGAAGTTCCCACCTGGTGTCCCAAGTGCCTATGTTCATGCACCGGTCAAATCCGGTGGGCTTGGCATTGTGTCTCTCTCGGCATGTATCCCTTCTCTGCGCCGCCGGCGCCTGCTAGCCCTCCAAGGGTCGAGCTGGGAGGTCGCCCGTGCAGCTGCTGATCTTGATTTTGTCAGGCAGCAGTTAGCATGGTGCGACCGAGCAACACCATCTGCTCCAAAACCCAGTTCGTCTGCTGAGTTCGCTGCTGCACTGCATGAATCGGTAGATGGTAAAGAACTCCGACAGTGCTCCGAAAGCCTTGTCTCATCCTAGTGGGTAGATTGGGCTTCGGAGGGCATTGGGGCCCGCGACTACCGACACTTTCACGCCATCCGCGTGGCATCTTTGCCAACTGCGGTGAGGTGTTCAAGAGGTAGTCGCGGGACAACCCTACCCCTTTGCCGCGCCTGTCGGAGTGGAAATGAACATTTATATCATGTGGTGGAGCAGTGTCCTCGGACTCATGGTGGCCGCATTCTACGTCATGATGCGGTCGCCAAGCAGATAGCAGGTGCATTGTCATCTAGCGGCTGGGATGTTGAGAGAGAGAGATTGTATCGCATGCCAAGTGACCAGGGTAAGAAGCCCGACATTGTTGCCGTCAAGCCCGACCAGTCTTGCATTATCCTGGATGTCCAAGTTGTCAATGGCAGCTTGGACATGGAGCAGACTTGGCGGGCCAAGATAAGGAAATATGACACAAATGATTTACGGCAAGCAGTGTCGGAGCTAAAAGGAGTGGCACCCAACAACATCAGGGTGATGGCTGCAACCTTGTCATGGCGCGGTGTGTGGTGCGGGAAAAGTGCCACGGAGTTGCGTGAGTTGGGCATCTCGGTAGGCGTACTCCGTGGTATCACCACCCGTGTCCTGCTCGGCTCATATTTGAACTGGTGGTCGTTTTATAGAGGCACTTCCCTTCATCCTTCTCTCCCACCCCCACCTTCCTCATCTTCCCTTATCCCTAGGGCCGGCGTCGGGTGAGTCCTGGGCGTCCTCCCCATTATATTTGATTTATTTATTTTTTTTAATTTATGGCGTGCCCCCTCCGTCACCAAAGACATTTTGTCTTGAGGGGAGTTTATTAAAAAAAAAAAAAAAAAAAAAAAAAAAAATTATCCTACTCGCAGAAACCCGTGAGGGCTTGCAGATCGCCCTCAATGCATTTGCTAAGCAGCTAGCCAGGTGTGGACTCGTGGTTAACCCCGATAAGTGTGGGTCGGTCTCCTTGGTCCCGTCGGGTCGCCAGCACAAGGTGAAAGTTGTGGATGGGGGTTTTGTCATAAGGCAGTCCCCCATTCCATCTCGATCCGTGCTGGAGGTTTGGCGGTACCTTGGAGTCGACTTCATGGGGGTGGCCACCATTACCACCAGCCGTGTGGACCTTGGTAGAGCGCTAGCTCGCGTTACCAAGGCTCCATTGAAGCCACAGCAGAAGCTGCGCCTCCTCCGCACGTACTTACTGCCAAAGCTGACCTATGGGTTAGTCTTTGGCAGGCTTACGGCGGGGAGGCTGCAAGAGTTAGATCGACAAGTTCGCTCTGCTGTGCGCTCTTGGCTGAAGTTCCCACCTGGTGTCCCAAGTGCCTATTTCCACGCACCGGTCAAATCCGGTGGGCTTGGCATTGTGTCTCTCTCGGCATGTATCCCTTCCCTGCGCCGCCAGCGCCTGCTAGCCCTTCAAGGGTCGAGCTGGGAGGTCGCCCGTGCGGCTGCTGATCTTGATTTTGTCAGGCAGCAGTTAGCATGGTGCGACCGAGCAACACCATCTGCTCCAAAACCCAGTTCGTCTGCTGAGTTTGCTGCTGCCCTGCATGAGTCAGTGGATGGTAAAGAACTCCGACAGTGCTCCGAAAGCCTTGTCTCATCCCAATGGGTAGATTGGGCTTCGGAGGGCATTGGGGCCCGTGACTACCGACACTTTCACGCCGTCCGCATGGCAACTCTGCCAACTGCGGTACGGTGTTCGAGAGGTAGTCGCGGGACAACTTTACCCCTTTGCCGTGCCTGTTGGAGTGGAAATGAACATCTTTATCATGTAGTGCAGCAGTGTCCTCGGACTCATGGGGGCCGCATTCTACGTCATGATGCGGTCGCCAAGCAGATAGCTGGTGCTTTGTCATCTAGCGGCTGGGATGTTGAGAGGGAGAGATTGTATCACATGCCAAGTGACCAGGGTAAGAAGCCCGACATCGTTGCCGTCAAGCCCGACCAGTCTTGCATTATCCTGGATGTCCAAGTTGTCAATGGCAGCTTGGACATGGAGCAGACTTGGCGGGCTAAGATAAGAAAGTATGACAGAGATGATTTACGGCAAGCGGTGTCGGAGCTAAAAGGAGTGGTACCCAACAACATCAGGGTGATGGCTGCAACCTTGTCATGGCGCGGGGTGTGGTGCGGGAAAAGTGCCACGGAGTTGCGTGAGTTGGGCATCTCGGTAGGCGTACTCCGTGGAATCACCACCCGCGTCCTGCTCGGCTCGTATTTGAACTGGTGGTCGTTTTATAGAGGCTTCATCCCTCTCTCCCACCCCCACCTTCCTCATCTTCCCTCATCCCCAGGGCCGGCGTCGGGTGAGTCCTGGGCGTCCTCCCCATTATATTTGATTTATTTATTTATTTTCATTTATGGCGTGCCCCCTCCGTCACAAAAGACATTTTGTCTTTGAGGGGAGTTTATTAAAAAAAAAAAAAAAAAAAAAAAAATGTTCTCCAGTGGTTAACAGAACTTCTGAAATACTTAATCACCAAAGGTTTAAACCCAAGAAATGCATCCATCTCATTGCAATAGCTGAAATGTGTATTTGCCCGTGACGATTCAAAACATCGTCCGATTCGGAAGAAAAATTAACGAGCCCCTTGAAGACTCCGGGATTCGAAGAATCTTCCCTCTCTTCCACGCACGGCTAGCTCGAAAACACCACAGTACTTTATACAATCAATGATTCGAGATAAAATGTACCTATTTTTCTTAACCGTTTCGTTTTTTTTTTTTTTTTTTAATCAGATCAAGACGATATGCACTGTCGAGTTGTTGCATTATATTTTGACGACCCATTAAACGCAAATATACCAGAGCGTTCTTACGGGAGACAGCCAATGCGTTTTTCTTTTTTTTTGGCTAAATGCGCCAGATCACTTATGCCGTCTTTAACCCAGGCCTCATTTCGGTTGGTAGAACAAAGTAGGCAAGCAAAGCAAAATAGTTCGTTAGTCACTTCACACCCACAAAGCCAATCTACCCTCTTATAATATTCGACTTTAAACTTAAGGTACGAATCTGCACGATTTTTAAATTTCAACGTCTGCTGGAGTCCAGGTAGAGACGGCAAGGGGCAGCCAGTTTCACGAATGTCGCACTTTTCCACAACTGACAAACGCAAATAGTTTAACGTAATGCACCAAATTGTTCATCGTACCTACCTGAATGATCAAAATACTTTGAACAAAACGGTGAACTGAAAACGAAACATATTGTTTAGTAATGCATGCATTCCAGGGGACGTCCCATTGGATAAGCATTAGATCAGTTTAACCAGTTGTTAAGTGATAAAACTGTTTCACTCGATGTAATTTATTTATTACTTTAGGCAAGAAATACTGACCCCCCCCCCCACCATTATCCACCTTAACATTTCTAGCGGCATGGGAGCCTTGAATCTGAAGAGCATTTTAAAATCCATGCTCTACGATACCCAACATGCGAATTCGAGTTCACCCCCCCCCCCCTCCTCCTCCAATGGTGCCGGTCTGGCACCAAAGCGGAAATACGTCGTAACATTGAACTTTCATCTGTTAGTTTTGGTAGGCAGTCCGTCAAATTCACATCCGTATTCAAGGTGAAACACAAAAAAAAAAAAAAAAAAAAAAACACGAAATAAGCGGTTTATGGCATCATGGCACCATGTTGGCACCACTATTAGTTCCATGGTGGTACAGAGAATAATTCATGAAAATCCGGAGGTATAATGAGAATTTTTCCTCAATTTCAAAGCTTGGGTACAATTAGTAAGCAGTAAAGGAACCGAAATATTGAAAAATCGGATATTTTGTGAATATTATCCCCCCACTCACCCCCTCCCCTTGCGAATTTTGGTACTCTGGTAAAATCATGTACAACTCGGAAGTTATTTGAGTCAAACAAAAAAAGAAACACGCAAATCGGTTGGAAATTGAGGTCTGGGCAGAGTTTACAAGATTATGCCCGCAAACGCACGTTTTTCAAGCATTAACCCCCCCTTTCCCCCTCTTAAAAAGCAAAATCCAAAATTCCGGCGCCGTAGTGCACAACTGGATAGTATTCCGCGTCAAACGAAAAAAGAACCACGAAAATCGTTTGAGAACTAAGGCCTGGGCAGAGTACACAAGATTATGCCCAAAAACGCATGTTTTTCGAGCATTAACCCCCCCTTTCCTCCCCTTAAAAGGCAAAATTCGAAATTTCGGCGACGTAGTGCACAACTAGATAGTTTTCCGCGTCGAACAAAAAAAGAACCAGGAAAATCGATTGAGAACTAAGGCCTGTGCAGAGTACACAAGATTTTGTCACACACACACACACATACATACACCTATGGTTTTTTTTCGCGGATTTGGATTCAGAATGGTCTAAAACGGATTACTGTGTGGTTATTTTTTTTTCTGTTGAGTGTTGTCCAACTTTACCCCAGATCGATCGCATAAGGACGCCCAAGTCTTACTGTGGGACGTCCTAAAAATGGAAATCCCTTATCAGTTTTGTTTGTCTCCGGTACTCTGTGTTTACTTATTACTCGATAAGGAAACCCAGATTGCAGAGCTATCGGACGGTGGAGCAACGATTCAGTTTTGCACCCCAAGGCACATTTCATGCTCTCTGGTTGGTCAATCTCACGTGCCTGCCTCCCTCGAAACACGTCACCATGACGTCATCCTCCCCAAAACGGAGCAGATAACTCTCTATGCTCCTAATGGGTGTGATTGGTCAAGAAAGACGGAGCTCCCCGCCTCAGTTTTCGTGCGTAGATTCAACTAGCACAGTACCTACGATCGAGTCTTCTGTCACTAGCCAACTTACTCTTCAAACAAATAGGAACGAACTTTGACTTTGAATCCTAGATTAATCGCATAAGGACCCCCAAGTCTTACTGTGGGACGTCCTAAAAAGTACTGAACTTTCTTGAACCCAGCAAGAAGTCAGATTAAGAAAAAATCCAACAGCTGCAGCAATCAGCAAAACTTGATTCAGCTTTACTACTATACTCTGAAGTCCGTAACAATATATTAAATCGCAAAGAGAGTAATAAATTTAAACTATAGGTACCGTCAGAGGCCTTTCCACAACAATATGTTAAGGCGATAGCAATGTAAAGTTTCACAACAAGAATTTAACCAGATGATCCATGACTCTGCGAATATTACGAAGTGCGGTACACCCTATCTCAAAGCGCGACTATTTACACGTTAGGGTTTTGAGGTTTTTCACTTAGATGAGCCAGAGGGTAAAGAGTTTCGCGGTAGATTAAACATGCAAATACCCCTCCACGTTACCAGCCTCAGAGATCCATTCACTCTTCACGCTCGGGATGTTCAAGTCTATCGACATGAAAGTTCACGCTCAACCCTCCGCTTCCCTTTCGGGAGTTTCGACCGGAAAACGGGAGTAAAAAAGTCGTAGTGGGAAACACAAAGAAAATCTGACTTGGTGATTAAATGATTCGGCCGACAAACAGCCCTCCGGCTGTACGTGGGACTTCCAAGGGGCGTGCATCTCTATCGTAACCCGACAAAGTATATCCACTTAGAATCGAATGGCAATACAAACGAATTTCTCTATTTGGTAAGGAGACAAGTGAATAATAAATTGCTGATGCTTTCTTGATGAAGATTTCAAGAACAGGTACGGAGTTAATGAATAACCAACAGAAGAAAACGACAGAGAGAATGGCAGTACGGTGTTTGAATATCAAATCGCAAGAGAGAAATTGAGATCAAACGTACTACACATAATACTTACTCGTACAACAATAAAATTGTTGGTTGAAAAAAAATAACAAAATACCCCATGGAAAAAAACCTAAGTACCCCATAACAGCCTTTTACCTTCATGTTTACCATGTTCTCTTCTAATTACAGAAGTGACAAAAGTTGAGCACTGTCATAATTACAGCACGAAAAAAGATCGACTTGAGAGTTTGTGCAATATACAAATGCAATACAAATTGGTAAATAACACTATTCAGGATTATGAAAGGCAAAAACGGAGAAATAATATTCAAAGCCCCACATTATTATTGAACGTGGACCTTTTAATCGACTTCTGTGGGGGTCGTGGGTTCAAGGCTCATCGCCGGCAGCGTGCGTTTTTCGGCGGCCAGGGGTCTCATCGCCCCCTCGTCAGAACCCAGAGCGGTGAGGCAATGGGAAGCCATGAGCGAAATCGTCAGAACAAATTCTGATCTTCCCTTTGGAAGACAGCTGATGACGTCCGCGACGCCAGGAATGGCAGTCGGACGAAAATCCAACCTGAAGTAGTTGTTTACTTACTTCACTTTTTTACTTGAACATGGAAGAAGAAATTGAATTAAATCCTTCTTCTAAATATGCGCGAAGAAAACTCCAAGAGAAAAGATACGTAGATGTTTCCAGGTTTGTTGGCTAACCAAGAAAGATCCCCCATGTGTCATTCTTTTTACAACGGAGAACTAGAAAACTGATGAACCGTTCATTTACTGGCAACTGGTTATAACCTACTGCTAAGTAGGTATTTCATCAAATTTTGTGGGAATGATAACAATTACATGAATTAAAGGATATTCATGACCATTAACAAGTAAACACTCACCACTCAAGAGAGAACTCGAAGAATCGAGCTTAAGGTCAGTAAGAATGCATACCTGGAACAAAAGGAAAATCTAGATGAGTGTTTGTAGTTAGAATGATGTATAATGATCATCTTCCAAATTAGTTTGGATCTCTTCTGTGCCCATCAATCTACGAAGCAATAACGGGTGGAGCTGACGATAGCAGCACTCCTAGTTAAAATTACACCTTATACATTAAAAATCGACTTAAATCCTTCCATAAGAATGTGAAAAATTGAGTTTAGGGTTTTTGTTGATGAAATAGGTAGGTAAGAAAATTAAAATAACTGGTACATGCAATTAGGTTAGAACAACGACGAAAACATAATTTTCTTGTACTTACAAAAGACGACTGAGGAAGTGAAAAATCATAAAATATTAAATAGCTGAGTAATAACTTGATGGGTTCCCTCTGTGACCACGAGCCGGAGTGTAAATATGAAGTTTTAGGGAGTGGATGTGGCAAAGGAAACAAGGACGTCTTTGAGAGGCTCTGGTCGCACCCAGGATGATGAAAATTCATGGCGAATTACCAACATGAAACACGAGGGTGTAATGAATTGTACATCATTGTGTTTCAACTTCATAAGGTGGCGAGGGGGGGGGGGGGGGGGGTGGGTGGACGTGAAGCTGTTAAACGGTTCAACAACGACTGGTGGCGGCCGAGGGGAGAGGAGATATTTTTTCCTTAGTTTTGCAAAACTCGATTAACAAACTCTGAAGCCTCCCGACCCAATTAATTCGCGTAACGTCATCGGGCGTGTTAGCATGTTGGCGTCGCCACGTGGGGCTATGGGTTATGTCACGGGTGAAGGGAGGGGGTAAAAAGTTTTTCTTTTTCACCCCCCCCCCCTCTCAATCTTCCCCTCAAAACCTTCTACTCCGCCCTTCAAGCCTAACCTAACGTCGTAAAATTGAATAGTTCATCACGTTTGCTCAACAAGAGCGGAGCAACACCAGACTCCCCACTGTTTACCCACTCCCGGGGCACAAAGTTTCGGAAAAAATGCGATAAATGAAAATTATACGGAAAACCGATGTGAATCGACGGGATTTATGTGCCGTGAAAAAGCGTCAACTACAAGAATTTCTCTGTAGACGTCCACAACAACCTGAAAGCTAATATTATGAAGAAAGTGAAAGCTGTATTATATCCCTATCTTAACCAATACTTTGGAATCAATCTCATTTTTACACAAAGACCAAGTCTGCCTGCATTGTCGTCTTTTGTTGGGTTTTGTAGAAGAAAGAAGCAGCGAAAAAAACTCGAATTTCCACAGACGATTGCTCTTGGGGCCAACTATGGTTCCTTTATCGAGCTAATCTTGCTAGTTATATCCGCCGAGTTTGTCCAGCTTCTTCGTTCGAAGAAAACCAACTACCCAATGTTTTTATTTCGGTTGAGCGTCATCACGGTAGAAACAGGCCCCGTAAAAAATAAAGTTTGGTTTCCCAAGAGCTAGAACATCGTGCGGGAGTGTTAATTGGTAAGAGGGAGTGAGTGATTTAGTTAATAAAACTTCGAGGGCCTTGAGGGGGACCTACGAACTCCTTTCCTCCATCCCACTTTGACTGAGTGTGCTTTTTCAGAAAAATGAACATCGGAACGTACCTAACTTCCTTGATATAGAATTCAAATATGACATTTTCGCGCACGTTCAAAAGGCAATCCTTATTGTCTATCACAGTAACCAACCATTTTTTCCATGTCGCATTTCGTCTGTCACACACGTCATCAGCTGTCTTTCAAAGGAAAGATCAGAATTGGTACTGATGATTTGGATCATCGCTACTTATTGCCTCAACCCCTTAAATGTAGAGGGATTCACAAACTACCCAACTCGAATAATTACACTAGATTACAAAATTTAGGGGTGGTCTGGCTGCCTCGTTCTTTCACCACTTTTCTTATGGTATTTGGTGCGCTGAATCCGAATCTGACGTCAGTTTTTTTGTTTACGTCGGATTTTCAAGATATAGCTAGTTTTAAGATTTTTCTAGTTCTCACTTTTCTTCATTTTTTAGTGGAAACTCATCTTGCTCAAATCTCCTCAAAAAGTACTCAGACTTATAGGAAATTTCATGTAGAATCCGAATATGTACTTAGTTTTTAAGTAAAACTGTGTTAAACCTCCTATTTTTCACAAAACGTATCAAAAAACACCGGTTCTCAACGTTTTTCTTCGGGTTTTCCCTTACATTTTGCCACTTGAAAAAAAAATTAAGGCTAAAAAAAATTTTCTCGGGTCTTTACTTTGTAGGGGGGACACCCCAGAGGAGAATGAGACCAATCGCAGCATCCTAAACCCATTAATATCGAAGGAATGAGCTTTTTCATGGCACTGAGATGAAAATTCACAAAAACCGTTAGTTAATTTTTCGAGATAAGTATGTGCGTTCCTAAATCTGTTTTCCTCAAATGGATTTTCCCTTCTTCTACATTTTTTATGCTTGTCACCTATTAAGAGTAAGATCGAAAATAGATACTCAAAGGGGGAGTAAATCATAATTGGGAAACACTTGTTTTGTTAAGTGATTTTAATTCGGTTTTACAAACGAAACACAATAAACTGCAGAAAAGTTAACGGTGTAAATATGTTTCATGAAGGCTCAGATGAATCAAAAGTTGGTAAAATGTTTGGTAATTCCTCCACCTCAGAGGTTTCATCGCCGGCATCTATGTAGAGAAAACTTCGCCGCCTGAGGTAAATCTCTTTTCAAGGTCCAACAATAGTCCGCCATCAAGTGAACGTCCCAATACCCTTTGTACCGTTCTTCCATGGTTTTCATATCTTGGTGGAACCTCTGAGGTGGAGGAATAACCTAACATTTTACCAACTTTTGATTCATCTGAGCCTTCATGAAACATACTTACACCGTTAACTTTTCTGCAGTTTATTGTGTTTCGTTTGTAAAACTGAATTAAAATCACTTAACAAAACAAGTGTTTCCCAATTATGGTTTACTCCCCCTTTGAGTACCTATTTTCGATCTTACTCTTAATAGGTGACAAGTATAAAAAATGTAGAAGAAGGGAAAATCCATTTGAGGAAAACAGATTTAGGAACGCACATACTTATCTCGAAAAATTAACTAACGGTTTTTGTGAATTTTCATCTCAGTGCCATGAAAAAGCTCATTTTTTCGATATTAATTGGTTTAGGAGGCTGCGATTGGTCTCATTCTTCTCTGGGGTGTTCTCCCTACAAATTAAAAGCCCGAGAAAATTTTTTTTAGCCTTAATTTTTTTTAAGTGGCAAAATATAAGGGAAAACCCGAAGAAAAAACGTTGAGAACCGGTGTTTTTTGATACGTTTTGTGGAAAATAGGGGTTTTAACACAGTTTTACTTAAAAACTAAGTACATATTTGGATTCTACATGAAATTTTCTATAAGTCTGAGTACTTTTTGAGGAGATTTGAGCAAGATGAGTTTCCACTAAAAAATGAAGAAAAGTGAGAACTAGAAAAATCTTAAAACTAGCTATATCTTGAAAATCCGACGTAAACAAAAAAAACTGACGTCAGATTCGGATTCAGCGCACCAAATACCATAAGAAAAGTGGTGAAAGAACAAGGCAGCCAGACCACCCCTAAATTTTGTAATCTAGTGTAATTATTGTGACATTTGATCCCCACCGCGAGCCGTCACCAAGGCTAATAAAAACCCGAGCCGACTGGCATTAGTCATCATTTTTAATCACAGAGCTGGATTCCACGTGCAATTTCATGAAGAATGGAATTTCTGGAACTCATAAAAAATGTCCGTATCTTTGAAATTATAGAAATTTTATGTAGGTACATTAAACAACCAAAACAGAATCTAACACAAGATTTCAAATCAAATTTCTTCGAAGCACGAAGAGATGTAATTTTTTCAATAATTGACCAATAAATCCATCCATTCTGCGTTTGTTACGCAGAATTCCTCGTCACGCAGAATATTCTCGAACGTTTTTCAAAATTTGTTTTATGTAGTTTCGAGGCTTTTTGATCAGAATTTGATTTCAAAATGCACAGTAAGATTACGAACATATAAGAAAGAAAGTACCAATTGATACAAGTATCAGAAGGATCTGATGGCTACCGGGGTGTGTTGACCTTATACCTACTGTTTCTACAGTATATTTTTCAAAGAACAAACCCCAACGTAAATCATTGTCTGTCCTCCAATCCACCCCGATAGAAGTGTTAATTCCTTACAAAACAAAGGATTTACATTTCAATCGCGCATAATCAACGCCAGTAAAAAAGGTTTAATCGGTCCGTTCTCATTCTCTCAGTCTCCTCTAATGTTATTTTTGAAAGATTGCTTCTCGGAACGGACAAAGCTTGTTGAGTTGCTACCTAGGTAACATGACGTTTTAAATTATTCGAGCCTAGGTGCAAACTTCGCAGTGGAGGATTATGGATCCACATCATTATAACAAGGTGAAAATAGGGTGTGCGCCTGGGTAGGAAAACTGTTTATTTTTATTTTTAATCTAAGGTAGACCTCATTCTGAGAATTTTGGTACCAACCGCGACCTTCTAGCCTGTGTAAATCTTTTCCTATGAATTTTTAAAGTTTCGACCGTTTATGAAGTCACAGTGGGCTGGGGGGTCACGCACAGGCGAGAGGGGCGCGTGACGCCATAAACGGGCGAAAATTTGAAAAATCATAGAAACAGATCTACTCACGCTAGAAGGTCGCGGTTGGTGCCAAATTCTCAAGATGTAATCTACTTTCGATTAAAAATCTAAAAAAAAAATCAAGGCGCACCCCCATTGATGGTATATTTTTAAGGAAACAAAATAAATTATGGATATTACAATGACGCGCCATGGGTGATTCAAGTGCAATAACTTGATTTCATTCTAAACCCCAATTTTTCTTTATTTTTTACTGCAGGTTCGGGTTAGGTGTGAATTTTCATGGGAGATTGGACTATATACTCGCTGAATTGTGCGTAACAACAAAAACAAAATGTACATTAAATGCGAAAAATCGAGTTTTTCGGTGTAAGTAGTGAACTGCTATATAAATAACTGAATCACGTGTTTTCTCAGTTTTGGTTTATTATTTTCAATTAAGAACCTTTGGAATCAAGCAAAAAAAAAGTTGTATGCCCCCCTCAAAATTGTATGGTTTACGTTTCAAGGTACCTATGTAGAATACGAAAATCCTATAAAATTTTTGACAATATCAAAACGCCCTAGTTCAAAAACTTTCAACTTAAAGGTATTGCTTTGTTATCAATTTCAAATAGTATTGCATTTTTAGAATCGAATGAGACCCCCCAAGAGCTCTTAGGACCAACCTTTCGATCCCTATGGAACTTAAGGGTTGATGTCGGTCACTTCTAAGGGGTGAATAATATTCACCCCTTATTATTAAATATTATTAAAGGTTGCAATTTTCAATATTGCCCTAGCTCGAAAACTCCCGAAAAATGGTATAGTTTTCTCACCAATTTCAAATAGAATTGAATTTTTAGAGACCAGCTGGAGCTCTGTAGGGCAACCGTTCGCTCCCTGCGAGAACTTAAGGGTCGGACTTACGATAAATCAGAAACACGAGTGTGAATCGCAAAAGAGGCCTAATCTCCGTTCACATTTTAGCTGACCGAAATGCGATCGTTGTTCGTTTCTTCGAGTTGTTCTCAGTTTTACGTCTTTAGCAACCAGTAATCGAAGTTCTAATGAAGGCACCCACAACTCTTTATTTCTTCGAATTGAGTGTGAAGCGTTTATTTCTTCTAAACAAACTTGATTGTTAAGTAGGTATGTACTTAGTGGTTAGGTAGTACCTATGGTTGGTAGGCAGTGTCAATGGCAAACTGAGTTCTTTGCAGGCTGTATTGATCTATACAGAAGAAACCTTTGTGTAATAATTTGCAGACGTGTCATAAAATATGAAGGAAGTTACATTTCAACACACGGATCGAAATATAAACATAATAACGTTCCTCAACGGGGGGAAATTAATTATTTAAACCAAAGCACCGTGCATTGAAATATGCAAACCAAACAAGTTACAGTAATCAAAAATTAAATAATTTCCAGGTGGCCAGAAAGAGCAGTCCTGCAAAAGGGTTCATGCTGTTGGCTACCGCCGTGTTTATTTGTTCTACATAAACTCGGTCAGATAAAGAGTTAAATAGAAAACGATGGTTCCCTCACTTTGCTCAACATACTTCCAACGCGTGGCGTGTCTGCACCAGGTGCTTCATCGAAAAAGTTGAGAGAATGGTTAAAACAGTAAAGCGCTCATACGATGGGTGCATACAAAGGGAAGCATAACCTCGCCACTGATCGGGAATAGTAGTGGTTCCTGGTGACCCTAGATCAATGTTGAGGAAGGTTCCACTGATTAGCAGCGCTTATCTTAATATAACACAGGTGATCCGGAGCCTTTGCGGTCATAAATTTGAATCATGTGTCATAGTTTGTGACTGAGCAACAGTTGCTTTGAAATCTGATCACTATGTTGTTCTTAATTATGATTAATTATGATCGTCCTTGGTCTACTAGTTCATCAAATCTATACTGGCCTATTAGTTCTGAATGCAATAACCCATTGAATGTACGGGATGATCTAATTTGGTTCATTCTTAGGGAACTACTTTGTTGGTAAAAGGGACTTTCTCTTTGGACCAACTGCCCACTTAGGGCGGGAAGGTCCAAACAGGACACTTTCAGTTGTTTTATATCATGAATATTCTTAATGGGTTGTTTAACCTCTATAACCCAATTCATTGTGATAGAAAAAGTGAATATGGTTAGAAAAGAATATTCTACGTTCTTGTACGATAACTATGTCGCTATTACGTATAACTAGGCCATTGTTGATTCAACTCGTTAGTTCAATTCATTATTCTCATGTAATAATTTCGTTGTAATAATGGCTTGTAATAATAACCAATTCTTTGAGTGCGGTCCGAAAACTCCAAAACATGAGCCCAAACTCGAAGATTTCGTAGAAGCCGAAAAACTTGACAAGGACGGGGAGATTCGAGAAAAAGGATGTCAATTTCTTCTCAGTTGGATCAAAGCTCACCACAATATGCAGCAGCGGACGCAGAAGCAAAAAGAGCGGCACAAAAAGAAAATGTAGACATCAATTTCTCACTATGCCCCATAACCGACTTATATTAAACTTGAATTGATTCGAAACTGGCAACAGAAGTTTAATAATTATGACTTTGGGGCGTATTTCAATGAAATGTTCCCTACTATACATTTCTGACCTTGGTTTAGCTATGTGGCCAACATACCCAAACGCTTTTATAAAAGCGTCCCCGTTTAGGCACGGGACATTGTCTGACAAGAACGCACTTACACAGAATGTACCCCAATGAATCACCGACCTGCAAGTTCTGCATGGATGAGAATGAGACAATAGAACACATTCTTCTCTGCTGTCTTACTAATCATGGAAAGAAACGAACCTTTCAAGAAACTTTCTACGAGCGTAAGCGAGCCTTTCAACGTGAAATGTCTAATAGCGAGTGGTGATATCAACATATACAAAGACATATATAAATTTTCATGCGATATCAACAAAAATGTGTAAAACATTGAGTTGTGTATAATTTTCTCTCCATTACATGAGCTAATTATGTACGATAGTGTATATATAAAAATAATGTTAACAGTAATACCATAGGTTGAATTTGTTAGATATACTATGGCTGTATGGTTTTGACGATGCCAAATAAAAAGGGGGAACAATTTTTTTTCATTTATATGATTCGAAATGTTCCTTCAATAAAATCTCGTTTTCCTTGATTTTTACAATACCCGCAATTTTGGCATTCACACGTCCTTTACATAAATGTTATCAATCGAAAACCAATACTGCAACTATGCATATATGTAACTACAAAATTACATATACACATATATGTATACATGTATAAATATAGAAATTAGTATTGCAATGGTATGTATAACTCAAACCGGGGGAAACTGATGCAATGCGATAGTAGCAGTACTGGCGACGATAAATACGCATATGGAAACGAAGACACAACTCGCTTGTAAATGGGAAATGCACATATTGGGGAAAATGTGGTTTTTCAAAGGAAACACGATTGTCCTGATCTACGAAACTATCATATTCGAAGTTCGATACCGGGAAGTTGACTCGAGAGCAAAAGTTTGAAAAGAGTTGGATATGATACTGTTTCTACTTTTTGATGGCGTATCGATCATTTACCAAGTTTAAAACCCTTTTCTCTCCAATAGTTCGAACCCTGATAGACGTAATAGAGGAAACTTCTTGTAAAAGTTGGGAGAAAAAAATCATCTCGATCCGTTCAAAGGAAAAATGTAGACGCTAAAAGAAGGTTATTGGTATCTATCAAGGGACCAGCTGAGATCCACTGCTCTTCTTGGAGATTCCCGAACGAATCTCAGGGAGGTATTAATGACCCCAATTCCCACCGAGCTGAAATGAAAGCTCTCACTCCCCCTTTGATCTTCTAGCGTTCAACTAATGAACACAAAAATATTTTCTTCTATGAAAAATCAAAACGCTCCACTTTATTTAGTAAGGTATCTCGATTATAGCGAATCCAACTTGCCTTTTCTCTTTTAGAAAACTAATTGAGATTTCCAGAATTGGATGCCAATTTTCCATTCAAATCTGATTCAGACCCCCGCAGATCCGATGTTTCAGCTAAATCAAGTATATGATACACACGCCGAGAAATATTTAATGTTGGGTATTTTTGAAACCCCCTCAATTTTCCTCAAAGATGCACGTGTCGATCTGCTGGTATCGTAGTATACAACTTGATACATGTTCGAGTTGAAGAAAAATAAACCTATAAATCGAAGAGAAATTGAATGTATTTTTGAAAGCACTTTTCCACTCTATGCTCTTCAGATTTATGCTTTTTTTTTTTCAAACCAAATTTGGGAAAAGTGAAGAGTGTTGAGTTGAAAAGTGCTTAGAAACTGATTTTCTAGAAAATTTCTCAAGTCAGATTTTAACTTTTTATTTTTTCGAAAGGGGAATGAAAAGTGGAGAGTAGGAGTGTTTTTTTTTCGTGTTTTGGAGGCACTTTTCCAAATGAGCTCTGCGACCTCGATTTTGCAGAATATGCATCCCATTAGTGTCGTCCATGCTGTTTTGTTCCCGTGCAAGGTTATTTCACAGGTTGGTTTTGTTTGCGACTTTTTCGATTTTGAATATGTTATGATATCTTCCAAGAGAAAGATAGATCTAATTTGAAGATGTCAATGCTGGAGGTCATCGAGGAAGAGAAGAAAACACTTTTCGTCAAGTTCGACACAAAGTTGACGCAAGAAAAGAAGATCTCAGCATGGACCCGGGTTTAGAACCACGCTCAGGCGATCGGTTAGGCTAATCAAAAACGATCTTGGGAATTTCCCCGGCTCCTGGGGATGATCTCCATTCATTCTCAAATCTACGTCACACGACGCTTTTCTTGAAAGTCGGGACAGGATCTAGGTCAATTGGCGTTGGAAGCGTGGAAGCTGTTAATGTGGTTCACAAATCAACATGACGTTCAGAGAGTCAGAGCCTGTCAACGTACCTACCGTCGATGCATTCTGCCACGCTTGGAAACTCAACGATTTCGAATAAACGCCGAGCAATCCCAACATACTGTCAGGCCATTTGACCTCCAGACACGATAAACTGTGGACGATACCATTATCAACCTCTTTGATGACTGTACAGACTTTACAACATTAACTTCCTAATTACTAATTATTTATTCATCCCTGAAGACCAAGATGAGACGACGCAACATGGCTTAAAAACCTAACTTATAACCGAACTAATTATTTATTTAGAGCAAGATAACGGGATTCAAACGTGGAAAAGTGGAACGGAAGAGATAAAAAAAGGCTTTGCCAAATACTTCGCAGAGTTTAAAAGTAAACAGGTCCACTTTTCGAAACATCATTATTCAAAAAGCAGTTTTTGTTAATTTTTCCTCAATTTTCATCCTGCACCCCCCTCCTGCAGTACAGCGATGAATTGAAAAGTGATTTTAAGAAAATAGGACATCTCACACAAAATTCTGTTTCATATGCCCATACACACACATGAGACCTTCGATGCCAGTTACGTACATAATTAGTTATATTATTTACAAAAATTGTAATTTTATATGAGAAGTGAGAGTAATTTCAATGCTGTTTGTACTTAACATTTTCAACAAAACATTCGATTTCTACTCAATGAGAACAAATATACGAGAACTAGCTATTTGATATAGCGTCTATTTCTTTATAGTGGTGCTGAAGAATTCATCACAGGAAATATTCTCGTTGCCTCGTACTTACACTTCAATATCTATTCCCAGGAAATTTAATATATCCCTTTGTTTGATCTTGTTTTCAAAGGATAAAATTCAGAGAGGAATCCGGCCAATTACCAAGATGATGTAATGAAGGCACTTCAAACAAATGAAAAAATCTCACTATTAAGGTTTGTTGGGATGTTCTTACAAACATTTAGTTGCTGATATCCAAATAAGTGACATATTTCGACATCCGTGGACGTAAATATAAACAGTAAACGTGGTTTTTATCTATGTTTGATCCTGAAAAAAATGTGAAAAAATGTGAAAAATGTGAAAGTTCAGATTTCAACAAAATTTCAGAGTCTTGAACTCATATTTTCCTCTCACATCCCAACCTCGGTCAAGGTGAGCCATAAACATGCGTTCGTTTGTTCTAAAAAAATTTGTGATTGGTATTAAATGTATGGGGTTAGTTCCGCTAGATATAATACAATAATTATAATCTACGAACCGTATTGGAGAATCATAGAACTAGACACAATATATTTTATTGCCCAAAGCAATGGATACACACAAAAAACCGTAAACAAACTACTTCGACAATACAACAACAGAGACAACCACGAGACTCAACTACGAACCAACGCTGCACCTTCACGTACACCGGACCAGAATCTTATAAACTCAACAACCTTTTCTAGAAGGAAGGACTTTCAAACGCATTCAAAACTGACAACACACTGAAAAACCAACTGAGCACTTGGTTTGGAAATAACGGTTTGATTGCCCAATGCAAAATCATGGTGATTTCTACAAAGGCGAACATGCTGCCAATAGATGTCTGAAATACGTGGATGTCACTCGTAGATTCATCTGTCCAGTACCTGTGTCACGGAAAGTTTGCCTCATCCCTTTGTTCGGATTAAACTGTATTTTCTTGGCTCCCCACGTACGGCCACCGGCGGCCATATTTCATGCTCGCTCTCCCTCGCATCCTTTGAATGATTGTGCGGGATTTATCTTGTGACCGATCCGAGTGGATTCGACCAGCAGCGCGGGAGGATTGATGCGACGTTGGCTCTTGCTTCTAACCTACCTACACTACAGTCTCTCCCTATGGTCCCTCAGAATGGGATGGACGTGAGAGCTTTGCATCTGCCCTCAATCTACCTTCGATGATCTAATATACCTGTCAAATACGCGTATGACTACACTTTCAAACCAAGAATAATGTCGTATGATCACAACCACTACTCGAATGAGGAAATTGTAGGTACTAATCAATCACGAGTCTGACGTTTTTGATTTCATAACGAATGAATTAGTAGTGATAATGAAAACTGAATAGTGTTATCATCCTAGTTTTTAACACATGAGTGGTAGCGCATGGCGAACTGATGGGATCCTCAACAACTTTTAGGCCAATGTGGATTTTTCTTATTTTAGCGAATTTTCAAAAAAAAAATGAAGCTATGCAATGGCCCAAAAAATTTTAGAACGAACCTTTTCAAAGAAAATTTTTACTGAAATCTGTTCTGGAACAATCTAAAACAATACCTGAAGACTGTAAAAAAACACCAAAACAAAAAACTTGAATATTCATACCATTAACCATACCAGATTTCTATGAAAATTCGCTCATTAACTCATGCTGCATGAATGAACTATATCATTCTCCAAAGGCACCAGTTAATAAAACTAAATATTATGTGAGCAACTCGATTGGCCATCTTTGATGACATTTATTGAAGAAATACATAGCTAAACAGGAAAGGTACGTGACATTTCAGTACTTTTTACCGTCAACTTAATTCAATGATGAACCATCTAATTGAATTTTACTTGAAGAGCCCAACGTTATCACATAGACTTCTAAGGATTCATTCGTTCAGATTCTACACCCACCCATATTGAATGAGAGTACCTATAGCTTTTTCCAGTAAAATCCAAATTTTTTTCAACCAATTTCCAACAATTTCATACACTTTATTTAACCCTTAATTTCCCACTTGTTCAAAAAATAGTTTATTCGGATTTAAACAATTAAATTTAGAAGTATTTAGACAAATTAAAAGAATATTTGAGCAGAGGGTTCCTCAAAGACCCTATTACAGTCGATCAGTTGCTCGTATCTTCGAGTTGTACTCAGTTTTTCGTTCTTAGCAACCAGTAATCACATTTCTTAATGCAAACTCTCCACAGCAAACTTTTCATTTCTTCGAATTGAGTGTGAAGCGTTTATTTCTTCAAAACTTGATTGTCAAGCGAAAATATGGTAGGTAGCAGGGAGGTAGTAGGTAGGTAGCAGGTAGAAAGTAGGTATGTAGTAGATAGGGAGTAGGTAATAGGTAGGTAGTGGCAATGGCAATGGCAATGGCATGGGTTCTTTGCAGGCGAGTGATCTATGCAGAAAAATAATAGACCTTTGTGTAATAATTTGTAGCGTTTTTTGAGTTATACAAAAAACATTTCTGGGATTAAGATTTTAAATCCTAGACCATACAAATGTCTATGCTGTCAAACTGATTTGCTTTGCAACGTGTGATATAATATACTGGTATGAAATGATGGGGACTGCAGCAACAGCCGGTGTTTCTTAGCCAACCACATTACGGCCCTAAATGGACGTAGTTTCCCAGAGTACCATAATATATCAGTTGGGTTTACAACAACGAGCACTAAGTTAATTTCATGATGACAACAGGTTTAATTGATAGCCTCCAAGTCCGAGGGTGGGACTCAGAGGTGGAGCGGGCCGGGCAAGGGAGATGAAGAGTGATGGGACGGCGTGGCGAGGGGTGGAGGGGAAGGATAGTTCACACAATAAACGCTGCGTTCCTGGGGAGACGCGACAGGCGACAGGAACGCCGGGAGACGACACGTAAGAACAAGGTTGCGGCGAGACGGAACAGGAGCGTGTCTGAAGCCGGACCTTTGGGGTTGGAGGCGGCTTCCGTGAGAGTTGGCGGATTAATGGGGGTGCCGTTGAAGCTTGACTCACAAGGATACCTACAATAAGTCTCATGGCCCGACAGGAGGGTAGGCAGCGAACGGGTTAAAGAAGAGATCATCATCACAGCAACACCCAAAACCGAAGACTTTCTTCGACCCATGGTGCATAAAATGTGTGCAACAAACTTGTTGAATGATTTCTGCATGAAGAAATGCACTTCCAAGCCGGGTAAACACTAGTACGAGGCAGCGCACGAGGTAGTGATCCATTTCGTTCCATTCGGCAGTTTAGAAAAGCGCATAGAAAAGAGAGAAAAAAGCATAGTAAACAAAGTAAAAATTTGCCATTATATCTGAATGGGCAAGACGTTATTACTAACGCCATCTCATTGCCCACAAAAATTTAGCTTTCAACAAAGTTCTATGGGATCCAGTCAGCTAAGACGATCTTATGTCAGCTGAGACCCCCAACCTATTCCCACCCGACCGTCTCACCTGGCATATCACCACACTCTAATGATGTCAACTGAGACCCACCCATAAAAAAATTCAGAATGCGAGGTTTTAGAACGTGCCTTATTACAAAATTTTCATCGGGATGAAGATTTCTCGTCGAATTCGGTGATAATGGCTACAGTACGGCAGGCTTGTTGAGGGCTTACATAATCACCCCGTCGTATATAACCAGTCATGTTCTAATACACGTGTCAATAGCTGTCAACTTCTCCTGTGCCTTTTTCCGCGGGGGCGACGGCTCATTCGCGCTATTTATGGCTATCATTGAGTCAAATTGAGTTCTTGAGGGAATGTCCAAGAAAGTGAATACATTGGGATGGGGACTGGTAAATTGTCGTTTGAATTTAGCATGGAATGACTCGCAGGAATTGGTCGTCATGCCACACGTGTTTCTCACTGTCCAAATGGTTGGTGGGAAATGGGAAGTGGGTGTTGAGTTTCCTCCAGACGATCATGTGATGCCATACATGGTCTTAATGGGTGTTTAAAGTTGGCGTATATTTCGTTTGGGCACTTTACTGTCAAAGCAATCGGAACCAAAAAAAAAAACAAGTATTTATGGGTGTAATTACATACCATTATTAGTAGAAAAGCTTTCAGAACGATGCAAATCCCAGTACGTAGGACAGAGACTTATGGTAGAGCTTTCCATGTTCAATGTGTCCACTTCATCAATAATAATACACAAATAATTTATGAATCGGTCAACATAATAAATTTAAATAAACGTTTAAAGAAAAATTATTAACAAATTATGAAATTAAGAATGTGAATTATTAGATATGGATATTAGTAGATTCATAGTTATGTAATAAAGGCTACACTAACAGTAAAATATTAATTTAATAGACACTAATGGGAATATGCTTCAACTTTAGATTCTGGAATTTCAAGTCAACTCCTATAATAGGGCCGTAGAATAACTTTTAACACCAGGAATACCCAAGGGAAAAAAATTACCGTTCAAGAAAATGACTAAAACACCGTGAAAATCGAGGACGTCACCACCCCCAAAATGACGCGAAAACTGACGGAATTCATACTGCTGTGCTCTGGCGATGCGTAAAAGAAGTACATCAGCGAATAGTATCAAAAAAAACGTCAACAGGTAGAGTTGTAGGCAACCTTGTGACCACACGAAACACCGATAATGTGATTCATATAACGAAACTAGCACTAATATAGAAACTAAATAAGAGAAGCTGAACACTAATAATGCTTGATAAACCAATAGGTAAAATCGTATTGTTAAAAAAGAGAGAAAATTGCTTCTTTTGGTAACTTTCGCGTCTGCGTTCTTATCTCCCCGAGCACTCCTGTGTTCGACCACACAAGCTGATAGTTTCATTTACGCTTCCAGAGGTAGCACTACTGTAACAAGCGACACAGATCCCCCGTAAAGAGACTCTTCATGAATGGAATCAGATTGCTTAGGCAGCACAAAAGAAAATGACCAAACCCAGATACGTCGGAACATGGCTGCCCCGATATACGGACTGCCGATACATTTAAAATTTCCATCTTCTTAAATTCTCTAAATTTTTAGATGCTTCTTCGAGCAGCACACTATGGTTTTCTTCCATATCACTGATACCCTCTTTCGAGAAAAAAAAACAATTAAAAATGAGAGGCGAATTCCCCGTTTATTAATCTTTATATTATGATATTTTCTGTCAAAAAGGAAGATAGGACCAATGAGTCCTTTTTTCAACAGATGAACATCAGCATCAACGCAACAACACTATGAAGAGCAACAGGGAAACAGCAAATATGCTTCATTACTGTAAAATTAAAAGCGAAATTCTAACATGCAATGAAAAATGTATATTTTAAATCATCATGATTATTTTGCAGCCTTATATTATTATAAGTACTAAAACTACTATTATTCAACGTTTCTGACTTCAATCTGTCTTCGATTGCTGCAATCTCGACGCGCTCTATCGAGAGATTCTTTTACAAGAGACGACGGTGTTTCGCTAAGCAAATTCGGCGAACTAAATGGAATTTCCAACTGAAAACCGGTACAGGAATAATTTCAAGTGCGCTAAATTTGAATCTGACATCAAAAATACGAAATTCTGACCCATGCAACATTTGGTGGTATACGCGGAAAAGGCTGACTGACGCCTTCGATGGTTAAGGCCTTATTATTTACCAACAACTCAACAATAAAAGTCTCAGAATGATCATCATCAGTTGACCTCGGCATTTAGTAGTAAAGATATCGATTGTCGAAGCGACTTACAGCAGCTGTTGTAGAGTAATCTGACATCCGACGTAGTGAAGTCGTCGATGTTTTACCTACGAGTTGTAAAATTCCGTACCAATCGTGCTAGTTGGGCCCTACGGTGTAGTCAGTTATCTACCATTAGTATGTACCTGGGGAATACTAGGCGGTGATTATTGGCGCATTGAAATTAATTTAACTCAGATACTACGGTGGTACTTAGATACCATGGATTGAATACACAGTTGTAGGGCTCGTAGAAAGGAGGATGGGATCATGAACATTGATGTAATAACTTTGAAACAACTTGAGATAGGAATATCGCGAAGTAAGTAAACGCAACAACGAGAAATACTGTTGGATAATACCGACACGAAAGCATCGAAAAGGGCCAGCAACAGGAAAAGGGATAAGAATGCAGGGAAACAGGAGAGTAAGTATAATGTGAGTACGAGAGTGCCAAGGATGTTTAGGCGGTTCAACTATGGCAAGCCGAATTCTCGTGGTTCTTCCTGGGGGATGCGAATCGTATGAATCATATACGGTTGGATAGAAGTTAAGAGCCTCGCTTCCTTCAACCCCCTTTTCCCTCTTTGAAATATGCCCTTTAATATAAATTTGGCACGAGATCAGAGCCGTATTGCCGACATAAAGTTCAGGGAGTCTTTTCAAGCCTTTTTAGCACCTACCTTGCCAAATCTGAGCCCCCCCCACCCCCCCACCATCAACAACCTTGTCGCGCCGTAGACGTATTTGATGGGTCGTCACTGGCTGCTCCCTGGGTCAGTCTTTCTTCTCTCTTATGGCCTCATTCTGTACGCCTCTCTAATATCCATTCTCTTGTTATTCTCCCCTTCTCCCATAATAATAACCTTAACACATCGTATCACCTCAACTCCTTTCTTCGAGGGGCGTCGTAATTTCTGCCCAGTCTTCGTTTACCCATTTATCTCTAATGGAACGGTATTTTCATCATATTGGTTCTATTGACGCACCGTATAGACTCGATATGATGGGAATAGATCGCACAAATGAAACCTCATAGAATGATACGACGGAACTGAAATCCATTCTCCAGATTCAAGTGATTCGATATGATTAAAGTATGATTCAGAGCCCTCTTGGTGATTCTACTCAATCGAATACAGAAATAATCCCGATTGGGGGATCCGCTTAGAGCAAAAATGTCTGTGAAGTGCTTTTCAAAGTCCACTCAGACCTCCTCCTCATTGAGCAGAAACCAAATCTGGTTCGTGAATTGTAAAACAATTGTGTACGCCATCATACGAAAATGGGGGAAAACACATGAATGATGTTTGAAAAAACATGGGTCAAAACAAAATTAAGAGAATTGTTTTGTTAGAAATACCTTGTAGAATCGAACTTAAATGTGGACACCCTGTATACGGATAACATTTATTTAGTGTTCTCTTCGTAATATTGTTATCAATACCTCTCGAAGGAATAATTTTAATTTATAGAGTAGGTATTAAACGGCAGGTTTTTGACTAGTAATGTGTACGGGGGCCAGCCAATCATTAAGTACTTTTTACAAGTAAAACTATTACAATCAAAATTGTGTAACTATCGCTGATCTTTGTGAACCTATCCTGCCTATCTGGCGACGAAATATACCTTTACCACTCTCATATCAAACAACTATCTAGATACCGTTATAAGTGAAGAATGAAGCATTTGATTACGAAGCTATTGCAATGGCCTCATAAAATACATTTCGTTTTGGAACATTCTGTGACAATTTCTGAGTTTTACACTTTTTGAAGTGTTTCTAAAAGTTTTCATTGATCTTTTACGTTGATTTGATGAAAGAAAGGGGAAAAAAGTAACTCTGAGAAATACATTGACGACATCATCACGAGAAGAAGAGAGTGTTAATAATATCTGGGAATTATCTTGAATCCACCAACTGTGGCATATTCATTTAAATTCATAGATTTGTTTAATATCGCCATTTTTTGGCGACATGCCGTGATCACGAGTAGGAGAGCACACCTACGTTGGGTTGTCGTGTCCACATGTTTCGGACTAGAAATAGCTGGCGTACACTCTGGTGTGTTTTTTTTTTTTTACAACAACCAAGCTTCTGTCTGCTGTTTTGAGCTAGAAATGAAAACACTACAACCTGACATAGGTGTGCTCTCGTGATACTCGTGACCACCGCATGTCGAGAAAAAATGGTGTTACTAAACAAATCCATAAATTTCAACGAATTTGCCACAGTAGGATGAGTCAACAAATTTCCCAGATATAGTTCGACTAAGAGTAACCATGGCGAGTTGGTACACAGTCTATAATCAATGAGAAAAAATTGATTACTGGTTGCTAAGGACGCAAAACTTAGTACAACTCTAAGAAGCGAACAACGACGCATTTAGGCCAGCTAAAATTTGAACGGAGATTAGGCTTCTTTTGCGATTTACACTCGTCCAACCCTTAAATTCCCGTAGGAACGGAACGGTTTGTCCTACAGGGCTCTGGGTGGTCTCTTTAGATCCTAAAAATTCAATACTATCTTAAATTGATGAAAAACAGTACCTTTATATAGCAAGTTTTTGAGCTAGGGCGTTTTGAAAATTTCAGACCTTATTTTGGTTTATTATTTTCAAAAATGAACCTTTGGAATCGACCAAGAAAACATTTTTTTTAACCCCCCTCAAAAGTTGTTGGTTTACGTTTCAAGATACGTAGAACCCAAAAATCGAATAAAAATGTAGCCGTCCGTCCACAACTTTCCGATTTTGATGAAATTTGGTATGTGAGCTCCATTTATGGTCTAGTTGTGCCCCGAAGATTTTGGTTGATGTAGGTCACTTCTAAGGGTTGAAAGTCGAATTTTGAAAACACCCTAACTCAAAAAATTTTGATGTGAATGTTTTCCCACCAATTTAAGATAGTATTGAATTTTTAGAGACCAAGCGGAGCCCTGTAGGACAAATTGTTCGCTCTCTACGAGAACTCAAGGGTTGGACTTGTGATAAATCAGAAACACGAGTGTGAATCGCAAAAGAGGCCAAATCTCCGTTCAAATTTCAGCTGACCGAAATGCGATCGACGTTTTTCTTCATGTTGGTTGGTGGTAATAATGGCATAGCCGTGTTCTTTGCAGACGAGTGATCGATATAGAAAAATAATAAACCTTCGTGTAATAATTTGCAAAAGCTTCGGGGCACCACTAGACCCCAAATAGAGCCAAAATGCCAAATTTCATCACAATCGGTCCATGGTAACTAAGGTAAGGAAAGTTGCGGACGGACGGCAACATTTTTATTTTATTTTTGGGTTCTACGTAACTTGAAACGAAAACCAACAAATTTTGAGGGGGGCATAAACTTTTTCTCTCTCTGTTGATTCAAAAGGTTCATTATTGAAAATCGAAAATACTAAACCAACAACCTATTACATAGTTGTACTACACCTGTTTACCGTGAATCTAGTAAGCGTTGAATGCATTTTTTTTTAGAGAAGTAATGTGCACGTTTAGCTTCAAATAGTCATTCGCCGGAGATCGAGGTACATATTTATATTATTGTGCTTATCGATTGGTGAAATGGCATTTCTTTGGCGAGCCCACTTAACTCGTGCCACCTCGACGACTTGTTTGTGAGTTCCGCGGAAAATCACACCAACGTCGGAGGAGGAGAGAGGAATCTCATGCCAGGAAGCCTTGGAGGTGAGTTTCTTTGTCACGCAGATAATCTGTATTCAGTCGGGTGTGGAAAGGATACGTGAAAGCACAGTGTTCCTAGCCCAGCTGAGATAGCCACGCCTCGTTAGAAACTCCAATCTTCCCTCCGCTCGAGGCTCCGACGCCGCTAGAATATTGTGCCACCTGGCTATTGTATATCATGTCTGAGGTGGAGATGAGGAAAGGCTCTAAAGAAGGACAAATATGTGTGAGCAATGCGTGACTCCAACATTTTGCCTCAGAGAAACGAATTTATCAAGCGGTTTTCATCACCTTCACGGCATATGTTACCGAGCATTTCCTCACCTTTCATGTTCGTGAAGGTAATTGAGACGACTGAGAGGGTACATTGGCTCTTCAAACCAAGGCGTACGGCATGTGCTGATATGAATTGCCTATGATCACCCACTTTTAACGAATTTTTCGAAGAAAATTAAGCAATTGGCAATAGATTAAACAATTTTAAGATGTAGGTACTTTTTCGAAATTTGTATCACTGAAATCCGTTTTTGAACATTCTGAAACGATTCCTGAAATTTTCCAGGAAAAACATATACACATATTATACTAAATTCGTGTGTGAGGAGTTGATGTAAGACAGCGAAGTTATTGCTAGAAGGTACTTTTAATCAAAACGCTGCGAATTATTTTTCTGTACAAACACTCGCCTGCGATGAACACTGCTCTGCCACTGCCTAGCAACCATATTTTCACTTCAAAATCAAGTTTATTTTGAAGAAATAAACGCTTCACACTCAATTCAAAAGGAAGTTGTGGGTGCCTTATTAGGAAGTTTGATTATCGGTTGCTAAGGACGCAAAACTGAGTAGGTACGACCCGAAACGAACAACGATCGCAATTTGGCCAGCTAAAATTTGAACGGACATTAGGCCTCTTTTGCGATCCACACTCGTGTTTCTGATTTATTGTAAGTCCAACCCTCAAGTTCGTACGATAAATCAGAAACACGAGTGTGAATCGCAAAAGAGGCCTAATCTCCGTTCAAATTATAGCTGACCGAAAAGCGATCGATGTTTTTCTTCATGTTGGATGGTTGGTGGCTTTGCAGACGAGTGATCTATATAGAAAAATAATAAACCGTTGTGTAATAATTTGCAGCGTTTCTATCCTCGAATAGTAAAAAGGTTGTCTACTCGGAAGCAAAGTTGTAAAAAAAAACCTAAGCATTATTTTTCTTAATTTAATTTTTTTAAATTCACTTCTCATGAAACTTTACTGCGTATTAATAGTTTTCGAGTGTCTTATTATTTCAGAGAGGAAAAATTCAAAAGCTCGTTTTTTGTCGAGGTTTAAATTGGGTAGCCAGAAACATAAATATCAGAATAAAAAAAATTAAAAAAATTACAAATATATGAATATGATATGATAAATATCATATTCTGTCGTGCTCAGTACTAGCACGACGTTTCCTATTAAAGCTTATAATTGATCACATAATGTTGTCGACAAGAAATTAATGTTGAACTACCGTGCATCGTAAGTGACTCTCATTCGATTCGCAGTAAACTCATTAGAATAGATGTGGCAATAGATTCCACGATAGGCTACGTGCAATTCTGTAGAGCGGAAGCACGCACCTCTGGTTTTTGGCAATCAGAAAAATGTTCACATTCCAGGAGAGCTATTCGCGTTGATGAGTATCGATCCGTCGTGCCAGCACTCACTGCTGCGGTTTCGAGCAAAGCGACCTCGTAATTCCATTGCATTTGTAATGGATTTCATTAACTCCTCTTCCTCCTCACCGACGTCGGGCAAGGAAGGATTCTCAAAACCTGTTTCCAGAAACGGTTGTTATTTGGGTTATATAATATATATTATCTGCAAGCTCCTTCCGCTTTCCTGAGAATTCAACGTTTGCTTGAGAGGATCTAATTTGCCAAAAAATAACCGAACAGGGGGAATGTTGGGATACATCCGAAAGTTTTAAACGGACATAACAATGCTGCACATTATTACAAAACTGTTTATTGCTTCCGAGTCTACCAAGGAAGCGGAAGCTTTTTTTGACTTTTCAAGGTTGAAAAACAAATCTTCTCTAAAATTAAAATTTCCACTCGCTTTTAACGTTTCAGACCTTCCTGAACAATTTTGGTGAAATCCTTGTTACGGGCATAACTAAACGAAGTTAAGGTCCGATTTCGATGAAATTTCATGGATCGTGCGGGTCGGCGTTTAGGCGGTCCCCCATGAAAATTATCACCCTCAGACTGATAGTAGCTGCTGCGCTTGCTCAAACGTGAATTCCTTGTAACAGCCATAATTTCCACATTTTCCATCCGATTTCGATGAAATTTTCAGGGATTATCCGGTTCGGGTTGTAGATGCTTTTCAATGAAAATCGTGCGGGTCGGCGTGTAGGCGGTTCCCTACGAAAATTATCACCCTCAGACTGATAGTAGCTACTGCGCATGCGCAAACGTGAATTCCTTTACCAGCCATAAATTCCACATTTTCCATCCGGTTTCTCTGAAACTTTCAGGGATTATCGGTTTTGGTTGTAGATGCTTTCCTGTGAAAATCACTGCCCCCAGACGGATGGTAGCCACTGCGCATGCTCAAACGTGAATTCCTTTCAACAGCCATTACTTTAGAAGAGAGAAATATTCAGATAATGTCCGGGTTGACGGTCCCCTAATACGGTAGTGCAAGGTACTTAGAGATTGATGTTTTGAGATGAACTACTACGAATTGGATGATCTATAAAATCGGGTTATAGATACGGGGATGCTATATAACACACCCAGTTGCCAGACGTTTATTTTCTCTAAAGATCACCCGTCTGCGAAGAACACGGCTTCATCCAACTCTTCCATGCAACGTGAGTTGGTAAGGGGGAAAACTAAGTCATGGAACATTCATTTAATAGGTACCTAATTATCCTCATTAGCGAACGGTTGGGCCAACAAAGATCTGGGTGGTGTCACTAAATTCCTAAAATCGTGGAAATTTTAAACTAATGAAAAAAACGACACCTGTATATAGAAAGTTTGCGAGCTGGTGCATTTTGAAAATATGTTACCACTTAAATGGGACTGACAATAACCAAAACTAGACTCCAAAGGGAGCCGATATATCAAATATCATAAAAAGCGGTCCACGGGAACAGGGCAAAGTGCCGCGTACGGTGTAAAGTCGGAAAATGTTTGAGGGCGGTGGGGGAGGGGGTAACATTTATGTTTTCTTGCTCGATTCCAAAGGAACATTATAGAAAATAATAAACGAAAATCGCACAACTTACACGCGTTTGGTATGACAGCCTCTCCTCACATTGGGCAAGATTGTCTAATCCGTTGTTTCAATTACTACATGTGGTTGGAATCGATACTCAAGAATATGTGTCATTCAATAAAGCGGACAAATACCCCAAGTTTCCAAACAACTGAAATTCTAGTTTATGACCAGAATGTTCTGGGGACCACGTATTAATCTTGACTGATACCTGCCTCAACTTTAAATTCGAGCCTCAAAACCTGCTAGTCCCCTCTAGCGCATTGGATTGGAGTTATTATTTATTTGCTTTATTGGTGGATTTCCAGTTCTTATGGGGAATTGTTTGCCTTGGGCTGAAACAGATGAGTGAAACTATGTCAGTATGAAACGGAAAGGATCCCACGACTGAAAGGTTTCACATACGTAATTTTGGCGAATGCAAAACAAGGGAATACGTCAGAAATCAAGGGCTCAACAGCACCATCAAACCAGCACTACGTGGTTGCGTACCTATCTACCATTTTTAAAGGACGCATCCACGAACATTGAAGAAGGCCCTAACACCGATGAAAAATACATTATTCATATTCAAAAATACGTTTCCGTTAAAGGTTGTTTCGTTCCGAAAACGCCTCTATCTCCTCAAAATTCCCTTACAACGATGGGCTCACGTAAACTCGATCCCTTGAATATTCTGAGCGGTGTTTTTGTCATTTCGTGCTGAGCTATATCCAAGCTACCAGCATTTTCTTCGACCCTGCTCCCCAATAGGCGCCACATCCCTCACATTCCGGTATATCAATTATGTGGAACAGATTGATAGCAAAGTAAACAAACATTAGGTAAGGTGAAGTATTCTGTGAATATCGTAATAACAGGAACCGCGACAAAAGCACGATTCAATTTATTGCTAACAAACAACAACCTTGGTTACGAGTGAAAAAGTTCAGAACCATACAAATTTCGACCAGTATTTTGACTAATGGACCTTTTAACAAGTGAAAATCAGAAGCTTGCGAGAGCTAAAAGATATTTTCTACGGCAACGGGGAAAAAGAAATCCAAGGAGTGGTTAGAGTAAATGATCCACTGAGATGATACTTTCATCACTCAACCTCCACCTCTCTCAAGTTTTAATCCATAAAGAAGAAGCGAAATAATGCCCTTTACTTTTAGCACTCAGAAGTTATTTTATTCCAGCAATAAAAAAATGACGCTTCCTTCGTTCACTATGTAAACTTTCTAACAATAAACATTTTTAGGCGTCCCTCGCCCACATGGCATCTCACTTAGGCCGCTCTCTCCCGACCATCAAACTTTTCCCCCAAGAAAAACACAAGGTTAAGGAGTTCTCCCGAAAAAAGGATGATTGCTCAATTTGCATTTTGGGAGAGGTAGAGGAGAAGGTGTTATTTCATTTAGAGCATACGTCCCATTACTCCAGTTCATGACGTCACCTATCCCTACGATTTTATCTACCACTTCGTTTCTAGATCCTTTATTACTTGTGTAGATCTCTGCTGCATGGATAATATCTTAGAATTGAAGTTTACACTGAGAAGGGAGCAGAACGCAATCTCAGGGTAACTGGACGTCCCGATTTGTGCGAGATGTCCTGCTTTGAAGGAAAAGTGCACTATTTTGTGCTCAAATATTATTACGATCGTATTTTTTAACTGTACTGTACGAATAATTATGTGAGATAAATTGTGGATCTTCCATCCCACTGGAGAAAAATAATGAATTTACTGATAAAAAAGAATTGTCGAGTACAGAATATGAAAAGTTTTAATTCTATCGTCATCGTAACTGAAGTATTAATATTCGTTAAGTTTATATTTGGAAATAAAGGTTTTTACAAATCAGTTTAATTCATAGTCAATAGTCACCTTGTCCTTTTTTTGAGAGAGAAAAACACTTTATTGAACATTGTAGAAGGAAAGAAGGTGGACAAGGACTCCAGTAGTTGTCGAAACGTAATGGATTTGCCGAATGTTTAAAATGAGTTGCCAAAAGTTCAAATTGGTATGCCAAAAGTTTGCCAAAAATTGAAATTGATTTATGACAAAGGGGTTTTTGTTGCGAGCGTGAATGTGTGAGGAGTTAGTCTTGTGGGAGCCAAATTGCTGCTCCGTCCTCCAGCCCGAGTCCTCGGACTTGTTTCCTTGGGCCTCTTAGCCTCATGTAAATCGCTCGATGGACGGAGAATTGAGTTTTCACTCGCGTCCACATCATCACTTGAGCGTAGGATTTGGACCATTTGTTGGCAAGGCGTAGCAAAAAGCAAAACAAAGCAAATACAAAGCATCATACTCTTTATGCAATGCTCCATCGCATGAAATTACGAGTGACGTGAAAGACCCTCTCAGATCTTCGGCTATTCTGTCGTATTTTGCATGTTTAGCTTGGGCAGCATGGCGAGAGATGGTTGGCCAGTCCATGGAAGTGTAAGAGACTGCGTCAGCGTTTATAACGCGGGTATCAAAAAACGCAGGTCTCTCACGGTCCCACACACCCAGGGCACCGTGTCCCTCCTACACGCTCTCATAACGCTCGAGCTGCAGGCTTACTGCAGGTGCCTTGGATCCTGGCATGTGAGTTTTGTGGATTGTCAAAAACTCGGGCGCCGACCTGCATAGTCGGAAGCACGAGCTAGAACGTGCGCCTCCACCTGTAGGTTATAACAGGGACCTGCTGTTAGGCTGGGACACTGATTGTGCGAACAATCGACTCTCCGGAGTGAATTGCCCTGGCTGCTTGCAACCGGGGGGGGGGGGGGGGGGGGATACCAAAAGGAATTTCCGAGGACTCCTTAAATCGACTTCCTATTGGTCCCACACACCATGAACCTTCATGTCTGCCACCAGGTCGGGGCTGCCATCAGCACTTTCACGAAGAACTGGTTCTGTGACAACACCGTTCCATGCGAGGCTTGCTATTTTGGCACAAGGTCGTATCCCTGTTTGATCAGGCCGCCCTTCATACAATGAGGAATTTCACCGAATTCTGTTTGCATTTTTCCTGAATAGTTAATGGTGTGGGATAGATGAAAATCGGGCTGATTTCGGAAAATAAGTCTCCTGTTATTTTTGGGAGACAATCAAAATTTTTGATTTCAAAACTAACCGGGAAAACGGACGTGAAGCGGGAACGCTCGCTGATTGGGCTGTTCGGATCGCCGTCTCCTCCCAGTGTTGCCCATTGGGACGATGAAATCGTGTTTTCTAAGAGAAAAGTTATCAAACAAAAACAGGGGAAACCTAATCTTCCCCATCTTGCTTTTTCTATTTTTTTCTTCAGTTTTTCGAATTCGAACTTAACTGTTTCGTGAAATTTTGCATCTGGGGACTATCGATTTCTCGATCTCAGCGCTTCAAGCGGCCATAAATGAACTATTCCAGGATGACGTCATTTTCCCGGGTTTTTTAAACATTCGTATTTTCTACACTGTTTTGTTTATTCCGAAATTAGGAAGTTCGGGCTGAAAGTTTGCCTTAGGAGGTTTTTCGAGGTGCTGAATCCGATTTTGGGGTCAAAAATAGGAAATTCCGACATAGTGAAATTCCTCATTGAGGGCGTGGTTCATGTCCATGGGGCTCCCGCATCCGTCGCACCATACTGGCAACCCTCTTGGTTCCGAATGGCTAGTGCGTCACGGAATTGGGAAGACGACAAGTCGAAGTTGTCTGCTGCAAGTTGGAGGACGCTGAGCCATTGTGATGCCTCCCTAGTCCTCCGAATGGTCCTCTGTTGCCTACTGAGTAGTGATGTCAAAAGCTGCTCGCTGGCTGCAAGTGGTTTTTCGCTGTATTGCCACTTCTCGCAAATTTGACACCACACCCTCTTCGTACTGGGCAACATCCAATGTTCTGCCACTCCTTATGGCATCAGAGAGTGGCGCTGTGGCTTCTCTGGATGTCTCATATGCCATTGAAGCCGCTTTGACAGGATTTTCAAGAACTTTGTTGGGTATTCGAGAAGCTCTTGTAAAATTCCTCATTGTCAGGGGTTGTTTCAACTTTCGTGCGAGTGGTAGTGTACCTACAGCATACATCATCATGCCGAGTGAGTCACCCTGCGTTGTACCTTCTCGGCTCAGAGATGTGAGTGGCAATTGCGAAATAATGTCAGTGGATAACCTCGGTAGGTATTGAAGAGGAATCTTGCGCAGCGTGGCCACAAAATCCTGGAGTTCCACAACGCGAGAGGTCGACTTACTGAATTGAAAGCGTTAGTGGCGTCAATGAGCAACAGTCCAGATTGTTCATTATCTTGAACTCTTCAGACAAAGCATGGACTGCTCCTTCTACGCTAGACTTAATCCCAGCGCCTAGTTGGTCGCTGCCACATGAACGAAGGTCAATTCCTGTGATCACGTTGTCATTCTTTATAATAGAGTTTAATTACACTGCGTTTCATTTTCTACTAATAGTGGTGCCACCATGGTGCCAGGACACCATAAACTGCATATTTCGTGGTTATTTTTTGTGTTTCACCTAGAATACGGGTGTGAACTCCGACGGACAGCCTACCAAAACTAACAGGTGAAAGTTCAACGTTACGACGTATTTCAGCTTTGGAGGGGGGGGTCAACTCGAATTCGTTTATTGGGTATCATAGATCTTGGATTTTCAAAAGCTCTTCAAAGTCGATACTCCCATGCCGCTAGAAACGTTATGGCGAATTCTACCGCTTATCCAATGGGACGTCCCCTGGTATGCATGCATTACTTAACAATATAATTACGATTAATTGGTTTCAAAATATATTAGCGAGACAGAAAAATTGGTTTAAATAAATTGATTCGTCTCACATTTCATAATATATTTACACAAAGTTGGACATTAGGTGGTGTGTTCTGGGAATCCAGAAATCTGGGTTGTACGTAGAAAGGGTTGGGGAATATGATTATCAAGAAGTTATTCATAACTACTTCTCAGTATTCCACTAATATTTTTTATTTTTTTTTATTTTTTATACATATTTTAAGTAAATAAGCCAACACTCGAATTGAAAATAATAAACTGATATTACATGTTCTGATATTACATTGCCAATATCATACCCTCACGAGAGAGTAAAGAATCTACCCGTTTGAAGAGTCGAATGAAGAGGAAATTGATTCTTTGAAATCTGGCTCCATTGGCTGGATGTAGCTTAACCCTACCCATATTATATTAGAAGTCATTTGAATATAGCTTCAGAATTCATTGGACTTTATTTATTCGGAGATCATGTTTCTTTGATAAGGAGTCTTCCAAAGGGTAGAAAAACCTCAGTCTTCCTCTTTTCGCTTTACATAGTTGAGACCCCTCACATCAAAAAGTCTAATTTAGAGGCGATGCGTTTTACTTTCGTTTGAAGAGGACCGCATGTAGTGGGGAAACAGGTTCGTCCTTTTCAACGGGTCTTTACCCTTATATTCCGTCTAAAATTTGCTCTCAGCTTCGTTGGGTGACGTGATGAGATGAGGAAAATATGAAAAGGACGAAGTTGGCTGGGGCTTTTGAGTCAAGATCTCTGTTTTGACCTTTGTATGAATAAATCACCTCTCAAACGTTTCACTATCGACATTATTTTATCTAGTTAGTATGCTCCACAGGCCGCAATAAATCATGCAAACTAATATAGTTACGAGTACGTAGTAGCCTTTCCACCTGCTCTGCTTAATTATCTAAGTGAATGTCCACATCGCTGAACCTCCCAAGTCGACCTTCTGGCCTACCTCCACGACGAAATTCCGTTCAACCGTCGTTGCTACTAGATATTTTGAAGAGGTAATGAAAGTAAAAGGTGAATGGTTATAAAAGGAGGGCCAGCACACCTCTTTGATTCCATTGGTGCAACCCTTCAGGGTGGGAGTTCCCTGAAATTTCACGGGGAAAAGGATAGTAAACACAAACTTAATATTAGAACGAGCTCATTTGATGTTTTCGCTCAACCCTCAAACAGTTCGTTGAGCTCCTGCTACCAGTGCGCTCATTGACCAGTTCCCAGTATCGAAATACGTGAATAACCTTACCATTTTCATAATTCTCTCATTTTTCTCAGCGTTCAATCAGACAAACACCTCCCTTTGGATCAGGGAGCATTAATTTTAATATATAGGAAGATGAACCGTTCAGACATATCTTTCTCACAAGCTTTCTGATCGAAATTTTTTCGAGAACCTCAACTTTTTCGAAGAAAAACTCTTTCCTCAGCAGACTTGAAACTCCGTAATAGTTAGAGAATGAATCCGCAATGAATGATTTCAGTTACTTGACTATAACGGTCAAAAGGAACTATAAGGTTTCAAACAATTACCGCGAAGGAACTCGACAGCTCCCTTATTCGTTTCTCCAAGAATTCCTGGGTACACGGAACGCTATTTATTCAAAATGTGAATAATTATGGTGTACAGGAGAATAACTGAACAGCATTTGAAATAAAAAGCCCTTTCATATACATTGACAGTAGCTAAATTGCATTCCCTCCATAATGTCGCATAAGAAAACGCTGAATACAGGCCTAATTAGCACAATCCGGGATGTCCAAATCCATTCCATGGAAACCACTCTTCCGCATACTACGAGTCGCTTTTACGTTCCTGTTCCGAAAAATGCTTTGATGGAAGTAGCTTTTCAGGTATCAGCCTCTCTCGGTGAATCTATCTTGAAAAGAGCAATTACTTGCGGAGGCGCGTAGAAAGAGGGTTTATATCAAAGGATCACTGAGGACTGGGTAGAGGGGTTGGAGGAGGGGGTTCTGCACAAGTAGGTTAAGTAGGGAAAGACCTCTGAGAGCACGTTTCCACGATTACGCACTTGTATAAACCAAAAGATGAAATATCAAGTTGAATGCAGCTTAGTGATTTCCATTCGTGAGTCAGCACAAAGATAATATCTTTCACTTTCATATTATGAAGTGTTGGGCAGGGATGAGATTCGAGACCTTTAGCAGTTCAAGCATCAGCACGGTCAATTCGAATTGTAGTGGAAGCTTGTTTGCTGTAAAATGACAATTTTAAATTGGTTTAGTCATTTTAGATCAGCTCCATTCATAATTGGATCATTTTTTTTTTTTTGCTCCATTATAGGAAACATAATTTTACTCCTGATTCACAATGTTGATGAGATCGCCACCCACCAGATATTCCTATTTCCTGCTCTTTTCATTCCTCCTTTCTCTATCTCCGAGTTATGGAATCCTCATACCGATAACCAAGTAAGCAAGCTAGTTCCTCTGCATTTCTAGATGATACTGTCAGCCTTCTATTCAGCTGATCGGCTGATTTTAAGAGTTCAAAGTCCTTCGAGGGTAGTCTTAGGCATTGTTGAGTTCCTGTAAGAGGCTTTAAACAACTTCACCGCTAATTTGATTAGGCAGATCTTGAATCGGACCATCCCTCTGATTTCATACAAAGGAAGCTTGAAGGTGTTCTACCTATTTTTGTTATACGGATTCGCTGTTACTTTTGTTGCATCTTACTAAAACTTCTTTACCTTGTCTAAAAAAAATCATAATCAACATTCTAACCATAAACTACATAATTCGGTTCACCTTGAATACTAAATGGAAACCCCCAAATTGATGGATAGGCGATTACACGACTCTCTTTGATGCAAAATTGTTACAAGCTTTAAAACATCCAGGTTATGAAGACAGACAGAATGCTCAAGTCTGAGGCCTGCAGTGTAAAGTGCATAATAAAATTGTTTCTTAATTGCTTAATCAAGAACCGTCTGAGATCTCTTCGCCGTTTCCCTCGTCTAGATTGGACGTTTCTCGGCAGTTAACAGCGAAACTACATTACCGACGTTCATCTCAATTTAGAGCTGAGATTAAAGTTTCAGATTCAATACAAACGTTAGGTTTGGTCAAGGAAACTTCCAAGCATCATTATAATGCCACATTACATGCAGGAATATGATACATTTATTAGGGAAATGGGAGTTTGATGTGTTAAACTTAATTTGACGACATTGATGTACGCCTGAAAAAATTGCTGAACCAAAAAAACGTGATTTAAACAGAATTTGGACGCAATTTTTACAAATCAAAATCAATAGGAGCTTGTAGTAAGTTAAAATAATTGTAAATGATTGCTTCCACTATTCCAAGGAGGTACATAGGAAATCCAAGGACAAATCCTAGGTGATTGTATCTTCACTACGGTGATTATTGACGCAGTACACAGCCAGTGCCTCTTGAGGAGACTAATGAGAAGTGAACCGGGAATATTTAGCGAGGTTTGTGAGTGGAAAGGGCACAAAGTCATCAAGTGAGAGGATCACTCGCGGTCCTGTGACCGGAGAACGATTCTGACTTCCAGGATGGTGACTTCTCGCTGTTGGTGTTCCTTTGATCGTTGGGTCACGAATCGGATTCCAACCGGACGGTCGTTCACACGTGACGTCAGAGAAGCTGACGAATCAGGCAGACAGGACTCAAAGTTCTCCTTTCCCGGTTTACGCCATCTTATTTCACCTTGGTGGTTTTCCACGTGTCTCGTTGGCACATTGGAATCACAGCATGTATCACGTTTGCGTTTGCCCAGTGGGTGTATAGTCCGGGAGCCGCCGTGGTGGGTGGGTCCGGGCTCGGCTTGGTACTCCCGGACGGGATCCGCTGTCTTAGTGTCTCATAGTTTCCATTTCTTCTTCTTTTTTATCCTAGCGCCCTGTCCTTTTTTCACTGTTTCGTTTCCCCGTATTTGTTATGAGTTGGCTTTACTAGACCCAAGATAAGAAAATCTGGTAAACTATACTTGAATATAACTCACGGCAAGAAGTAAAAACTATCTAGAAGAAAAGCGTTGCTTATCGATCAGCCAAAGCCCCAAAATCGGTATAGTGAAATATTCATACCCGATCCCTCGTTCTACACCCTTCAATTCCTACATTGCAGCAGTGCTCGCAGTTCATGGAACCCCAGTAATAACCGTTCCACGTAAACGATGGTCTCAAAAACTGATGTTTAAAGTAAATCAAACGATCGAATGTCTTGATACAAAGGAAGTGATACACTTAACGCGTGACAATTCGAAAGTATCTGAAACTAACTCATTTTAGAGAACAAGCATTTATGAGACACAAATCCAACTCAAATAACAAGATTCCACACCCTGATAACACTAAAAACCGAAGTCCCAACCGCGCAGAATGAGTGAATGAGCGAAATTCTAAAGAACGTTACCAATTTACAATCATTTTTGCACTAAAATGTTAAAAAGTTGTATACGATATTCTTACAGGAAATTTTATGCTGATACCGAATATACCACATAATAGCATGTTTCATTAGGTAATTTTTAATAAAAAACAGGGAAAATGCTTTGTTTACCTTATTTAACAGAAGGGAACACCGGTGGCGCAACGGAGTACACTTCCCAAAATGCCAAAGTCGAACAACTTGGTGGCACTTTTGGATAAGATACATAAATGGGTATATGAAAAAGTGAACTTCAGTAATTGTTTGAGTACAAAACAACGGATGCCAAAACCGAAAACGCTGCAAATTATTACACAATGGTTTATTATTTTTTATTTTTCTATATAGATCACTCGTCTGCAAAGCCACCAACCATCCAACATGAAGAAAAACATCGATCAAATTTCAGTCAGCTTTAATTTGAACGGAGATTAGGCCTCTTTTGCGATTCACACTCGTGTATCTGATTTATCGTACGTCCAAACTTTAAATTCTCGTAGTGAGCGAACAGTTTGTCCTACAGAGCTCCGGTTGGTCTCAAAAAATTCTAAAAATTAAAGGAAGGAAATTGAAGGAAAAACAACCTTTATATCAACATTTTTTTAGTTAGGGCGTTTTCAAATTTATTTTGGAACCCTTAGAAGTGACCGACATCAACCAAAATCTTCGGGGCACAACTAGACCCCAAATGGAGCCTACATACCAAATTTCATCAAAATCGGTCAATGCTAAGTGGCAAAAGTGCCGCGTACGGCGGACGGACGGCCAAATTTTTATTCGATTTTTGGATTCTACGTACCTTGAAACGTAAACCATCAAATTTTGAGGGGGTGATAAAAATTTTTTTTTCTTGGTCGATTCCAAAGGTTCATTATTGAAAATAATAAACCAAAATGGACAATGGCTTCATTTTCTTCGAAAACTCGAATACTCGTAATAACGTGATTCTCAACAATATGAAGGCGTGAATCATTCTGGAGAAGAGAGTTAACATTCGAGATCACCATTCAACATAAACTGAACGAATGGGTCTATTAGCGGCTGTTGGCAAAGTTGAACTGATTGGATGGGATAAATTCCAATGGACTGGACTCCCGAACGAAGCCCGGTTGTTCAACTTCCCAAGTATCGTGTTTTCCAATTGTCCTACTTTGCGTGCTAACACAAGAGGCAAAGTTTAAATATAAATCCCAATTAATCGAACAGCAGTTGGAGTTCCGGCTTAACTCAATTGTATAGTTACTAGAAGAAAACAGGATTTGATTTTATAGTTGTGTCGCTTCCAAATAGCCTCTCGAGGGACTCCATTTGCGGTTCCTTCCAACTTCGTAAGGACCCATATCCCCCTAACATAGCATTGGAGTATTTGGATACACAGAATCTGTATTCAGAAACAGCAAATAATGTCCATTATCTGGTGAATACATCTATAACAGAGTTCTTATCGTAACATTTGAAAATAACTCACAACTATAATCTGCGAGGTGGCGTGATGGAATATTAAATCTATGCTATTTCTATTCGACTTGCTACCCATCTTATCACAACAAGAAATGTAATTCAATAAGCTCACATTGTATATTTCAAGACATTGTATAGTTCGAGACATTTCCTCCCTAAGTATTTCAAGTAGTTTCCTTTTAATTAGAATTTTCTTAGTGTGTTGGTACGAGAATATACTCCAAGAAACACAGTTAATTGCATCCAGACACCCGCTAGAGTTTAAAGGCAATTTAATAAACATTCACCCCACCCCTACCGGCCACTTGGATTAAACTAACTATCCTCCTATAGCTGCACCGCTATCATTCTAAGAAGAACTCTAGAAGAATCGCTCAGTAGAGAGAAAAGCAGTTCGCCACGTATCATGCATTATTCATTGGACTACCGATGTAGATGATTTTTGCTTCTGAGTCAATCAGAAGAAGAGAGAGAGAGTTTGTCATCTTTCACCTTATCAGAAATGAAAGGACAATTTTCGTCGGAAATCAAAATTCCTACTCGCAAATTACTTTTTAAACCTCCCTAATCAATTTTCCAGTGTGAATCTTAGAAAAATACTCGCACAAGCTGACAAACTGATTCGATGAAATTCTCAGGAATCGTTAGGGGTTGGATTCCTATGAATATCATCACTAAGGAGCTATGGTAGAGTGTTGAATGTGAAATTCTACAAGTTATCATTTGAACGCTGATAATCGTCCGATTTCTCTAAAACTTTGACGATAGAACAGTTTGAGCATCCCCTATCGATTTAATTGTGATCTGATCATGCGCAGATCTGCCCCTCTGCGCATGCTGTTCGCGCATTATGCGAAAGTAAAACCTTTCCTAACAAGAATAACATCAGAAGTTTTCATCTATTTCGATACATTTTCAAGGGATCGAGCGGAGAAAAAATCTTGATTTGATGGCTCCTTATATATCACATTCGAGTCAGACTAGTTTCACCTATCCATTGCCAATGCGCAATTGAAATTAACCCAAATTTACACACTCCCTTAATTATCCAGTTGTGTGTTCAAAACCATTTTAACGTACGCAAAACACATAATATCTGTGGTAGCGTTTTGCGTACGTTCAATTGGTTTCATGGATAAGATAATTTTGTAAGAGTACACAATTTCTGGTACTTCTAATCATGGAATCATGTAGTACTTTGGAATTTTTCTCGGTGAGTCTTAAGTCATTTTTCAATTAGATTCTTACACGGTAAGCTTACAAAGATGCACTAAACTGAATGAAGGCTGATAATGATTGGAGGAAAGGACACAGTTATGATTCACAGTTGAAAAATACCAGCAACATTTTGCAAGAGTGACCACAATAGGTGTCATCACAACAACAGCAGATTCATCAAGCGAGTTCAAGCCTCCTCGTCGAATTCAGGAACTAATGGTACAGGGCTGAGAGTTTCAATCCTCTAACCTCGCTATTTTCCTGAAAATAGCCAACTCAACGGAAGGTAAGAAGTCCTTAATCCCCTAATTATCCCTATTAGATCGTAACAGGAAGGTTTAATAGTAGCTATTACAACGAGGTTGGTGGGGTTTTACATAAGGGTGGGTCGAGGGAAGGTACCTGGGTGGGGTATTTACGCAGGGGCGAACGAGGTCGTCTAAGAAATTCAACTGCAGACTGTAATATATGGCACAAACGAAACATGTATTTTGATCGAGTAATACACGAATTTATGGATATAATAGAACAAAGATCTGTAAATTAAAAGGTCTATTCATATTTGGGAGCTCTCCAAGGGCATCTGCGGGCGTCACTAGTTGGGTAAATTCTAGAAGGAAAGCAAATTTCAAACAAAAAAAGCTTGAAAACTAACAAGAGTCCGATATGGATCCAGTTATATAAGCAGGGCAAAGTGAAATACGCTGAACACAAATACGGAATATAAAACATGTGAATAAATATTTGATCCGTGACCTGAGTATTTTATTTATTGAAGCTACCCCAGAAATGGGCTCACCAGATTAATTAATGAACTTCATAATTTATAATTTTTCCAGGAAAAATTGCCCCATAGTTTGAGACCGACCCATTGTAGTTTCCTATCAATATGGGTACCTTTTGTCACCAACATAATTCTTCTGATTCTATGGATTAATGTGGTAATAATTTTTCTCATACATTTTCCGTCCCTCTACACACAGTCACCTCTTTTTTTGTCTATGCCTTCTTCTCCTATCCCAGGGAGTTGGGTATGGTTGATTACACGCTGGAGCTCTATACGATAGATTTATCGCACATTTTATAAATAATTGCTGGGAAATCGGGAGTGAGCGAGTCTCTGCCCTCTGGCCTGGTGGTGGATAAGGGGGAATTAGGTTGGACGGTCGCCGATAGGGGTTGGACTGGACATTGGAGGTGGTATGGTATGCCCTTTAGTCGTAGTAGAGTGATCGGGAAAGAGGGGGGTGGTGGGGTTCCGAACCATTGAATCAAACGTTGCGAGACGACCCTAATTCATGGCCTTATTTGGCAACGACCTGCCCACTCCCCACCCCTCATCATTTCTCTCTCCTTCCATCTTTTACCTCATCCCCTACATCTTCCTAACCGCTTCACATCAGTCCTTCTGCTGTAATCTAAACGCTTCTTATCAAAATGAAGCCTTCTAATTCACAACACCTGGACAAAGTCCGGCTCACTTCCACCTACCATCTCAAAATTCTACTCCAAAAGTTATGTATGGACTCCATTTTGAGTTAAGCTAGCGATTCGCCGAAGATTTCATGAAACTATGGCACTACATAATAAACATTTGAACAAATTGTGAACGATCAAGTAATAGTTTGTAGCCTCGACATTCCACAGATTCGGCTAACATTGGCAGTAATGTTTTGGGACCAGGGTACTTTTGTCGAAAAATCTGATTTCAGAGCCACTTTGGAGAGAAAATCCCTGATATTTATCAAAAGTACCTGAGCATCTATTACCATAATGGCTAACCTCCTTCCCACCCCATACATTTTAAGTAAAGTGAACAGCTACTTCAGATTGGATTTATGTGCTGCTCTGTCTTCCAGAACATAGTCATCAGATTTCGAATTATTGTTGTTGTTACCTAGATAATGATAGACGAATTGCCAGATTTCAACCATGATGTTCGAATTGAAGAAGGAATTCTAGAGCGGTGGACAGAGATAAGAAATGTGAGAGTGCACTGATTGGCTGCAAACCAACGCACAACACAAAATTGATTTTGGAGGGTCGCGAGGTTCAATTTCAAACAGTGAGAGAGAAGTGAAAAAGTTTTTTTCCTCATTCACTGGTTCCCTTGATAGCACTTACATCGCCTGCCAAGACCTAATTAGGATGATCCTCTGATTTCTACTAACTACCATCAACAACCACATCCCCGTACGCCTACCCCGTCATGCCGTAGTTGGGGCCATTTGGAACACTTCCCATTCTGGGGGCAGCTTCTCTCCTCTCCAAACTTTGAGAAAGCGTGGCTTTGTGGATGGTGGGAATAGGCTAGATCAATTGAGCTCTAGACTTCATATACGTTCGAAAAATCAAACCCGGCATCCGGCTTAGCGAATGTTCAAACGTGAAGCATTGGAACAATACATCGTTAGAAATTATTGACCGACAGAAAAACTTGAACAAAATTTGTTCAAAAATATTTTATACGGTTTAGGAAGACACGTATATAATTGACTCCTATCACAACACTTTTAGCAGTGAGGGACCAAAATCAGTTGACGGTGGTGAGTACAAAATACTTATTACCTACTTATCGAGGTGTTAATTTTCAAACGAAAGTTTTTATCACATTATCAGCTAGGCTTTTGTACTCAAATAGAACTATATCTACATTTTTCAGATATTATAAGCACTTCATGGGGGCTTTGGGTCCGTTTCACTTCGGGGTGCATACAGGAATGCAGTGGCGTGTGGTGTGAGTACCCTCGAACAAGCAAATGAGTGAAGAGGACGAAACCAAGAAATCTCGGCCGTATTACTATATTTGGACCGCTCTTGTATGTCCTTTATACCAGTGATCTCCCAGAAATTGGAATGAACACCACAGCCACCTTCGCATATAATACAGCGATTTTGGCAGTCGGAGAATGTAACACTGAAAAGTGGGCAGCAAAATGGAGAATCAAAATAAATGAAACTAAGTCGGTACATGTCGATTTCACTAACATGAGAATCGAGTATATTCCGGTACATTTCATGGGAAAAGTTATTCCGAAAGGTAATGAAGCCAAATACCTAGGCATGACACTAGACGCCAAACTTAGATGGAAAGCCCATGTCAAAAAAAAGAAGGAAGAACTTCTAAAATTCAGAAAAATGCATTGGCTAATGGGGGGACGGTCGAAGTTGTCAATCCAGAACAAGCTTACATTGTACAACCAAGTCCTTAAACCAGTCTGGACATATGGAGCTCAGCTTTGGGGCTGCACGGCTCAGTCAAATCGAGACATCATCCAAAGATTCCAGAACAATGTGCTAAGAACGGTGGTCAATGCACCATGGCACTTTCGAAATGAACGTTTTCTCATGAGCTTCGGATCGAAAAAATAAACGATGCTATAAAGCGACAAGTTGTGAGACACCTACAGCGGCTAAGATGTCACATCAACGAGGAAGCTGTCCAACTCCTTGATACAAGTTATATCATCAGAAGATTGAAGCGTACCAAACCACTTGACCTAGCTTCCTTGTGAAGCAGTAAAGTGAAACATCCACCATAATCAACAAAACTCAGTGATTTATCTTAGTTTTGAATATATGTCCATATTTTCAAAATAACATTGTTAATAAGTTATAGTTGGTGCAATAAAGAATATTGGAAAAAAAATTATATTGAAAATGTTAGGTATTTACATTTATTTTATAATTATAAATAAAAACAAATTAATGGCATGCGAGTTGTTATAAAGAGTAATAATAATATATATAAATAGGTACTACAATATATAAGACACTATTATAATATATATAAGGCGGTGTCTTTTCCATTGATGCGATGGGCGATAAGGTCTATCGTCCGTGTCTCTCTCTTGTCTACGTTTCAAATAAAAGTCTAGTTCCGTATAATTTATTATGAATATGAGTGACGCCTCCAACACAACAGACAGAAGTATAGTACTCCAGTACACCACCACGTGTGTTTTGCTCGGAAGTGCACGATCACCTATGTGGAGGTGTTCTCATTAGATCCGAAAGAAAAAATAGTCACGCGAGCGAATCACTTTAGATTGGGGCCAGGGAAGTGCACACAATATCTGAAGAATACGTAGGTACGGGTTAAAAAAACGTTTACTCTACTCTCTAGGATGGCTTCAGTAGTTTTATGTAATCCTTACGACTGAAGCATCCAAAATTCCTTATACTGCGCGGACTGATGTCAACCAACGTATAGTGATTTTAATGTTATTTTTGCTTCCGAGTCTACCAAGGTAGCGGAAGCTTTGTTTTCACTTTTCAAGGTTGAAAAAAAAAGTTCTCCAAAATAGAAATTTCCAATCGCGTTTTTTGTTTCAGACCTTCCTGAACAATTTCGGTTCCGTGTCTGTCTATCATGAAATCCTTGTAACCGGCATAACTATACGAAGTTATTGTCCGAGTTCGATGAAATTTACAGGGATTGTGCGGATTAGGTTGTAGACGGTCCCCTATGAAAATCATCAACCCCGGACTGATAGTAGCCGCTGAGCATGCGCGAACGTGAATTCCTTATAACAGCCATAACTTCTACATTTTCCATCCGATTTCAATGAAATTTTCAGGGATGTTACAGATTAATATTTAGATGGTCCTCTATGAAAATCATCACCTTCGGACTGATAATAGCCACTGTGCATGCGCATACGTAAAATCCTTGTAACAGCATGAATTGAAATTTCTCAGGATTGTTCAGATTAGCGTGTAGACGGTCCCCCATAGGGAGGTAGTGGGAGGTACTTAGAGATTGATGTTTTGAGATTACCTACTATGCATCGGATCATCTTTACAATCGGGTTATCGATACAAGCCATTTGAATGTCTTATTTTTGCTTCCGAGTCTACCAAGGTAGCGGAAGCTTTGTTTTCACTTTTCAAGGACGAAAAAAAAGTTCTCCAAAATCAAAATTTTCACTCGCGTTTTGCGTTTTAGACCTTTCTGAACAATTTTGGTTCCGTGTCTGTCTGTCATGAATTTCTTGTAAAGCGCATATCTATACGAAGTTATTGTCCGATTTCGATGAAATTTTCAGAGATTGTGCGGGTTGGTGTGTACACGGTCCCCTATGAAAATCATCATCTTCGGACTGATAGAAGCGACTGCGCATGCGCAAACGTGAATTCCTTGTAACGGCCATAACTTCCACATTTTCCAACCGATTTCAATGAAATTTCCAGGGATGTTACAGATTAGTGTTTAGATGGTCCTCAATGAAAATCGTCATCCCCGGACTGATAGTAGCCGATGCGCATGCGCGAACGTGAATTGCTTGTAACAGCCGTAACTTCCACAATTTCTACCCGATTTCGATGACATTTTCAGGGATTACGCGGATTAGGTTGTAGATGGTCCTCAATGAAAATAAAGGCCTTAAAATTTACAGTAGCCTCTGCGCATGCGCAAACGTAAAATCCTTGTAACAGCCGTAATAGTCGCGTGTGACCTAAGGATCTCAAATCCCGTTCAACTCCCAACCAGGAGTCCCAGGTTCGACTCCCAGTCACGCTAAGAAATTTTTTGATCCAATCACTACCGCACTTACATTTTTCGTCCGAATTTGATGACATTTTCTAGGATTGTCCAGATTAACGTGTAGATGGTCCCCTATGAGGGCAGTGAAAGGTACTTAGAGATTGGTGTTTTCAGATTAACTACTATGCATCGGATCATCTATATAATCGGGTTATGAATACTAGGAAGCTATGTGCCACACCCACTTGGCAGACGTTTTTTAATGAGGAATAATTTCAAAATATATTCTTTCAATGTTAACTTGAAAGTACCGAAGAACTGATAACATATCTCAACACGAAAATAGGTTGCTGGCAATAAATTAATTAGGTAGGTAGTTGCATGGAAGTAACAGTTCATTAGGTACTTCATAAAACAAGTGATGGCAAGAGTGGACGGGAGGATGGAGACAATGGAAGCCTGCAACCTACACAAAACATAAAATATCTACGCCTACGCAGCAAATTTCGGGACTCAGCAAGGAGGATGCCTCTCCCTTAATCGCAGAACTAGATGTTCCTTAAATCTTCATTCCAAAGGGTTTTGAGGGCTCCAGGAGCAAGAGAGGTGACAGGAGAGATGCGGCTAGGTGTTAGGTCTTACGTTCTTTTCTTGGAAGAGAGCCAGGTATTAACGACATTGAGAGTTCCTCACCATGATAAAACATCCACTATTTGCCAGGGCTCACCCCTGCTTTGCCCTTCTTCGAAGAAATTGGCAGTGTATATTTTTGTGAATGGCTTAAAAAGCGGCTATTTCCTCCTAATAGACCGACATTCTCGTTATGTTCATGGCTCCGAATTACCTCCCTTTTTCGCTATCATGAAGTTTTCTTTTTGGCATCTGCCAAATATGTATTACAAAGGGTTCTGCGGAGAATATATAATTTCCCACCCGATTCCTATGGTTGAACGTACTTTTTCTTGCCAGTATTGTCTTTAGGTTTCACGTTATGTTTTCACATAGGCAATTAGGTTACAAGTGAGATGAGAGATCCAACGCTCCTTCCAGACTAGTTCTTCAAGTTTTTCCAAGTTGATCATTTCAATTATTAGGGAATCATGAAACAGAATTCAAATCAACAATGGAATTGTGTGGATCAGTTCTCATACTTCATTGGCTGGAGATTCATACTAAATGGTGGAGATTCCAATTGATTGAAAATGAGGAGTGTCGATGAACTAAACAACCTTCGCAGAATCGAGATCTTCCCAATCATTCGATCATGTTTACCATTAACTCAGATGAATTATCGAATGAATTATCATCAGTCTACAAAGAGGGCAGAAGGTGGGTTCGAGTCCCGCCGAGGACCTCATTTGTTCACCTAAAACAGTTTCGAAACTAATATCTACAAATATCTACAATGAATACAATGGATATGTAATATCGACAATGAACAAGTTCTGCAAGGGAGACTCGTTCCGTCACGAAATTCTTTTTTAAAGCTATCCGACTAATTGTTCGAATTTGTCAATGTCAGACCGCCAGCCTGTTAATTTGTTTGTCCGCTTTTCAATTTACAGAGATCATCTGATGAATGTTGAGAATCGTACTACTTACACATTCGGCAGTTACAAATCAGAAAATTTTGTGTTGTATTACTTTGTAATTTGGACTCTAATTTTGTAATTTTGTTTCAAAGAAATTTGCTTTAATAAAAGATGAAAACTTCCAATGTCGCACAGAATCATCAATCATCTAAACTGACGCAGGCAGTCCATTCGAAGGAGGAAAATGACACCAACTAATCGACAAATTATAATGTGCAATGCATGAGTTTTCCAGCTAGACAACTTGGGCTGATCAGGTTGATTCTTTCCTTCTCTGATCAGTCGGAAAAGTTGGTTCACGAGGGAAATGTGTACCTATCTCGTAATTGAACAATGCAGGAAAATTATCGTAAAATGTAGGTCCTAGAACTTTTTGTAAAATCATCGAGTTGGGTTTTATGAGTACTACTCCATCTATTACAGCCCTTAAAATAAGAAAGTGGGAAATCCTCTCGCCAAACGACAAATGAGCCGACTGCTCTTACAAAGAGTGGGTAGGTGAAACTTCATTAACCCACAGACCGCATTTGGCTTGAGTACCGGTGAATACAAGTCAATTTCCGCTATAATGAGACTTCCTTTCGACTGAATGGACCCAATCTAGGACGAAACTGCCAAGACATTACTAACTAATTTGTGGGGGTTGATCCTTTGCCGGCCGCGATAAGAGAGAAAGCTCAACACTGAGGTATAAAGGATTCGCGTCATTGAGAGGTAGCAAAGGAATAAGTCGCAGATAAGCTTTAACAGCTTAATAGTTCCCGTGGAGTTGATAAAGGCAGTCGTAATTCAGACGTCTTAACAAGAGCCATGAAGCAAAACCCTCATCCGACTCCAATCACGTGGTCTGAAATCTTAATACGATCCCTTTAAAACGGTTCAGGCAGCCTCGGTAATAAGATGCTAATCAATAAATAGGGTCCCACAAGTCGTTCCCATGCACCCATGAAGATACCTAATATATTTCTGATATCAAATTGGACGATTACTATACCATTATAGTATGTTCCTTGTTACGTTTTGTTGTAATATTCCAGATAGTGAACCATTACGATAATTACGAACCAAAACTTACCAGGTACTCCTCACTTACAACGTCGTTATGGATACATTGGTACTCGTAATAGTGTCATCGTCATATTTGGTTATCGTTGGTGAATGGTCAGAAGGACGTACGTTTAACTTTTTACTTTAGTCACGATGCGTCATATTGAAGTTGATTGGGTACATGGCTTGACTAGAGGTTGTAAGAACTAACAAGTACGCTACCAAATACCCATGTTTTCATCATCAGGGCAACGATACTTTATCTAAAAGCCCCCTTTAGTCATCTTTTTTGACCAAGTGTGAATGTAAAAAAAACACTGTGTTGATAAATTACTCACTGTATATCGTACGTATTCATCGAATATTCAAAGAGAGTTCTCCAACTTTTTACTTCAACATGCACCTACACCGATGTTTTCAAGTACAAAAACTGTTGAAAACCCAAGGGAGAACAAAAATCCGTCAGTGCTCTCCTGACAGAGTTGAGAAGGTTTGCTCACAGGTAGGTTATCGCTGATGATTAAAAAGTAACAACTTCAGCTCTGAGTGAATATTTCAAGGAAAAACTAACAAGACAGTTTACAAAAAATGTTGACAGTACTTTTTTGAGCACTTTTTACGTAAACCAATTGAAGAATTTGATAAAATGCGCAAGTATTATTCTTGGTTATTTGGATCAAACTTTACAACCCATGAGGATCAATATAAGAACAAATTAGTAACAGAACGAGATCGATCACAAGTGTTGTACACATACTGGAACAAAACTAAGGAACTCACCTTCGTTATCAATGGAGAAGAAGCCAAGTCCGTCGCCTGCTTTGATGGTGTATCCAACACGAGAATCATCGCTGGAGGGAGAATCGGCATCCGTGGCTTCAACTTTAGTCACGAGACTTCCTACAGGTTGGTTTTCCGGGATGGACGCGGCCATGACAAAATCAGGGAAAACGGGCGGGTAAACATTCTCATTGACATCCACAACTTCGACGATGAGAGTCACTTCAGAGGAGAGCGAAGGTGTTCCACGGTCATTGGCTCTCACGGTCAGGGAATGGACCTGCCTGTCTTCGAAATCTAAGGACTTCACAATCCTGATGGTGCCAGACAGCGAATCCACGGCAAAAGCGTTGTCGCCTTCCGTCTGACCGACTAGGGAGTACTTAACATCACCACCAGACCCCAAATCAGGATCAGTCGCGCTGAGGATAGCGACGACGCTACCGACTGGAACGTCTTCACGAGCTTTGACTGAGTACGTAGACATGGAGAAAGATGGGATATTGTCGTTGATATCATCGACGATCACACGTATCAAAGCGTCTGTATGTAGAGCAGAAGGAGAACCAGGATTCCCAGCACAGTCGGTCGCTCGTATCACAAGTTCGTACAGTTCTTGGCGTTCACGATCCAAAGGTGCTGCAACGAAGAGAACTCCAGTGTGAGGATCAACTCCGAAATCATCAGTATCGGTAACCAGGCTATATGTGATTTGGGCATTATCACCTTCGTCCAAGTCTGTGGCGTTAACTCTAAATATTGACGTTCCATTGTGAGCGTTCTCCGAGACTTTAAAACTTGCCAATGAACTTTTGAATTTCGGGGGATTATCATTAACATCGAGAACAGTAATTGGTAGCATCCTCGAGTTGGATTTTTTGGGGTTTCCTTGATCAAAAACAGTAATGTTCAAGAGGTACTCAACCTCCCGTTCTCTATCTAAATATCCAATAACTTTCAGTTCACCGGAATTGGGGTCGAGGCGGAACACGGAGTCGTGGTCACCCGATGATATACCGAAAATCAATTTCCCATTATAGCCCAAGTCTCTGTCTCTAGCTCTTATACGAACAAGTGTGGAGCCTATTGGCATGGATTCATTGACTTGAATGTTCACAGGGAAGTTGATGAACTCAGGGCTGTGAACATTTTCCCCGTATCGGCTCGGCATCATGGCGAATTCCTCGCGTTCACCCTTTCTAGGGGAGTTTGCTTTGTCGGATGCGGCCAACACTTCAGTCAGTCTTTTAGCCACACTTGTGTCTTTACAGTCGAATCCGTGCGTGTCGTCCATCACGTAGGGGCGCGGGGGACCTGATGTATTATTCATGTTAACTAGCTTAATCACCACTTTCACAACATCTGCAAAATGAGTGCCATCCGTAGCTGTGACGTTTAGTTCTCTAGCTACCACCCCAACATCGTTCAAATCGCACGTCACAGTCACAACACCCGCGGTCGAGTCAAGAGAAAAACAACCATCTTCGTTACCACTCACGATCCTATAGCTTATGATGTTGCCAGCATCGAAATCAATCGCTGACAAAGTGATTATCTCAGTTCCGATAGGCGTAAACCTAGACAACTGGCCCACACAATCAACTTTCTCGAATTGCGGTCGGTTGTCATTTACATCTTTCACTTTGATCTTCAACTGAGTCTCTGTTTGACGTCTATATGGCAATCCCCAGTCGGAAGCTCTAATTCTCAGAACGTATAACCTTCTCATAGATTCATAATCCAGAACTTGAGTGGTACGAATAACACCAGTAAAATGGTCAATTTCAAAAGGAACTGCATTCAGATTAGCGATGCTGTACGAAATATATGCGTTCTCTCCAGAATCTTTGTCTTTAGCCACTACTTTGGTAACTGAAGTTCCGGCGGGTTCGTTTTCTGGAATCACAACATCCAAGTCGATGGTGTCAAACAGTGGATCATTATCATTCGTGTCGACTACGCTTATTTTTACCTTGGCAGAAGACTGTTTACGAGTACCTGTATTGCCTTGATCAATAGCAGTAACTGTTAACGTATAGAAAGATTTAATTTCTGCGTCCATCATAACGTTGGTATACAACATACCAGAGTCTGGATTTATCGTGAATTCTTCGCCTTCATTTCCACCAACTATCTCTAAAAAAGTCTGGGCATTTTTCCCTTGATCGGCGTCACTAACTTTCAGTCTAATAATAGGCGAATTAATCGGTGCGGTCTCGGGGATGTCCACCTCGTAGATTTCTCTATCGAAAATTGGAGCGTTATCGTTCAAATCTACTAAATGCACGGGCACAGATTTATACGTCTGTCGAGGAGGAATGCCTCTATCAATAGCCCGTAAAGTCAGGTTGTAGCCTTGCGGGACGGTCTCCCTATCCAGGAGTTTGAGAACCTCAATATTATACTCAGCCATTTGTTGCCCATCTTGATAGGCCGGTTTGATCCTGAAGTGGCCATCTGGGTCCCCATCTACTATGTCCAAGCTTCTTATCTGACCGTGAATCCCGTCATCCCGGTCTACCACCTTGACAATCGCGTAAATATCTGCGTTCGAGTTTTCGACGACGTCCGGCAGGTGTTGAATAGTGATTTCCGGAGCGAATAAATTCACTTGTTTCACGATTATTTTTAGTTTAGCCGTACTTGGTTTGCCGCCTCCCTTGAATACGGCACCGCGATCCTGAGCCAAAACCGTGAGCTGGTGTACTGCGCGCTCGGAATACCTCAGCGGACGCGTTAGACTTACAACGCCCGTGGTGGGGTGAATTGCGAATTGTTCCGTTAGCTCGAGAAAACTGTAGTATATTTCACCATTTCTACCAAGATCAGCGTCTTCTGCGGAAACCCTTATAATACTCGCGTGTAACGGCATATCCTCTGGCACGATTTCTTCATATTCTGTGGGGTAGAATAGGGGATTCAAATCGTTTACGTCAAGAACTTTAACGTGAACAGTTGTTTCCGTCTCTGCAAAAGAAGCTTTTTTACCGTCACGTTTCATCGCGGTAGCTTTTACTTGAAGTGTAAACCTGTCTTTTCTCTCGCGATTCAAAACGTCAACGTTCCCTGTTCTTGTCCTCAACAACAAAAACCAGAAGTCACCCACGAGACGTTCTTCCGCTTTGAAAAATTTATCTTTGTCCCCTGAGGTGATCTTAAACCGGACGTCCAAATCTTCGTCCCCTCTGAAGACGCCCATTTTTTCGCCTGTGCTGACGAAGGCTTTGCCCACGGAGTTCTCGGGTATTGTGACGTTATAGACATTGCGGGTGAATTGGAACCGAAACACACCACCGTCGTCAGCTGAATTGAAGGCCGCCAGTCCAATGACGCTGATGGCTGTCAGCACCCAACATTTTGATTCCATCCTCCCCTCACTTTTTGGGTGCTCTCATCTCAGCGTTCGCCTGAAACAAAAGAAACAAAAATAATATTAGATACAAATTAACAGGGATTTATCGAGTATATTGTTGTTGCTTAGTGGCGTTATTTCGCTATTCTAGGTTCGGCCTAGTTACTGAACTCTACTGAAACGTGTTCTAGATTGATTATGTGACACCTTTGCCGCCGAAATGGGTTGCATTCACACACTGGGGATGCTTAATTACCTATAGTTTGTTGTTAATTCACAAAAACTGCAGCATAATGACAATAAAATGATCAAAAATTGGTGACCATGAAAGCGCTGCAAGAACTGCCTAAAACAGAAGCGTCAAGAACCGTCAAAGTTCTATTCAAGGTAGTTTGTACAGTTAATCACTGTATTTTTGACCAACCTCAAAACACCCAAAAGCTCGTCGAAGGAGAGATATCTCTATTCGGTGTTTTTTTTTTTTTTTTTTTTCGTTTGAGTTATGCAAAAAGTATTTCGATTTTTTCTCAGGATGAGATAAGGACCAACGCCCTACAATGAGTGTAATCAAAACAGTCGCGACACTCCTGAAAATATTCGTCCTCCTATGAAGGAGTGGTACTTTCTGTAAATAATTAAGGTCTCAAGTATTGAAAATAATATCACACTGACCACGAACTTGCAATTCATGGTCCATATAGTGACTATATTTTTTTCGGCAAAAAATGCAATCCCCAAATTTTTTAGTCTTTTTCAGTTTTAAAAAATCTGAATCAGTATTTCAATAGGAAACGACTTGAAGTTAACTTTGTAAGAAATTGTATAGCGAATTAAACCACAGCCATTTAGGAATGTATTTTGGTTTTCAAAAGTCTCCAATTTATTAATTTAAGAAAAAAAAAATCAGCGTATGTCCAAGGTAAAAATTCATTTGTAGAAATACTCTTCGTAGGAAGGTATAGTTCTGCTTGCAACCTCGAGAAATCATGGATAGTTCAACATAATTATATTATACATTTATGAAATCATTGAAATTGCCCCTAAATTGATGTACCGCAAAATTGTTAAGGACCGCAAAACTTCGGGAGTCGACTCAACAACGTGAACCAAGCGCAAAATAATAGAGAGTTCCTTCCAATTAGAGAGTTCCTAAAGATGATTTTGGCTTAACGGCGAAGCTAACGGCGACCGTGGATCACCTTCTGCGCATGCGCAGAAAATTACGGCGATCAAATACGCAGACACAGACGCCCGAAGGGGAGCTATGAAGTAACTAGTCATCAACTTTATAGCATCATCGGTACTTCGCTTAGAGCTGGATCAAAACGGTCTTATAATTCCTTTTCTCTCAACATTTCCTAGTATTTCTTTGCTAATCTTTTAATCATTTTAGGTATTATTGATAGATAATTAGAATATCGGTCTGCAGTTATTCATCAAATCACCTCTCTTTAAGACTGGGGTAGTTATAGCTTTTCTGTAAATATCAGGGAACATTTTGTTTTGAAAAAAATGAGGTTGATTACACACTAAAGGATCTACAATAAAGTTCTTAATTTGTTTAAGTGTATGGATTCAGTTAATCGTACCCCCCTTCATAGTATTTATTACACTTAGTACTCCTTGTTTCGGCATGTTAAAAGATTGCCCTCCCACCCATGCACTGGTATCTAATTCCACTTCATCAGCCTTATTCATTTGCTTTCGATCTTTGTATTTATGACCCATGGCTTCGTTTCCAACCTTGAGAACAGTGCACGACCTTTCTCCTTCCTAATTTTATTGCCGAGATACTTGTCTTTGGTTATCTTTATCAACGCCGCCATTTTACTACAAAATCTGTTGTATTGGCTTTTTATTATATTATTAAATGGTTGTTTTTTAAATTGCAATTCAAGTTTTTCTTCATTTTAAATACTATCAACGACGTTTTTTTAAAAGAAGATAGATAACTACTAGGTAATTTCACACATATTTTCTTAAGAAATGAATGTGGTAAATAGTTCAGCAAATCGAGATAATTGCCCATTATTACTGTTCCACCTCGGAGCGTAAGAGATACATTACATCATGGAAGATCGTTTTTCGCTGAGAATATTTCTGAACGGAATGGTAAGTACAGCGACGCTCTCCTATAACGCTCCCACTAGGTTCTACCTTAATAAAAGAGAGTGAGATGAAAATATTACCAGAAATAACATAGATTACGAAGGAACGTTAACAAAGGGGAAAAGGCCCTTAGAGAGGCAATCGACAAAAGCAATGCTCCCCTCAATATAAGGGGCGTTTGTGAAAATAAGAAGAATGTATCTTCATTCCAATAGCACAACCCTTCAAGTAACCTATTGAACCAAGGAATTGGACGTGAATAGCGCTCCCCAAGTATTGAAAATATATCTCTTCATAAGGGTAAGAATAAGAATGTGTGAGAGTACTACTGGAGAGGTAAACTACACAAAGGAAATGTAATATAATTCTCCAGAATCGGAAACACAAGGCCAAATCAGCAAAACTACTGTTTAACCCATTATTACTGAATACCAAATTCATGGCGCCAACATGGCACATCCGGCGTCAATATCAACATATCTTCGACACCGTTGGTCATCGATTTTGTAGTTGGAAGCTACTTGGATAGAGATGGGCGTAATCATAATCATAATTACGATTGCGATTATAATCACAAGCATAAAAGGTGTATTTACGATTATGATTACAATGATAATCACAGGTGCGATTACGATCATAATCACAGGTGTGTTTGCGATTATACTGTAATCATACGAAAATAGTATGACTACGCTGTAATCATACGTTTTTCGTATGATTACAGTCGTATTTTCAGGGTCTTTAAAGGCCCTCAGGACGTCAAAACTGTCCTTCGTCCATTACCTACCCCATATTGTGCTTCCAATTTTGTCGTGTTTTGCGCATGTTTTATAAGGGAACTGATTCTCACCTTTACTTACTTCTATCGATCACGTTCCCATGGAAATTCAATAATCGATGTTTAAAAAAACCCACCAATTCGGTTTTCATTTCCTTTTTATCGCTATGATTACGCTGTAATCATACAAAAAGTGTATGATTACGACCGTAATCATACGAAAATCGTATGATTACAAAGGCACAGGGTGTTTAAAGGCACACAAAACGTCAAAACCAAAACTTCTACATTTCCCATCTGATTTCGATAAATTTGCAGGAATTATGCGAGTTGGGACGGAAATGGTCCCCTATGAAAATTATGGCCCCCAATTGAAAGTATTTTGTCCGCATGCGCAAACGTGAAATCGTTTCATCAGCCATAATTTCTACATTTTCCAACAATATTCGGAGATTATGCGGATTGGGGTGTAGATGGTCCCCTAAGAGGGTAGTGCAAAGTACCATTCCAAATCAGATCTGTTTGATGAACATAATTTATATTTGATAGCTTTCTAATTTATTATAGAAACGTTCAACGGCCCCAGCTATTACTTCTGCTTTTGGTTTGTCTGTTTGCGCCGCGAACAGGTGGCAATGTTGATTAAATAAATTATTAATGATGATTATTATGATTAAACCTTTCTACTCAATAAAAGCATCAAATTTCTAGCTGATTGATGTTTTTATTAAGTAGAAAGGTGTTACTTCATGCTCGCAACCATATTTAAGAATAACGCGTATCTTATGTAAGAAAAACGAAGATTTTCTTCGAAAAATCCACTTTCTAGATGTCGCAATTATTCAGCAGTATCACCATTGGATTCAGCATTAAAAAAATACATAGAAAATGATATCAAACTCTTCAATTCATCTTGAGATCGAGGGAGACCATAAACCGCTTAGAACACTCGATTTAATAGTAAAACACACGTTTTCTGGCAGTCAAACTTGATTTACTCTTCCAATTTGAATTATAAAAAGAAAAATTGATAGACCGATCGAAAGCTGACAATTTGAACATGTTTTTTCCGAAGAGCGCCCGTCGAAATAGCCAGAGTGAAAACTCCGATTTAAAAAGAGACAGATTTCGAAAAAAATGTGAAGTTTGCTATTTGACTTGGTTTTTTAGAAATTGTTTATTGCTAAAAAATTTTGGTTTTACACTAGGTAGCTCGGAAATTTAACGCTCTTTCCAACGATATCCTCAAATTTTAATTTACTTGGTAAATATTAGGTTTTATGACAGCTTCAATGACGTAAGGTCGAAAACGCTACAAGAAAGTTCGAAGTGAAAAAAGGCACTTTGAGTGGGCTACGAAAAAATTGCAATGAGACATTTTTTGTAGGAAATACCTTGTAGAATCGAACCCTGAAGTTATGCCCATCTTGAGTGTAGACACCCTGTATAGAAAAATAATAAACCTTTGTGTAATAATTTCCAGCGTTTTTTAATTCGACTCAGCTAAGAAAATTATGATGTACAATACAGCATTTTCCGTATTTTCTCTTTACATTCCACGAAGAAAATTTATTATTCATCAAATAGGTCCAGTAATTCACATTTTTATCATTTTCATGTTTTAACTACATTCTGGATATCAAGCAATAACTCGAATGATCCAATTTCAAAGTTCTCACCCTTCAAAACACCTTTTCAGTTTTGTTGAATACCTACATATAGAGTGAATGATCTAACGCTGTAATAAGAAGAAAGGCTCATTTTCATCCAACTTTGACAGAAACAGTAACTGTATCTACCTCGCATTTTACAGCGGTTTTATAATCCTCGATGCGTCTGAGGAGAAAATGTTTCAACGTTAAACGAAACTATCATATAAAAACTGTGGATCCTTTTATGTTGATACTTTGATGTGATGACGCGAATAAAACACTTCCCATCCCTGTGGGTGAGGTGCCCCGTATTTTTCTCTTGACGACCGTGAAAGGAAAATGGAGTTTCCATCCGTTCGGTGGTTGGCCAATGAGATAAAAACAGTAACGGCAATTTGTTGATCATGACGTCTTCCATATTTTCCTCTTATAATCTACTCTTACTTTTTTGTTTCCGGGATGGGGTTCTTTTATTTGCGAGGAATATGAGTTTATAACTTCATTTTTCCCCAATAGCTTTTGGGAATAGAATACCTGATCCCGAAAACAACGCTTGTCAAGAAAACGAGAACCCCCACAATCTTCCTGCAGAAGTAGGTAACTTCGGGAAAACATTTCTATCTTCATGTGTACTTACGAGAACACACACACACACAGATTTAACACGTGGAGCACGAGATGAAATTTTGATTTTGGAAATCATTATTTTACCACCGAAGAGTGACTGGGTAGCTCGGTTGCTGGTATACTTGTAGTCGGATGTAAATTATGATCGAGCTTGAAAAAGTCGGCAGTAGGACGTATGAAGCAAAGGCAGTACTTATTGGTCGGTTCAGGAAATACAGTATCTCCAAAGGCATATCTGCAGTTAGATGGAATCTTTCATTCGAATATTCACACAAGTCCATCACAAATTAAAGCTACTATTTTGCAATCTTCTTAAAGTCAAACTTTTTACGTGTTTTTCTTAGTTTCAAAATCAATAAAATGGAGTCGGCTAAAATGTTTGACTATTAGATTCAGAACAGAACACAAAATAATCGTCGATAGACGATAAATTAGAGACATTTAAATGCACATATACGTGGAAGTCAATAGTGGGCTCCCCCCCCCCCTCACCATTATCCACTATAACATTTCTAGCGGTATGGGAGCATCGAATTTGAAGAGCTTTTGAAAATCCATGATCTACGATACCCAACATGCGAATTCTAGTTCACCCCCCCCCCCTAAAGGTGCCAGTCTGGTACCAAAGCGGAAATACGTCGAGACGTTGAACTTTCATCTACTAGTTTTGGTAGGCAGTCCGACGAGGTTCTCAACCGTATTCAAGGTGAAACACAAAAAAAACCACCAACTATGCGGTTTATGGTGTCCTGGCACCATGGTGGCACCACTATTAGTTCCAGGTGGTACTGCGAATAATTCATGAGAATCCGAAGGTATAATGAGAATTTTTCCTCAATTTCAAAGCTTGGGTACAATTAGTCAAATGTTGTAAAGGAGCCGAAATATTTTTAAAAGTTGATATTTTGTGAATATCATCCCCCACTTACCCCTTTCCCTTGCTAATTTTGATACTCTAGTGAAATAGTGTGCAATTTGGAAGATGTTTGAGTCGAACAAGAAAATAAACACGCAAATCGGTAGGAAATTGAGGCCTGGGCAGAGTTTACAAGATTATGTCCGCAAACGCACGTTTTTTAAATTTATTCATTAATCCCCCTTTCCCCCCTTGAAAAGGCAAAATTCGAAATTCCGGTGGCGTAGTGCAGAACTAGATAGTTTTCCGCGTCGAACAATAAAGAACCACGAAAATCGGTTGAAAACTAAGGCCTGCGCAGACGACACAAGATTAGGTCACACACACCCAGACTTGGATTCAGAATGGTCTAAAGCGGATTAGTGTGTAGTTTTTTTTTCTCTTGAGTGTTGTCCAACTTCACCCCAGATCGATCGCACAAGGACGCCCGAGTCTTACCGAGGGACGTCCTAAAAACTAAATCATTTTTCGGTTTCAAATTGTGAAATTTCAAAATTTGACCAATGACCAATTTAAGCCAAACAGCACAGTCCCCCAAAAATTCTAATTTCGAATCAAATCAAGGAGACAGTACCTGGTAGTTACTGGTAAAGTGAACCAAGCGCAAAATAACACACAGACGACCCAAGGGGAGCACCAGAGCCATTGATTCAATTGTTCGCATTTTCTTTAGGCAATTTTCGGCCGATTCGATGCAGTTGGTAGCAAATATCTTTTCGAACCTCTGATACTGACATTCTTTTATTCAAAATTTCATTTTCATTTCATTTACTCGTTGTGAAATTTCAAAATTTGACCAATGACCAATTTAAGCCAAACAGCACAGTCCCCCAAAAATTCGAATTTCGAATGAAATCGAATTCGGATGGAAAATGCGGGAGTTATGACAGTTATAAGGATTTACGTTTGCGTCTGCGATGATTTTCGTCTTTCTACACGCCGACACACATTCCCTAAGTGTCATCAAAATTGAACATCTACTTCGTATAGTTTCGTAAGGATTTGCGGACAGACAGGCTGAAAGACACTGGCAGATAGACATGAAACCCAAATTTTTGTAGAAAAAGGTCTAAAACGTAAGGAAAGAGAGGAAATGTTATTTTTCTTATCTTGGAAGTGAAAACAATGCTTCCGCTACCGCGGAAATGCCGCGAACTGCGTAGAAATCGGCCGAATACTGACCGAGAAAAGTGCGAAAAACTGTTGAATGCGAAAATGGTGAAGGGATGGGAGAACAGGGGAAGATTCATATTGTTTTTCAAGTTATTAGTCCAAAATATTAATAATGTTACTAGCTTCTTCAATATTTACTAGTCCTAAATAGTAATAATGTAATAGATTCTTCAATATTTATTGGTCCTGAATAGTAATAACAATAGTATGCTTTTTCAATATAATATATTGAAAAAGCATACTATCGTTATTACTATTCAGCTTACTAACGTTATTACTATTTAGAATCAATATATTATATTGATTCTAAATAGTAATAACGTTAGTAACCTTTTTAAATATATGTTGGTCCTAAATAAATTGTTTGTCCCAAATAGTAATAATGTTAGTAGGCTTTTTCAATATTTAATGGTCCTAAATAGAAATTATGTAGTAACTTCTTCGAAATGTATTGGTACTAAATAGTAATAATATTAGTACAATATTTATTGGTCCTAAATATTAATAAGGTTAGTAGATTCTTCAAGATTTGTTGATTCTAAATATTATTAATGTAGTAAATTCTTCAATATTGTTAATAGCTGAGATACACGAACAACTATTCCAGCTGGGTTCGGTCCCTCTTATACCTCTCAGGCTGTATTTTAAATTGTGTGTAATGGAAGAATCACTCAATAACATCAACAATTCAGAATCAACAGCACAGTGTGTTTATATCTCGCCTGGTATATGGAATCAAACTGGTCCAACCAACCGCATAACAAGCTTGTCGGGGGCTAACACGTTCAGATCTGAAGTGTAGGAGGCGGCGAGGCCTCAAGATCCGTGAGAACGTCCAACTTTGACGCAATAGGTGGCGGATGCTGATGAAGTTTCTCTCCTCAGTAAGCACACGAGGGAGAGTACGTGGAAACTTCGGGTCAATCCGAGGGCGTCAGGCATCACAGCTCCTTCTCCCCGCCACCATTCATAGCCGCTCCCGACTTCTCGAGTTTTGCAACATAACGAAAAGCCTCGGCTGTAACTAAAAGTTGGACACCTTTTACGCCAAGAATTCTCATTACTGACGGGTTTCCCTTCCTTTTTTTGCACTACAAAGGGAAGTTTCCACGGCGTTTCAACATGTTTTTTTTTCAATTTCGTTTTACGGCCAAAAGGGTTTTTTCTTCCCCAAGACGCGGAAGGACGAGAAGAGATTTTCCTACACCAGGATAATCCATATCCGAAAATGTATAAAACCAGATTCTTGAACGAGCAAGTATTACCGGAGAATAGAATTTTAGGGAAAGGATCAGTAACGTACATGAAGGAATCGTGGATTGGACGAGGTCCGGAAAACTGGTCCACGCGGCGAAAAAAGGAGGACGACAGTTCCCCGTCTTCTGGAAAATACCGCCATCACGTTCAAACCCGACTTGGACAAGTGTTCCACGAGAGTACAAGTGGGCCGCTACAAATTTTTCTTCCCATTCGTACAGACTTCGTACAGGACTGTCTTCTTAAGGGGGCGCGGGACTCAGTGGTTTCCCTTATCTTCACGTTTTCTCTGTGGGTGTTCATTTTCTCATCAAACAAAAAATTTCTAGATTCCTTAAATAATTAATATTTCATACATTCGGGCCAAAATTTCAAGAAAATTGAAATTTGAAAAAATATAAAATTTAAATTTTACTTAAAATTTGTTTTTTGATAAAAACTTTTCACATGGAACTTTGTAGGAGATTGAAACCTCTGAAAATCCAAAGAGGACAATTCTAACTTGTAGAATCACGGAGATTGCGTGAAGACAAAGTTCTGTGATTTTAAAAGAAGAGCATTAAGGGGGTCTCAGTCGGTCGACGTTCAATCCTCGTTCCGGGTCAGTATTTCTCCAAATCGAAGGGGCAAAAACTTCTTCTTTTTACCTACAATGTTGGTAATGACGCGACGTGACGGCAATACGTGTATATTTTGAGAAAGACTGGTATCAGGTGACATAACGTAAGGCATCAAGTTGGTATTCGTCAGAAAAATTGTTATTATCTTAATAATTGAACATTTAATAAACCAAGATGGATGAAAAACTGGAAAAAGTACCGATCGAAAATCAAATGGGCAATACTGCGAGTTGGCAACTGACCTTTATAAGAAGATATTTCATTTACTGAAAGGAAGGGTAGTCAATTTACTGAATGAAACATGGACAAAAGGCCGGAAGGAATGAAAAAAAGGTTCAACACCGACGAGGAAGATGATGGAGAAGCAAAAGGAAGTTTAGGAGGGGAACAAACAAAAAATCGATAAAGAAGAAAATGGCAAAAGCTATGATCTGGAACATTGAAGCAACGCGTATTTCTTCATTCCATAAATATAACAGCTTATTACACAAAGTATCCCGACAAAAATGGGTGGAAAAAGTCTTCAACTTGATTAGCACTCGTATACTTAATGAGACTGAAAATTAGTTTTTCAAGTTCGTGCAAATTGATAAAACTTCATAGACGACCTTCCTTCTTCATCACTATATTTCGTCTCTTCAAATGATTTCGAATCGAGATTTTCTTTCTATACCTATTATATCCAGATTGATATGGACTACCTTATACTAGTTGAAGCAAGGGGCTGATCCATATTAGTTTATCAATACGTTGAATACGTAGCTTCTGAGGCAGATCCCAAATTCTCCATCAGACATACATAGAGAAGGAATATAGCCCGGCATTGTGGCCGACTGCTGGCAGCGCCAGTTCGGCTCCGTAATGCTCGACCTGGATGAAGTATACAAAGATTTCTAGAAGATCCTCCAAGTGAACGAATGATGGGAGTGTGAAGGATAAATGCACAACACTTTTCCCTTCCATCTAGCATGGTACAGTGCCTGCAACATATAACACCAGTACAAGCAAGATAATTGGGCGAGTCTTGTCATACTGCAGCAAAACGAACATCTTCGGGCTACTCCCCAAAATATTGCTGTTCATCGATTCGGGTAAAACTTGAAATGTACGAGGAAATCAAAACCATTCAAGGGGACTATGGAAGAACGAATTCAGCTCAGAAGAACGAGTGACTAGAGATATTGGCAGCTAAAAATACGACATTGGTGGACAAATTCCATAATTAGAGAAACTCAAGTAGAGGAATCTTCAAGCATATTTGGCTCTGAGGCACGTGGACCTCTGTGGTCATCAGCTGCCTTCCAAAGGGAATATCATAATAATTTGTTCTGATGATTTCGCTCATGGCTTCCCATTGCCTCACTGCCGGGGTGGGACGGCCTCTGCAGGCGATCGTCCCTACGATTGACCATCGAAATAATGTCTTAACTTTGGCAGGTCATTTCAATTGAGCAGCAATGGAATATAAATATGAATACTCTTCCTGGTATAAATGTTTCTAGTAATAAACGTTTGCAATTGATAGCTAAGAACATAGTCATAACGCTTGATAGTGAAGGTATTCAAGTAATTGATGGTGTGAATGACTTTTAAAGAATGCAAGTAAAATAGATCACTACAACGGAAGTCATGTTGCTCCTTCAGACGGGATAGTGGGAAGAGGCAAACGAGCGACGTTTCATAAGAGATTAGACTAACCCTAAACAAGGAATGAATGGCGACCGACTGAGACCTCACAGGGAGAGAGTGGTTGGTCCTCCAAAGCTCCGGATGATCTCATTCAATTCTGAAAATTCAATTATATTTTAAATTGACAATGAAACCTTGATATCGAAAGTTTTCGAGCTAGGACGATTTGAAAATTACAACCCCTTACAAGAGACTGACAATAACCAAAAGCTTCGCGGTACAATCAGACCCCAAGTGGAACCCATATACCAAACTTCATCAAAATTTGGGTGGGGGTTCACAATTTTTTACTTCATTCAATCTAAAGGTTTGTTATTGAAAATAATAAACCAAAAAGCGTATTCTCATTTGTTATATTCGTGATCAGCTTGAAGTTTCCCACTGCCCAACTCAGATGACAACAATCAGGAGAGACTCAGTAGACAAACATACTCGGATTGCACGGTTGACACAAGTCATTGCTTCAAGACACGCCCCACTTCATCTAAGGTTTCCTTGTTCCATAACAATGCTCGCCTATATATCTCCTTATAGCAAATAGGTTTTACCACTATATATGTAAGATCCAGTTCGAATTAATACCCACCTGACACTCAGGGTCTCGGATACGCAAGACAAGCACACACCGCTTTAGTAATTAAGAGCAACTCAACCCAGATAAGCTACACTAAAGGCGTTATCCGGATCACACTGTACTCAACCGTCTTAGAGAACTTGAACTCACTCAATACGAATATAGAGGTTTGATATAACAGGATCATCTCTATGAGAATTTCACAGATGATAATTATCACAAATCCGGAGACCCTAAAACTCCCTCTCCAAGAGTTAGTTGAGTTCCGATCGCTCTGGAACGTGAAATCGTGACTTGGATAACACTACTTGATTGGGTTTCCAGGAATCATTAATTACCAACTTAGAAATCATATGTCTTCATACAACGCTAGGATACCTGTAATATCAAACACCCAACGACCTCAGAATAGCACGTATGAAATGAATAGGAGCATAAAACTCGACGCAATAAAAGAGGGAGGATTTTCGTTTTCCTATACAACTCCTCAGAAGCCCTCGCGAGGAATAACGCTTGTATTTAGCCTACTCCAAGTTGTTATTCGATCCTTAATCGTGATATAAATATACCATTCTATTCGAAAATTCTATTCAAATTCAAAATTCACGTTTTGGAAAAAAAAATCATCTTCAAATTGACTTTGTGGCTTCTGCCAGAAGAAATACAGTCCATAAAATTGAAAAAATGCAGTTCGGTAGAAAATACAAACCATCTAGTGCGAATAAAAACGGAGTTGAGTAGAACGTTGTCTATTTCCACGAAAATAATGAGTTACAAGTTAAATCGATTTCGACGGTTAGGTCATCATCAGTAACAAACAATAACTGTTATTGTTTGTTACTGATGATGACCTAACCGTCGAAATCGATTTAACTTGTAACTCATTATTTTCGTGGAAATAGACAACGTTCTACTCAACTCCGTTTTTATTAAAATGGTTTTCCACAATCTCATCGCGAGTGACTTTATTCGCATCTAGTGCGAGGCTACTTTCCTGTGATTGTGTGTGTTTTAAAGCTGTTTTTTCCCCAACCCCTGAGATAAATATTTTGATTGATTGTGCATCCTCACAACCGAAGGGAAACCATTTTTCTCGTACAGAAGGTCCAAACAATTCGTTTCTCAGTCTTCCGTCTTCAATAAGAAATCTTACTCAAATAAATCTTACAGAACTGTATCGAAATCGCACTAAGATTCTTAAGTATAGTTTCTCCTGGGACACAAAATTAACCACTAAGTCACAAACCAAATATTGTTGCATTTGTTCTGAAAAAAAAATTTGATTTTGGAGGACCCAAATTTAGTTGAAGTGCAATACGAAATTAAATTTCGTATGTCGCTATTTAGTGAGAAAGCGAAAGAACGATGACAAATTTACGGAGAATGGGATCGTCCGAGTACGCCTATGTGACCTCTGCCAGACTGTCCACTTCCGTGCGTGGTAATCGAATTTTGGCTTAGCAAAGGAAGGGCCAACTCTTACTTTCATGGGTACTTCCAGCTGACTGATGTTTTGAATAAAGAAACTAAATAATTCCAGTGCCATTAGATTTCAAAAGTAACTAGGACTGCATTAGTTATTCGCTTCTCACCCTAATTTTTACGAGGTAATTAGAGGCAACCCCGATCTACTATTTAAAAGTGGGCAAACTCTCTGATTTCCTTATTTGTTGACGATTTTTACGAATTCCCTGATTTCGCCCGAGGAATCGAATTTTTCAACGTTTCCAGACTTTCTCTGACTTTTCAAGTAGGGGCAACCCAGAAGGCACTGTACACAAGTAACTGGAATAATGGTATACAGGATAATAATTTGTATCACTATCTGTATTATTTGTCTACGATGACAGGTTTACCTATTTTAGAACAAGATGGCTTCGATGGTAGAATCGAAATACTCCAACCCCCGTCATTACTAGAAGATATTGAACCGCAACTTTGCCAACGTCAAAAACGAGAATTGATGGACATTCCAAGAATGGGAAATGATAACGGCATCTCACGAACTAACGTACAGTAATTGGGACATCGACCAGACGAACGACCAGCGTCGTTTCCGAAAGACAAATAATCAGATGGAGAAACGATGAAGCCTCGGACGATTTCAATAACCTTGATGATGGTGGGGGAGAGTAGAGAATTGATAACTGACAAAATGACAGGTATTCCTGACAGGTCTATAGGGCCGGAATCCACAAGCCGGTGTCGGTGAATAGCCAAAGAGTATGCTAAGAACCACTAGGTAATTTATGACAGGGTGAAATCCCTTTGTCGAGAGATTCGAACATTTTAGTGCATTCAGAATGGGAAATGAAAGTCCACTATATTGCCCAATACAAGGTCTAATACGGGGGTTCTATTTCAAAGTACGTTCGTAACAAAGATTCATAAGCATTATCCTCCTCATGAGCATGTTTCCCTTTCACTTGTAATAGTAAAATCATAAAAGTAATGAACTATTTGGTGAGAGGAGTATTATCAGCATAAAATCGCAACATTTAACGGTGAGTGGTTAATGACATTTTTATATAACCAGGTTTTGTCGTTTTAATGAGTAAGTCAGAGTTTTGAAGAAATAATTTCATAAAAATACAATACATAGACCAAGGATACAAAGTTTTTTAATGAAAATGATGCACAATAATGATTTTTTTCTCCTTCTCGTTGTTGAATTTTTGACAGCACTCGTCAAGAATCCGGTGTTGTTTCGCCGACAAGTGCTCTCCCCAAACAGATTGTTAAGTAATGCATGCATATCAGGGGACGTCCCACTGGATAAGCGGTAGATCAATTTAAACCAGTTGGTAAGCGATAAAACTGTTTCACTCGATGAAATTTATTTAGTATTTCAGGCAAGAAATAGTGGTCTCCCCCCCCCTCACCCTTATCCACCATAACGTTTCTAGCGGCATGAGAGCATCGAATTTGAAGAGCTTTTGAAAATTCAAGCTCTACGATACCCAACATACGAATTCGAGTTCACCCCCCCCCCCTCCCCCCCCCCGGCAATGGTGCCAGTCTGACACCAAAGCGGAAATACGTCCTAACGTTGAACTTTCATCTATTAATTTTGGTAGGTAGTCCGTCAAAGTTCATATACCTATTCAAGGTGAAACATACACAAAAAACACGAACTATTCAGTTAATGATGTCCTAAAACCATGGTACCACCAATATTTCCATGGTGGTACAGAGAATAATAAATGAAAATCTGAATATGAACTCCTAACACCTTCAAAGCATACCCGGTGCATACAGTATGTTGGTATGGTATACTGAAAATCGAAAAAACCAAGAATCGTGTGAAAAAAACTTTCCAAAAGAAATTGCATACACCATTGTTCCTTTTCTTAACCATACCTTCAACTGAAAGATTTCTATGAAAATTCGCTCATTAATTCATGCTGCATGAATGGACTTTTTTCCTGTTGAGTGTTGTCCAACTTTACCCCGAACCTATCGCATAAGGACGCACAAGTCTTACTGTGGGACGTCCTAAAAACAAGTATTATCATAATAGTAATGAACTATTAGGTAAGAGGAGCGTTGGTTGGAGCGTTTGGTTGCGTTCTTTCATATCTGACATGATAGCTATGATCAAATTAGACAAGTGGATCATACAATTTTCATTATTTCAAAAGTTCCACAGTCGTTCACGCTATTCCCTGTTACCGGTTGGAGATCAACAAACTCCTTCAGCGGTTTGTAAACCTCAAGTAACTGAGTTGACAAGTCGTGATCCCTCTACAATTGATACCAGTGGAAATTAATTTAAAATGATGAGTTTCCTGAGTTACTCCCCTTTTTGTGTGACTAGAATTGAACCACCCCTGGAAAGCACTCATAAAATCTTTGTTTCATTCCTGTTTTGGTGCCCCTTGTTATTACTTTATACGGTTGCAAAGGGGGGGGGGGATCGGAACTGACTTGTTTTTAGAAGAGAAGAAGATCACCTTGTCTTGAAATTCACATTAGGAAGCTGTTGAGAAACTTCGTATTTATACTCGTATTTATACCCATCAATCGGTAACCGCAGTACTCATTAGTTGTTTCATTCGTCGTGGTATACATAAAGTTATTTGTTATACACGAGTTGTTATACAAAACACAACTTGATAGAATTTAAAAGAACTTAATACAATTTTTTACAATCCTCATTAGATCGCAGAACTAACGATTTCTATAGATATCGATTTCTAGAAGCTCCTTCGTCTATTCATGTTCACGGAAAGAAACGCAGAAATGCTAAGATCCGAATACAAATCCAGGCCTGAAGAGTAGGCTGATCTCCGAAGCATGACAATTAACGTGATATCGGATGGATTTCTACGATTCTTCCAACTTTTATCAACTCACCTGAAAGGTGAGTAGGAAAGTATCGCAAATGGCAGAAAACTTATAATTAATGTTTTTCAAAAAACAAGATATTTTGGTTAAGATTTGATAAACTTTTATCATATTTTAGTAAAGCATGTAGCGAGTGTTTCTGTGTAGTTTTCATTCGTTCTTTAACACTAATGGCCAAACATTACTTGAGCGCCGGAGTGGTGGGGAATACTCTACTATTCGTTGAATTTCAGATATTGAATAATGCCAACCAAAAGCGTCAAAGAGGTAGTATTAAATATCTTTTTATTGAAAGTTTGTTAGGCTACATTGAAAGAGGTGGGGCCTAACTGCGGATCTTGTTAAAGCATCCCATGTGAATCACTTGAAATTTGAAGGGCGTCTGCAAGCGCGGAAGGGGCCAACTGAGTCGGGAGACAGCTACTTTGTGAGTCCCGCTCTTATGAACAGATCTCAAGAGACTCAGGATCCCTCCAGCACTTGAAACCCGAATTGAAGCCGTTGTGTCTACCGTCTATTGAAATGACCTTTAAACCACTTCCTCGTCATTTTGGAGTACCATATTGTTTGTTATATTAGTTCTAGCTACTCCAGGTTGAAATGTGGTAGAAGATGGCGGAGAAACAAATCAAGTTTTCATAATACCATTTTCCACTGGAGACAGGCACGTAATACCTAATAATATTTATGACTCATAATCGGACAATAAGGGAGAATTCCAAACAATACTACTTGAATCACACAGCCTTTTGGTTGATTATTTTTCATAATTATTCCAAAGATTTAAATAATTGATTCCAAAAAATCGAGCAAGAAGAAATAATTGTTTTTACCCCCACTCAAAATATGGTGGTTTACGTTTCGAATTAAATAGAATTCAAAAATCGAATAAAAATTTGTCCGCCGTACGCGGCACTTTCTTTAGTTACCATGGACCAATTTGATGAAATTTGTTATATGGGCTCCATTTGGGGTCTAGTTGTACCGCGAAGGTTTTGTTTATTGTCATTCACTTTTAGATGGTGAAAAGTGGAGGAAAACATTTTCAAAATGCCCTAGCTTGGAAACTTACAATAGGTATTCTAAACTTACTATTTTTTTTTTTCTTACTATTAATTTAAAACAGCGAAAATTTCCGACGATATTTTGACACTACCGAGAGCTTTGTGGGACCAACCGTTCGCTAATGATGATAATTTATTATTCAATGTGCCGCGAAGCTTTTGATTGGCATTTGGTTGGTGTCTGTCACTTCTAAAGGGTGAAAAATAGGGGTTGAAATCTTCAAAACGTCCTGGCTCAAAAATTTGATGTAAAGGTATTGTTTTTCCACCAATTAAAAAAACTATTGAATTTTTGGAATCGAAGGAGACAAACAGAAGGACCGTAGAGATCAAACTCTGTAGACCAACCGTTCACTCACTACAAGGACTTGGTGTTGGGGAAAATAGTTGAGCAAAAACACAAGTGTGAATCGCAAATGAATGTTCACCGGTGGAAATGAACCAAATCTCCGTTCAAAATTCAGCAGATCAAATGCGATCATTTATCGTTCTTCGATTAGAGATTAGTAACACTCAGTTGTGCTTCCTTAGCAACCATGAACCAAATTTTGTTATGAACATTAGGGCACCCACATCTCTCAGATAACGATGTTTTGCTGGTAAAGTTGATAATGAACCTTGCGTGATAATATGATAGGTACTAATGGAAAAGCAGTGTTCCTTGTAAGCGGGTGATCCATACAGAATAATAATAAACCGTTGTGTAACTATTTGCAGCGCTTTCCCTTGAAGACCGTTCAAAAAGAATGTTGTAGAGAACCTGATTCTAGGTCGATTTATCTCATTGATGAATAAACGAATGAAGCAATGAGCAACAACAATCTTAGAAAATTTCATTAAATTCGGATAAAAAATGTAAGTGTTATGGCTGTTACAAAGATTTTACGTTTGCACATGCGCAGAGGCTACTCTCAATTTTGAGGGCTTGATTTTTATAGGGGACCATCTACAACATAATCCGCATGATTCCTGAAAATTTCATCGAAATCGGACAGAAAATGTGAAGTTATAGCTGTTACAAGGAATTCATGTTTGCGCATGCGCAGCGGCTACTATCAGCCGGGGGTGATGGTTTTCGTAGGGGACCGTCTACATGCCAACCCGCACAATCCCTGGAAATTTCATCGAAATCAAATGAGAATTATAGAAGTTATGGCTGTGGCAAGGATTTCATAACAGACAGACAAAGAATCAAAATCGTTCAGGAAGGTGTAAAACGTAAAACACGAGTGGAAATTTCGATTTTGGAGAATTTATTTTCAACCTTGAAAATTGAAAACAAACCTTCCGCTATCTTGGTAGACTCGGAAGCTAAAAATTCAGAATTAATTTTCTCTTTCTCTTCAACTGTTTTTAACGATCATCTTTTGAGATATCTAGCGAATTTTCGAGAGAAAAAAATGCAGTTATTGCAATGGCTTCGAAATCTTTGGTATGGAAAATTTTGAAAATCTTTTCATGGAAATCCGCTTTGTAACATTCTAAAACGATTCCTGAAATTTAACACTTTTTATACACCTTTGGTTCTTCCGATTGTACTCGTTTGCGCATCTGTGGATCCAGTATTACACGAGAGAGGAACGATCACGCTAAAAATGAAATCGTGTTACCATCGTTTTGGTCAGGAAGAAATGATCACAAAAGACAAAGATGAAACGAATTTAGGCGTGTGGGAGCAGTAGTGCAGCTACAGACGCGTCGAGTCACTTGATTAAGGTCCGAGTTCCCGTTGAATGAGACGAGTGTATCACGGAGGATTGAGTTAGAAGGCTCTTGTAAATACAGTGTCGCGGAAGCAAGTAACAAAGTTAATGGCGTCATCAACGAACTAGTCCGTGGCAGAGAGAGAGAAGGAGCTGAGAGAGGGAGCCCTGATGAGAAATTCGCACTCTCTTCACCCCCGCCATCCAAACTCGTAGGCTTCGAGACCCACTTCGCTCCAATCCAAGTATATTATTAACTGAGCACTCCCTGTCACATATTTGCCCAAGGAAGCTAATCTTCCCGTTTGAATGGTACCAACCTGCTTAATCCTTCATTCCTCCTAAAATTCCTGTCCATTCAACTTGAAATTCGTTGATAAACTCACCTGACGTTCCGAAACAGCTGGAAAACTAGTACGTTTTAAGTAAAGTGTATGGTTTTTCGCCATTTGAACATGAACGTTTCCTTTACACTACAAATTAGGTTTTATTCTACTTCATAATATTCGATCTGGGTGGGAGAAATTCAAAGTGGAAATGTCGTTTCGGAGCAAATTCAACTAGATTACCATAGTCAGAAATAGGGTAAAAAGTGGATTTCAAAATAACCCCGGTATGAGTTTCGATGGGGAATGCTATGTAGATTGTCATACTGACGACATTGGTTCAGATACTTTAATGCTCTTGAATAAAGAAAAACATTAGAACTTAGGCATATCGCTGGGTGATATCCCTGCCATATCATTCGCCTGAATAATAGTAGAGATTGAAAGGACGAAGGTGTCCGGTAATAAAAACTGAGTTGAGTAGAACGTTGTCTATTTCCACGAAAATAATGAGTTACAAGTTGAATCGATTTCGACGGTTAGGTCATCATCAGTAACAAACAATAACGGAAAAATCGAAATCGATTTAACTTGTAACTCATTATTTTCGTGGAAATAGACAACGTTCTACTCAACTCCATTTTTATTAAAATGGTTTTCCACAATCTCATCGCGAGTGATTTTATTCGTGTCCGGTAAGTTATCGATCATGGCACTTATTTTCTGTTCAAACTTTTGGCATGCAAGAATCAGGTGGGATATGGTCTGTGGCTCTTGGCATACTTGCGCACATCTTTCCATTTTGTGTAGAGATGACCTTGTAGCGCATTGTCCGGTTCACATTTGTATTATAGTCTTAAATAAGGCTTTGCTTTTACAGAACAGTACTATGGAAACCAAGAGAACACATTACTAAAACTATTACTGATTGTTGTACCAACCAAAAACCCTTAAATGGCCTGGTGACCGTGAAGGTCAGTGAAAACCGTCAGACAATTAACACGTGTACCATTAGCCCACCCTTTCCTTATTTTAGGTACATCCCCATTCCACGTCTCCTGTCCTTCCTTGCTCCTCAGAAGTCAGTGCCTAACGAACCTCAATAGTGTCCAAACCTTGAGCTATAAATTCAATTCCTAAGTATTAATTATAAATTAATAGTATTATAGATCTTTCATTACATTATTGTACGACTTTTACCCATCCCAATCCGCGCAACTTACACAAATTGTTATTAAAAAAAAAAATACAAGATGTTTGAACATTAAAAAAAAAAAGACACACAGACACTAAACTCATTGACCTACTCTTTTAAGTCGGTCAACTACAGCATGGAGTAAAGAAATCTGAAAAAGAGCTCTCAAAAGATAGGTACTTTTTGATTTGGTTTTGAAGTCGGTCAACTACAGCATGGAGTAAAGATAACTGAACATGAGCTCTCAAAAGGGAGGAACTATACACGTTAGAACCAAAGACCACAAAAATGGCGGTGTTTCATCGTAACTAGAGGGATTGTCCCGTGAGACAGAAGCCAATTAGAAAAGAATCCCAGCGGAGCAGATCTCCTTTGGGTCGACTCAATCCAGACCTCCCTACAGATAATAGAGGGAATATCGAATGGACATCGTAATTTATCAAAGAAGATGCTCATCGGATGATAATCTCGATCGATCTAGGGTGAGAAGGGCTAAAAACTGAGAGAAAACCCTCTTTGTTCTTGCCAGTTCACCATCTTGAAATCTCTTTGAAATATCTGCGAGCACTATGAGTAAGACCAAACCCGTTCCTTTGAAGGAGAAACATTGAATTTCCTTTGGAGGAGGAAAAATTCCCTTTGAATTTCCGTACGTGCCGGGTACGAGCTTTATTCCTGCTCTCCTAACTTACTCGTAGTTCTTCTAAACGCGGTTTATTGACGAACGAAAAAGACTTCAAAATGGAGAGACTATTAAAATGGAATCACATATTCAACGCGAGATTTCTCTGAGAAAAGAGGCGTGTTTGCCAATGTATTAGACCTCGTGAACTATACTTTGTACCACATAAACGCGGAGCATTAACCATATCAACCGAGCATAGCCGACATTCATTTTTGATTAGCGGGGATAACGGTAACGCGCTTAGGACCTTCGGAGTACAAACTTGGACCACAATTGAAATAGTGTTTTATGGCCGTAGAACCCAATTATCGTCTGTACGAGCCCGTTTGGGTGCTCATTCAGTCGTTTGCTAGGATAATTTTATTTCGTTTTCACTCAAACATAAATTAACAGTTGCAACGCCAAACGTACGAAGTGCCCTCACCAACGATAGGAAGGGGATTAAATGAAGAGCTTCAAATATTGGTCTCAAGGACACACAGCAAAAATAATTATGACAGCAAGTACAACAAAATGAAAGTACGAAAGCGCGTCCGCTGATAATAGGAGCCTATCTCAATTTTAAAATATATTAAAAAAATATGGGCATACAAACTCAATTTAAATTTATTGTTTAGTAAAGTGTCATAGTTCGCAGCGTCGAAACAATCACCACGACAGACTTCTCTAACTTCGTCATAAACATGATGATAAAACTGCCTGCACCAGCTTCATTAAATTAATTTTTAGTGCCTCTGTATTAACTTGTTTTGCAACAATCTAACATAGAGTTATTTTTCATGAATGGTTCGAAAAAAAATCATTTGATTGAAAAAGTTTCATACGGTTGAAAAGAGGTTTCATTTGATTGGTACATATATTCATTTGGTACGTAAGAGGTTTAATTTGATTAGAACAAAGTTTCATTTGGTCGGTACGAAATTTCATTTGGATGAAAAAAGGTTTCATTTGACTGAAAAATGCTATACATAAGTGTAGGTAATTATTATTTACTCCTTTCTAGTGGTTTTCCACCATCAATTGTGAAGTCAGTCCATTTTTTTGTTGAAAACATTTTCATTTCATAATTTTTAATTACCTATTTATCATTTTTATGTTATCAGTTGTTTTAGTTTGTGCAATACTAGTTGAATAATTTCTTATATTGCCAATTTCATTATATTGAATAATTAATATTGGAGGTGAACCTCTGTCTCTCGTCGTGTTCAGGTGTTTCTCCATTCTGCAGTTCAGGATGGCAGTCGCCAGTTCCTTCAGGAAAACCGTGGATCGCGTTCCGAATGAAAATAATCCAATAACGTTAGGTTCAAAGAAATCCCAGCGGAAAATGAGGGTCGCGAGAAAGAGAGCAAAACTTTTGTCGAACCGTCCTTGCTATCAGCCACGTATCGGAATGAACCCCTTGAGTAGCTAACAATAACGCTTCTGTAGCGCAAGGGAGGTGTGATTTCATATACGAGTTCTCGATTGAGGTTTACTTACGTACGCAGCTCATGACTGAATGAAAACCATGCTCGCAATTACCTGAAACAAAAAGTGAAGTGGTTGGAAGACATTTTTATTGTAACTGATATATGCATATTTCTCAACTCACAGCAGCTACTGATCATCGGCCTAATATCATAAATTTCAAAGCAATCAAAAATTTAACTTTTACGTCATAAAATGGATATTGCTTCCGAGCCTACCAAGCTGCATTGTGTTAACTTTTCAACGTTAAAAAAAAATGTTTCCAAAATCAAAACTTCCACTCGCGTACTACGTTTTAGACTTTTCTGAACTGGTTTCGTGTCAGTCTGTCTGTCATGAATCCTTGAAACAAGCAAATTTATAAGGAGATATTGTCCGATTTCTCCGAAATTTTCAGGGATTGTGCGGGTTGGCGTAAAGATGGTTCCCTATGAAAATAATCGCCCCTGGATAGTAGCCGCTTCGCATGCGCTAACGTAAAAACCTTATAGCAGCCTCAAGTCCTACATTTTCCACTCAATCCTGATGAAATTTTTAGGGAATGTGCGGGATGGCTTGTTTATCCCTTGTAAATGTAGTGTAAGGTACTTAAAAAATTGAGGTTTTGATATTAGCTACTATGCATCGGATAGTTTATGCAATCGGGTTTTGGATACGAGGAAGCTATGTGCCACACCCGCTTGGCAGACTTTTTAAAATCTAATAACCGTCATTGAGAATATCAAATTGAAAAATTCCTTTCGTTGCTCACTCGATAAAACTGGGTGTGGCACATAGTTGCCAGCAGGGGGTCATCAATACATCGAATCCCAATACCGCCCAAATTCAGACAAAATCGGAATATCAGGTAGTGAGAAAACGATATTTGGCACCAATTTTCATTTGCGCATGCTCAACGAATATTACTAATATGGCTACAGCGATATTGATTACAGATAAGCGGTCGTAGGGAGACTAAACCAGTCAATTCCTATTAATTTCATAGGAATCGAATGCAAACAGAATAAGTTATGCTTGTTTGGACGATTTTTACGTTTACGCTTTCGCAGAGGCTATTGAGGATTTGACCACGATGAAGCTCATAGGGGGCCATCAAAAGACCAAACCACACAATCCTTAGGAATTTCATGAAATCAAGTGGGAACTGTAGAATTTACGGTCGTTAAAAGAACGACGATTTACGGTCCTTATTGCACAAGTGCCTGCTGACGATGAAACAGTTGAAGGATAGTCAAAACGCCCAACGCCCCAATTACCCCATAGGTTTGATATAGAACGATCAGAGTGTGAAAAAAAATTATAATTGGTGAATTTTAAATTCGTACAAGACCAGTGGTTTCTCCAACGCGATGCACTTTTCAGTGTGTTTTCACACTTGAGGTCATTCTAGTAGCCTTCCCAAACAATTTTATCGAGATTTCAATCGAAATTCATTGGCCTCTAACTTCGTATAGTTTTGCCTGTCATAAGGATTTGGCGACCCAAAGAGACATAAGATTTTCAAGAAAGTCTAGAACTTGAAAGAGTGAAATTGTTACTTTTGTATGACGTTTTCCTCCTCCAAAAAGTGAACACAATGCTACCGCTACCTTGGTAAGCTTAGAAGCAAATATCACCGAATACTTTGTTGTAAGCCGACACATTTTCAAGTGATGATTTCTCAAATCATTTTTTATTGATGATGTCTCAAATCATTGACCTGATTCGTAGAGATCATTTACAGCCAAACCCCATACAATCCCCTATTCATGAGAATCGAGCTGTTTGTAGTTTACCATGTTAGAAGAATGAGGACACACAAAATGATAGACTAACACGCTCAGTAATATTAGGTCTAAATGAGTGAAAATTTTGATTTGGGTGGATACAATTTTTCCCTCTCACAAAAAACGAAACCTAAGGAAACTAAGTGAAAAGAGGGATTTCATACCAGAAAACAATAAAAGTCACCATTTTTCGTGCGTTTAAACACCCAACTATGCAGATGAGTAGATAAGGAAGATACAGCGGAGCCAACCTGTAATAAAGTATCTCGTACTTCACCGGAATTAAAACCTTCAGATCAGCCTTGCAAATAGTTGTGACAACCCATTCCTCAGGATGATAACTCGTCTGATATGATGAGGTTTTGAAATAAGATCCAAGACTGTACCGTAGAGAAAACGCATCAACGACCACCGAGGAAGGCTGCGGCTAATGTTGAGAAGGGAGGAAATTCTCTTTCAGTTGATTAGTCTTGCCTGCGTACGGCGCACATAGCCATCGCTTTATAACCTTCCGCCAAGGCGCGAGTATAATAGGGTGCCCACAATGAATTACTGAAGGATAATGGTGGCTCATCCCTGAGGTGCTTTTGTTTTTAAGACCGGACCAAGCTCTTTTCATTGGGCAGAAAAGAAGCAGCGGAGAGAATGGAATTTAAAAAAGAGAGAGGCTTATTCAGGGACTCCCGTCTAGTACATTCCTCATTATCAGAAGTGTACGTATCACTTTAACTGGTAGATGATTCAGATAGAGTGCACTTGTGGAAGTCTAGTGGATGCACTAAAGAAAATGGTGTATTGTACCCGAACTGAGGAGCGAACGTGTACGCACAAGTACCTCAAATTGCCACTGACATGTTCACATTATGAGAAAAAATGCACGAAGGAAATTATAATATGATAACGTCGTCCATGTGTGCCGATCCTCGCGAAGTGCTTAGATCAAGGCTGCCGGACCTCGCAAGAAATGCTCAGTCCGTTGCTCTCATTTTTTAATTTTTTTTTTAAACTTATCAGTGGTTTCATTCAGTTGAAATTGGTTTAATTTTCGGATTCCTTCTAGTGAGAAGGCGTTATAATCAGGTAAACAAAATCAATTCATAGGGGACGGTTGATGCCAGGTGCCGACCACGCTTCGAATACAGTGCATTGCTTGGACTACTTTCACGGATTGAGAAATTTCATTCTCGGGATTCTTAATTTCAGCCTAAATTGGCTCTATTGCCTCATGGAGACGAGCAGTGATACTGAGGACTACCATGACCCCGAAGACCACAGGAGGAGGGTTCTCAAGAATCGCTCCATCAAATCACGAATCACGTGACAGAGTAACTGCTGTTCCGTCACACATGGGATCAAGGATTCAAACAATCATTCCAATTCGACATCGCGATGTCATCGACATGTCGCGGGTATGAGCCGTTTCGGTCGAAACCTACTGAAAATAGATTATTCCACAAACAGGCTTTGAAAAAGTTCGAAAATAGATTTAAAACCTAGATTTTTTGTGGCTGATGTTTCAGACGAAACACCAACGCATAGGAGGGATAGCACAGCAAAGTGGATGCAAATTGCTTAGCCAATGATTCTGCATCCTTAAAGTGGCTATCTACTTTAAACAATGTGCAATTCGGCATGGCAACATACTCGTACTTTCGTTCGTGCGTGTAGGGGAAGCGAGGATGGGAGCCAACTACGCAGAAGTATATAGCTGCCTCTAGGAATCTCACCCAATATTCTTGCGGGGAGTTCGTGAAGATGATGTCCAGAAATACGGAAAGATGCTCAAGTAACAAAAACAAAATAACCAACAATTTTTGGGGTGAGACCCAGTTCGCCCCCTCAAGGCACTCTGGGTAACGCTAAAAGGAATGGAATTCACAAACCATCATAATCTGCATGTTTTTTTTATTTTTTATTTTTATTTTTTTTTAATTTTTAATAAGTAAAAAATTTTACATTTTATTTTACAATGATTTAACATTTTATTTACAATCATTTATTTATTTACAATCATTTAACATTTTATTTTACAATGATTCAAAATCATACGGTTCATTTATACTACTACTACTACTTTAAGCAGCATGGCATTTTTCAAATCTTCGAAAATTCACGTGCATAATTAACTCACAAAAACATAAAGATATCACTTGCACATTTTTCGGTAAGTAAATACCCTCCACTATACCTAACTTTTTCCAAAATAATCCTCCCCCGCTATGAGCAAACTCGTGTTGCGGGGAGAGTAGTCGCCGAAGCTCTCCTCAACAATGCAAATAACTTTTGTTTTGTTATTATTAATTCATTGTTGATGTTATTTATAGGATAATTCCTCTAGTTACAAGTATTCTCAAATGGACTTTTTACTGAAATTGAGCTGATTTGATTTATTGAATTTGTTTTTATTTATGGTCGGCGGGTCTTATATGGAAGAAATTATAATGGAAGAAATGAATCCACTATACTACGAAAATCCTCATTATCCATCATTATATTAACGATGTTTTAAATGGTTTCTCCTCACTTGTTGTCTCTTCGAATGGATACGAAGTATTCAGGAGCCTGGGGCCGTAAAACTGCCAAGATTTCTGGAAAATGAAATTCTTTGTCGATTGCGGTCGGTTTCCAAGATTTACCACGTAGATCTATTTTTCTTTTTTTCTTCCATCACTGTGTCATCAATTTCTCTTTCAATCGGAACGGTCGACCATAGTTTCAGAGATTCAGACTCAACCGATCCCGTACTTTCCTAACTAATCGTCAATAATCATTGAGCATCACAGAGATTCTACGGAAGTATTACGTACAATTCACGTACTATGCACCAAGATGAATGTTTAATGAAGTAGGTAGTTATAGAATTAAAGTTCTAGATTTTGTTGATAGGTATTCCAATACGTCGAAATTTTGTATTTTTACTCCGAATCTCGCGCCATATAACTCCCCACCCACCCACCCCCATTCTAGATTTCACCTCAAACTAGGTGAAGTTTCTTTTTCTGAAGTGTTTTCTCTTTTTCTGGGTGCGAGCCAATTTGCCTTTTTGTGGTGCACCCTGGGTAACGCTGAACGATCTGAACTGCAAAAACCATCATAATCTGCATTCTTTAATGTGACATAATATTCTGAAAGTCGATCCGTAGATGCACACAAGACCGTTTTGTCAAGGAGTTAAGCACTATACAGGACTGTTCATACGAATTAGAGCAACCAATCAAACTTCGTGCCGAGGTTTTTCTACAGCGCAGCCATAGTATTTCATATTGTCCACAAATAACTTTACTATTCAAACACCAGTATTTTCCACGAAACAGCTGCTGTTCGTACATTGCAGAAAAGCCAGAGAAAAGAACCATGTTTGGTAACGCTAGATGTATACGTGAACCCTATTTAAAGAAATATGTACTTAACCTAAAAGAGATGACAGTTCGAAGCAATGATGAGCCTAAATATTCTGGAAGATACTCGCAACAGTGTTAATAAGACGATGGACAGTTGGGTCAAAAACGTAGTCCTGAGGGGAAAAAAAAACCCTCTGCCTGGGTGAAAATGACTATTACATCAAAGAGAGAAATCAATAATTCTCGAAATTACTCGTATGTAGTGGGTGCTAACAGTTCTTCTACTGACTAAAACTCCTGCGCAGATCCAAGAACATATTCACCAGAGCAGATGGATTGGGGTCACGTAGGGATTGCAGTGTGCTGCTTAATAACTAATAACTCACCGAGTTTGCGGGAGAGGTGATACGTGACCCAGGACCCCTTCTCCCCCGAGCCCACTTCCTTAACACCAGTTTAAATAGTTAGCTTCATGATTTTTAGAAGGTCCACCGACCTCAGGGAAAAGAATCGGTATTTTTTTTTCCTTCCCCTTTGGATCTTATCCAAACGACACTCTCATAACTGCCCAACTAAAGTGTCAGGGTGACCACTGTGGCGCGAAAGTCTTGAAATTAACTCCACAAAAACTCATGATCATCTTTACATAATAATCGAGGTAAGCATAAAAAATAGAAAGCATTTGGTAGACTACGATTCGTACCATACAGTCGATTACTACACATTTGTGAACTCCATTAAACATTGTGAACTCCATTAAATTACTACACATTTGTGAACTCCATTAAACATTTGTGAACTCCATTAAACATTGAACCGAGATCAGTATAGGAACCTCCCTTCCACACGAATATTTATTACGTAGTCACCATAAAGTATTCTTGTACAAATGGTATACATTTTTCCGTAGTGATATATTTCAAAAGCTGGAACCTCTTACAAGCTTCCATTGTATCCAAAAATTAAGCCTCGATACAAAATTACCGTTTATTTTCTCCCTGGGACCATTCATACAAGTCTTATGCCCGCCATCAAACCAGTTTATGATACTTCAATCTGTAGCGTTCGATTCATTTGGATCAACTCCCCAACGCTAACAGACAATCAATTGCCATGGTCAGACATGGTTTACAACCAAAATATTATTGTAAATAATAATGCCAATTTAGGACCCTGTGATAAATGAAAATCATCGTCGGTAATGGGATTCCAGACATGTAATGGGATTACAGACGTGTAATGGGATTACTCCATTCCAATTCCTATAATGGTAATCGAAATTGCAATTTATTTTTCTGATTACAAGTAATGGGAATGGGTATTATCAATTACCATTACTTGTAATCAGAAAAAGTGATAGCAACTTCGATTCCCATTACAGGAATTGGAATGGTAATTGCAATTACATTTCTTTAAGAGGAATGGTAATTCGTAATGGGAATGGGGATTCCATTTTTGCCCTCTCTGGAGGACACTATATCTGCGAAGCGACATCTTGAGGACGGCAGAAGCGCAGAAGTAATTAATCAGGAATTGAGAGACATTTGAATCCCCATTTCAGCACACAGAGCAGCAAATATCGGGCGGAATTCAGAAGTTCCGATGGAAGTGCGATATATTATTTGACTGTATAAGTTACACTCTCAATCGTTTACACAACCAGATTTCATCACGCACTCACACATTCCTACGTATGCGTTAATAAGATTTATTTAGATACTAGATTTATTTAATTCCAGGCTTGATTACAGAACTCTCTTTTCGGATTGATGCCAATGCTTTGGATGAACGCTTTTTCGCTTAAGGTGTTTGAGTCAAACAAGGACAGTCAGAAGGAAGTTACAAGATTGATGCTATAGGTAAATCTCATAACGGTTGCAGGGGTGTTGAATTTTGTCCTCGCGCACATCAGCTCATTAGATTCCTTCCTGCGGAGGGGGCTTGGAAGTAATTAACAAGCTATGTTTCAAACGATTTTCAAGACCGCAGACAGAACCGTCCGAGGCCTTCAAGACAATTCCCGCCAAGTAAGCGAAGACCCAAGATACAGCGTTAATGAGAAATCAATCTTGTCTAAGCAAAACCAATCTCCTGCGTGAGACAGGTTGTCTCCATTCAGACAAAACCCAGACCTTCGTTCGATAGAGATAATATGCCATCTGAAGGTATTCACCAGTCCTCTAAGGGTTATAGGAGAAAATGAGATTCGAGAACGAAAATAAATTAGCACACTTTTGTACCTACTTCAGTACACCTAATGAGAACCTACCTAGCTACCGAAAAAAAAGAACGTTTTTAGGAGCATAATCAATTAAAAACTAAAACTAAAAATAAAATACAAAACACGGAGTTACAAAGAAATTATAGAGGTAGTTATTTACAACCGACTACAAGAAAATAGAAGGTCTCTAATTCGGGGTGTCAAAGGACGGCTTTTTCCTCATCAAGCACTTTTTTCTCTCATCATTATGCAACTGATCTGGGTTCGAAATAGCTTCCTGGGCCGGCCAGGTTATCGGGGTTGATGTCTTGTTCAACTCAGATGTCGATCTAGTTGTGCACTACGTCGCCGGAATTTTGAAATTTGCATTTTGAAGAAGGAAACAGGAGAGTTAATGGTCAGCGTGCTGTAGCAAGCATGAGTTTTGGGTACTATTATTATTATTATTTCTATTAATTTTTTTAAACATAAAACTCTGCTCAATGGACTATTGAAAGCGGAGGTATTGATACGCAAGAGTATTTTGATAAATTAATTACCTATAGTGGAGCCCTTGCTACCCGACGCCAGTCCTAGAGTTAGAGGGCAAAAACTAGTTAGGTACTATAATCCATCAATATCATTGGATAGTTTTTAGAATGGTTTTGACAATTTATTTCTATAGTGCTTAGATGCCTATACCTGGAGAGTGTACTCATCTTGGTTGTCCCCATCAATTTTCTTAATTACAAGTATTTGTTCCATAACAATTCAAAATTGTCTGTTTAAATACGCATTTTATTGCATTATGTATCGATTTCTCTTCAATCGATATCGTTTATCAATAACTATTTCAGAATATTAAGGAAAAGTATACGGCGCATTCCTATTGCATATCTATTGCAACTAATCAACAACTGTAATTTTCTTCCAAACTCACTATTTTATCATCCGAATTGTCTTAAATGAAGGTGTAGTTTATGTCAGGTGAATTTTGTTTTAGGTTTCATACAAACAGTGCTCATATCAGCACTGGAAATCAAGTACCACGAGTTCGCTCACAACCTTTCCAAAACTTCACAATTTTGGGTACTGCAGAGAATTTCGAAGGTGAGACCCTCGAATCCAAAGTCCAACCAAAATCGACATGTATAATGTAATTACGTAATTACAAAATATATTCAGTTAAAAGTAATCTAACAAGTGCAAATTCGTTTCCCACTTCACCTAAAAGTTACATTGGAAACCGTTCCTAAAGAAACGAAGAGAAAACGGTAGAAAATCAGATTATTTCTTTTTAAAGCCTGATTTAAGATGTTTTATCCTTGAAAACCCTGATTAAGGAGAATGAAATTATTTTCCGAAAATTTGAATGTTTGTTAAGGTAGGGTAAGGTGTTAATGTAGGATCTCTCCAAGTAGATATTCATGTCATACCAACTTAACAAATACCAAACGGGTATTGGAACGAAAACTATCAATCTTTCCATTGGAGCGCACTCAACTCAATCACGCAATTTCTACTGGTGCAAAAAGGGGTTAATTCGATTAGGTATAAAAAATGAACTTCGTTATTCATTTTAAATCTCATCAAGCTCAAGAGAGGTGATTAATTTCGGGCTGGTTGATTGACTCAATTGTGTTATATTAATAGGGCCTCAGGGAGTAGTCGTCCATCTGGAATATTCTGAATTTTACACCGTTTGATCGATTGACTGAAGTTTCACTTTCCGTTCCCCATTATCAACATAAAACACGGACATGACAGTCTTATTATGGAGTCAGAGTTACAATTATACATACCAACTGGAAACCTTCCAGTCGTCGAATGTGTAACGTTGTTTTCACAGTCTCCATGAAATGAATAGTAATGAACTTGATCAATTACCATACAGTTTAGGATGGAAGAAATCAGAGGCCCATCTACGCGTATCTCACATTACAATGAATGACTAAGAAGCTTTGTCATCACAAGGAACACTACCAGGATTGATCTAAATGCATTGAAGACGTGACTAAAATAATACTTTTTCTCAGAGAATGTCACAGGCACCACGTGACTTCTACATACAAAGAATATCAACATCGTTACCGCCTGCAATGTGGTACTACTGACAGATTCGTTGGACAACAAAAGAACTGCTCCTCAAATTCATAGCTGAGTTCAAATTGAATGTAATAGACGAAGAGTATAAGATGAAAATTGTGGAAGCCTCAGTGGCGTGCCATAAGGCACGTATTTTACGGTTACGCATGCGCAGTGTCCGCCAATGATCCAATCACAATGAAATTCACGGACGACAGAACTACCCTCCAATTCGAGGGGAATCCGATAATCAGGAAGTGAGAAAACAACGCTTAGAGGAAAATACAAAAATTTGCACACACAGAGATCACTGACGTGTCGGAAGTTATGGACTTTAAAGGTGACCCTGAAGATCCCCAACCCAGGTAATAATTGTTGTCACCAGATAACTTCGTGTAGTTTTGCCCGTTGCAAGGATTAAGACCTACAGATGCACATCGTACCGAAAGGTTCGGGTATGAATTTTTCATGAAATTTGACGTAGAATTCGAAATTGTGATAAAAGGGGGGGGGGGGTCCATTTGAATAAATGAAGTTGGTGTCAATCGCGTGCAATTGCATGCAAGTATTTTGCGCGAAAGTATTTTTCCTGAATTCCTCACAAAAATCATGAAGAATAGCGTTGGTCCCAATTTTTTTCGCTGAATTTTGGGGAAATGAAGGGGGGTGTAACCTTTTCGTGAAACACCCTGTATACTACTACTCCTACCAATAATACCCAGAATATTGTTTGGTCGGAAAAAAAATGGAGACAGGATTATATAAAAACCTATAAAAATGTATTTTTGAGGATTTGTGAGGGTGAGGTCATGAGTAAGGTATCGCTTTCTTCTAGAACAATGATGAATTTAGGATTGCAAACAACTGAAGGTTGAATAGTCGTTTAGAATTCCTCAGAATGGAACCAACTGAGTTGGTTCATCACTCAGATTTGGTTACAGCGTTTTCCAAAATCTCAGAAAGAAATCAACCACATATAATTTTAATTTTAGGCGTTCTACTACAGATATTGCATTCTCTCAAAGTAGGAAATGACGCGGAATTAATTTAAATTTGAGAGGAAAAGAAGGAAATTCCAATAAAATTATCACCTGATTTACAAACTTGAAATAACTTTGATGCTTGATCACTCAAAACTAGGTTTTTGTAGTTGGTTCCATTCTGTGCCGTCCACTTCAGCAAGAACGAAAATTGAGGCAAACTTCTAAGTCAAGGTCTCTCGCTGTCAGGTTATGATAACAGAATCCACGGAGCGTCCCGTTTCCATGGTACATGTCACGGTCCCGTGGTAAAAAGGAGTGGGGAGGTTAGCACCAACTCCAGTTTTCCGTAGCTTCACGTTCACGGGAGCTCGCCACCGTGTGAAGCAAAAACTCTCTACTAAACTACTCACACAACCATAGAAAAAGATTTAATACCTCAGTAGTACGATTAGCTGCCAACTAATACATAAGATGAATACAGCGATGATCTGACTCAATCAAATTCAATTATGTTAATAATTACACGTAACCTCTCTTGCGTACTTCATACTCCCGGCTTACCTCCTTGGTTTAATATACGACGCAGGACGTACCTTCCGGCACGACAGAGAGTGATTGGCGTGATTAATTAGGACTAAAGTTGACACTGGGTTACCTAGTAGGTCGCGTTGCAATCTGGTGTACTGTAATATCAGGTAATGTGTAGAGCGAGCAGCGTCGAGAGGTGGTTAGCGCCTGAGAGGTATGAGGTATAACAATCTATCCTGCCACTCTCTCGATGTCGGATAGTTGAGTGCTCATATTGTAAAGGTCGTTTGATGTCAAGGCTTCCACGGAAATCAGGTATCCTCGGGGTCATAGATAAACGGAAGTCAAACATAGGGAGATAGTCCCCCATTGTCCCTCCAGGTGCGATACAGGCTCTTATCGCCTCCCGCTCTGATCGACCTTCTGCTCATGACACTCGAATCCTGCATGTAATAGATCTTTAGAGACCAAAATACAGTATATATATCTATTCAACCGTACATAACAGTGATTAATTTATTAAAGGCGTCATTAATGGACTCATGATGTTTCCACCAGGGGTCCGCTAACCACAAATAGTGTGATGAGAGGCTCACAAGTTTCCAACTCCTTCTTGGACGTGATTGGCCAGATTACTGATTCAATTGGAAACTACGCAAAAATAAGCAAAAATACTGGTGATGTATTCAGTAACCAAACATCCATTGATTACTCAACCCAAGTGGCTTCAGATCAACAAAAAATTAATGTTCTGATTCCGCCCGGAATGAGGAATCAATGATCCAAGATTTCCCAGACATTGTTTTGTCCGAAATGTTCACTATTCTCTGAGTAAACAGTGATCGTTATTTTTCTTAGCGCTTGTAACACTTTGTGTCTCTTGATACTTAACAACTCCTTTGCTGAACTCACTCCTTCGAAGAATTTTAATTATGAAGCCAATGACGGGGGAGGGTAGGAAAAACAGTTTTTTCCTCTGATTGCGTCCTATCACCACCGTATTTATCTTATAAACTCGTTAGCACTTAATCGTACTAATATTCAACAATTTTGTAGTTCACTATATGAACACATGCTGCTCCATAATTTCATCCCAATCATCCGAAACTGGCCTCCCAGAGTAAAACGATTATTCATACCCATCATGCTATATAACTTACCAATGGAAATATTCAGAATTAGGATTAGATAATTAAGGATTAGGACTAGGATAATTAAGAATTAGGTACTAAAAATGTATCTCGTCGACCGAACTGATATCTAAATCTAAATTTACTATTTATTATATAAATATTAAATTGTATAACACCGATCCATTCGCATCCATTACAGTATATGAATCAGAGGTCACATTTACACTAAGAGATTGAAACCTACAACAATAGCTGATGTCTAAGACATGAAATTATTCATCAGCATTACTTTCAACTGGAAACACATAAAGTAACTAGACAATTTCAAATATGAAGGAAAGAGTTGAATAGGGAGGTACTCGTGCATAGCCAACTCATACTAGCGTCACGAAGTTTTGAAGAACTGGAGAAAAGAAGGCTGATCCAAGCCCAAAGAAGTTTCTTCCTTAAATGATCATGCGAATAAAAAGCGTAAATGATAAATAAATTTACTGTAAACACATCTCCGCTTCACGGAAGTACATAGAAGCATCGATAGTCGCGTGGATCTCCAAATTCGAGAGGTAACACCAAACTACAGTTGAGGTGTAGCTCATAAAGAAAAGTTTGGCAGTTTAGCGCATTTCAATGCGTGAGGGATTTAGAAAATATATCGAACCAATAGTACCATCGCATCATAGCATCTACGTTGAGTAAAATCAAAAGTTTGTACAGCTTCCACCACGTGTTGTTAATTGTTAACCAATTCAGATCCTTATCTGATCGTCAGATTCCTCTCAAACTTAGGACTGATAGTTTGATTATCCTCCAAGAATTTTATTGAGCCTGAATACGCATGCTCGAACATGAAATCCTTTCACAAACAGGATTTTCTCAATTATTATATATCTACCGTATTGGAGAATCCGTCGTAACCAGCATGTCGAGTACAGGAGGCGATCTTCAAGCCGTCGAGAGAGTACTAAAGTTTGTTATTAGTCCGTCGTTCTATTTATATAGTTTGGGTGAAAGGGAGATGAAAGGATTAGAAAAGATAGGGAAGTTAGAAGTAAATATTCCGGGTTTCCTCGATAATATCACGGGATATAAAATCTTGAAATCAATCAGTTTATAAATTACAATGTCGTTCGACCAATATTTCAGTTGTCCGTCGTGGTGCATTTCGTAGTCTAAGTTACTAAACTAGAGCGGCGTCCACGTCGGGAAGAAATCATTGCAGGAGTGACGCAGTGTTTTCTTTACATATATTATTTATAGTTTACAATAGAAGACCACATGGCCTCCACGTGGTGAATCTACAATAATTGTAGAACTGTAGTAATTATCTAATTATTAGATAATAGGATTTGATTATCTCTCCCTTTCACTTGGCATGACAAACAAACAACCTTTCAACACGTGGTCTCATTACCATGTGTCGTTACCATGTGTGTACCATGGGTCCTCTTTCCTTTCTGATCGTTTTACCCAAACTATATAAATAGAACGACGGACTAACAAACTTAAGTACTCTCTCGACGGCCTGAAGATGATGTCCTAACATCGAAAGGGCTCGCCTCCTGTACTCGACTTGCTGGTTACGACGGATTCTCCAATACGGTACGTAGATAATAATTGTATCCTTATAACTAGGGGAACTAACCCCATACATTTAATAACAGGATTTTCTCAGTTCACATCTAATACTATGCAATTTTCAAGGGTTGTGTAGTATGGATGATCCCTTATATGATCTAGCTCAGACTACCTGCAGCCACTGTGCATGCGTGCGGATTTGGCAATAGATGATAAACCCACCATCAACCTTGGGACCTCTGATCGTCATTTTGAATACGTGAAAAGCATGTACCACGCCGACTTGGTTTTTTTTTTTAATTGAATTGTAGTTCACTTGTGAATTTTAGATATCGTTATTTGGCCTAATGTGTCTCCATATATAAATAGCACGAATTTCGAGTTGCAGGTATATCCCTCATCGTAAAATAATTGTAAAATATAAAAACAACCACTCCTCAAAACATTCTTTCCGAACTCGTCATCCAGCGCTCCCCGGTAAATCGAGAACCGAACGAAATGCGATTTCGTGTCGTCGGCCGATAAATGCCGCTCTCGAGCAGCCACTTCCGCGGTGCCTTCGAACAATCAATTGAACGGCCGAATCAAGACGCAGAATGGAGGAGGGGACCCAATTTGGGTCTCTAATGGCCGCTCATCCAATGAAAAGACCCTTAATTAATTTTAGTGTGGCGACGAGCTTCCTGCTCACGATACCGCCGATCCAAACATCCTTTAAGCAAAACACCAGAAAAAAAATTATACACCAAACGCACTGCACCTTCAATCTTGAGATGGTTCTCAAACCGACAGGTAGTTTACGTAATTGCGTGCTCCCAGCGTTTATTCAAGCCCACTTTTGATCGACACCAAACATAGATTTTTCATCCTCGTCCACTCACTTTTTTGCTCCGCTCTTGTGATTTGAAAGGTGAGAAAACCATTAGAAAAATCACCGGTGATGTTTTCGGTTTTTTCTCCCCTCATTTCCTGGGCTCATTCAATTGAAAAGGCAGTTCAGTCCGTATTCATCAAGAAGCTGCCCCCCTCTCTTTTTTATGAAGCCTGCTCGATTTATTTGCCGTTGATTGGCGAACCACTTTCAACACTTGACTCGTTCGATTTACTCCCTTAATGAAGTCGGGGAAAAAAAGTTGAGACGGAGTTCCGGTGACAGGTAAGACACCAGGCCTTTATCGCCTACCAGAGCGCTCTCGAGCCTTGATGATTCTCACAATGATGACTGCAAGATTGAGTTTCGATGAGAAGGCACAGTGTCGCAATGAGAAACCCTAAATAACTTCAAGCGAATTTTTGCATTTTGCAAAGGCAATTGAGGAGCTTGATTCCAAAAGGTACTATATCCATTTTGGTCAAACGTGAGAAAAAAGCGAAAAACCATAGCGACCTGAAAAACGTGCTATAAACCAATTGTTCAGTGGGAGATGCAGTGGACTGTGTTTAATTAATAATTCTGAATACTATCATAGTTCAGGTCCTTACACTGAATTTTGTATTAGGTACGCCTGAGGTTCGATGGGGTTTGTTGGCTATTGACTACAGACGAAGATTTCCGTTGAAATATTCGAATGTTAGCCCCGATATGGATGTTCGACCGAGTCGAATGGCATGCAAGAATGTATCAAAAAAGGAGGTGGATAAGAAAGGTACCTGATGCACGCGTAGATGCTGGGGGCCCCCGCAGACTTCCAGCAATTGTCCACCGATGACGTCCTGATATCGAGGTGAGGTGCAGACGAAGACAGAGGAGTCGGAGGTATCCGTTTTTTATTCAACCCGAATCCGATTTCTCTTCAACACGAGGCTACACTTTTTTTTAGATTTACGGCAAGATGGCGGTTTGAAACAGGCGCAGGATGAGAAGCAAGTGAGAGGCAGGAGGAAGATGAGCTGTGTGTCTGGAGGGGATGACAAGTAGGGAATAGGGGATGTAGAGGGGTCAAGGCAAACAAATCAAACCGAACATCAACTGCGGGTCAGCTCGTGACCCCATCGAACCTCGTACAGTATCCAAACCAAACATACCCCCCACCATCAAAATACCGATTTTGATTAGAACAAAATAAGGCAAAATTGTGCCCAGAAAAAAAATCAATGGTATCTGAATACCAACGAATAAATATTAAGTGATAATAAATAATAATATTAACGATGCAAATAACAATAACAAAATATTTAAATCCCACCCCCCTCCAAATATGTAATTTTTAATTTTGATCGGAAGACGGAAGAGTGATCACCCGATTAGTGGGGCGCGTCACCGTCCCTGAAGGGGTGGTAATACGCAATACGCGAGCGATCCCGTCAGCGCCAGGTAACTGTTGTGTCACACGGCCGATAGGCCAGTGCTGTACAGGCGTACCAGGCTGGAAGTAGAGAACCAAGTCTCCCTCACGCACAGGGACAGATGGGGAAGTCCATTTTGGACGCTGAATAAGGGTATGCAAATATTCCCTACTCCAACGCTTCCAGAAATGTTGGACGATTTGCTGCGTGAGTTGCCACCTAGAAAGACGATTGGATGGTACCTCTAGCAAATCAATCTCTGGACGAGCGAGCAAGGGACCGAACACCAAAAAATGCCCGGGCGTGAGGAAGTCAAATCCATCTGGAGGGGATGAAGGGATATCACAGAGAGGCCTAGAATTGAGTATGGCACTGATACGAGCAAGTACGGTGATGAATTGTTCAAAACTCAGGGTCCTCTCTCCGATGATACGCTTTAGGTGGAATTTGATAGATTTTACGCCAGCCTCCCAGAGGCCACCAAAATTGGGGGCGTACGGTGGGTTAAACACCCATTCTATCTCATTCCTCGACAATGAACTCACGATGGCATCAGATGAACCACTCAGAAAACGGGTCACATCACACATATGCCTAGCTGCGCCTCGAAAATTCCGACCTTGGTCAGAATATACCTTGGCAGGCATACCTCGAACAGATATGAAACGGTCAAAACAATCCAGGAAAGCATCAGTATTCAGCGCGGTCACTGCTTCAATATGAATGGCCTTTGTGGCCATACAAATGAATATGGCGAAATAAGCCTTTTGCGGAGCAGCATTCCGCCTAGGGCTGATTTTGATCATAAAAGGACCACCGAAGTCGATACCGGTGTTGGTAAAAGGGCGGCTGGGAGTCACACGACACGGTGGAAGTGGTGCCATCTCTGGTTGAGAGGGTTTGGCCGTAAATCTATAACAAGTTAGGCATCTGAAAATCCGTTGACGTAGGAGACTTCTTATAGATTGGATCCAATAGTACCTGTTCAACAGAGACTGCACTAACCTTGGACCACCGTGGCCCGAGTACCTGTGATAATAGTCACATAGAAGGGCCGCCAAACGTGACTCACGAGGAATGAGAAGTGGGTGCTTTGTTCCATACGCTAAGGGAGCTGCAGAAATCCTACCCCCCACCCTGACATAGCCCAAGTTATCAAGGAATGGAGACAAGGTTATTAATGGTCCATTCCATTCCTTCCTTGTTTGGTAGGAACGAATTTCTTTTGAGAAATAGTGATACTGAGTTATTTCCACAAGACAAAGACAACTTTCCCGGTATTCCCCGGCTGACATTGGTCCCAGCAACCAACTAGATTCTGGTAGTTTCATGATCTTGATTTTCAAATTGTGGAGAAACCGAAGTACATAGGAAAATACCCTTTGAGCCTTTTGAAAAGACGACACTCTATCAAGCATCGTAATAAATGGCGAAGCTTCGGTTGTTGACGCCATTACTACCACAGACTCCTTCAGATCAGGAACAACAAAATCGTCAGGAATGGGCGAAAAGGTCCAAGCATCCATCGGATCCATCAAAAACTTGGGGCCATGCCACCAGAAACCATTATCAATTAACTCTGAGGGAAACAAACCACGGCTAGCAGGATCAGCAGGGTTTTGAGTACCAGGTACGTGGTACCAAGTAGCACCAGGACAATTTTCAGAAATTTGTACTACTCTATTTGCGACGAACTGTTTCAATTTGTACGGTGGAGTATTTATCCATGCTAACGTGGTCCTTGAATCGGAAAAGCAAATCACCGGAGGAGATGGAATAGCCGAAGAAAGGGGGAGCGTACTTTTCAACAGTTTGGACAGGAGAACCGCAGCTCCGAGTTCCAATCGTGGAACTGTCCAGGTTTGTAGAGGTGCAACCTTGGTTTTACTTTTCAGTAAGTGACACGAAACCCCAGCCTCAGTCTCTGAACGTAAATATAGCACAGCAGCCATACCGAGCGTACTGGCATCCGAAAAACCGATCAGCTGAACTGAAATGAAAGAAGGACTCAAAATATTCCGAGGAATACACAATTCCTCAAGAAGCGGGAGCTCCGTAACAATAGTAGTCCATTCCTCGTTCAGACAGTCCGTGAGGGGTTGATCCCACTCTAATTTTGATATCCACAACTTTTGAAAAAGTGCTTTCATTTTGAAAGTCACAGGTGCTATATAACCATTAAAATCGTAAACTCTGGCAATTTTTGATAGAACTCCTCTTTTAGTAGAAGGTTCAGTACTTTCCCCAATTTTATATTTGAACACATCAGATTGAGGGTCCCACCAAATGCCTAATACCTTCACTGTTATAGGAGATGATGGGTCGATGAATTCACGGGGTTCAGTTGAAATTTCATTTAAAATGTCAGGGCATGAACTGACCCATTTTCCCAACTCGAAACCTCCCGAATTTAACATGGCGACAAGTTCAGAGCATAACTCTCGAGCTTCTGTCTCTGTGGATGCCCCATAAAGACAATCGTCAACGAAAACGGACTCTCTCAGGATCTGAGCTGCTCTCGGATAACGATGACATTCATCATTGGCAAGTTGAATGAGGGTGCGTAGGGCTAGAAAAGGGGAACTAGTGACACCGAACGTTACCCGTTGAAGTTCCCATTCCCGAACAGGTTTTTCAGGTGAAGACCGCCAGAAGATATGCTGATAGATACAGTCATTAGGATGTAGCCGTATCTCTCTATACATTTGCTTGATATCGCACGTCAGTGCTATGCGATGTAACCGAAAACGTGTGACTACCTGCCCAATGTCTGCCTGCAACTTGGGTCCGGCATACAACCGATCGTTCAAACTGAACCCGTTCAAATCCCGTTCCGCCGGTGAGAAAACTACTCTGATTTTTGGATCACCTGAAGTAGATTTATACACTCCATGATGTGTCATGATATATTGTGAAGGACGTGGGGCAGGTACCAAATGTCCTTGATCAATATAGTCTTGAATATTTGTTTTATACAATCTAGCGTAATCTGGATTCGTAGCAAATTTACCTTCCAATTTATAAAATCTATTCAATGCTAGATTACGTGTTGATCCTAATTGAGGACGTTCGCCGTTTTTGAAAGGTAGTCTGGTGATATATCTGCCGGTCGAGTCCCGTTCAACAGTATTAGTAAAATATTCCTCACAATACTGATCTTCAGGAGAACTAGGTATTATGACATGAGTTTCTTCAGTCTCCCAGAAGGACTTTAATGTTTTGTCCAACTGAAATTCATAGCTTGAGTCGCGCGACAAAAGAGTAGGTAGGAGAGGGGGGTGTTCTGGTACGGGAACCGTTCCCCATACAATCCATCCCAAACTAGTGAGATATGCTGACGGCTGACCCTTGATTTGAATTGGATTAGGAGGAGAAATATCAAGGAATGTTTGGATGCCCAACAACAAATCAATGCCCTTTGAAACGGCATAATCGGGGTCCGCTAGTTGCAATGTATTCAGATGTGATAAGTTACTTGTATCAAAGGTAACGGTCGGTAAATCAGACGTTATTTTCGAGATAACGGCTAACTCAACAGAATATGCTGGTTCCGTAGAAAAATGAGGTGTTATTTTCGTATTGATCGAACCATGAACCGAAATGGGAGGGGTTTGTCCTACCCCTGATATATTGAACGAACATTTTGAACGACCAAGTCCGAGCCGATCAGCCAAGGCCTTCGTAATGAAATTGTTCGTAGAACCAGGATCACAAACAACTCGTGCAATGTGCCACTGAGAATTCATGCCGAGAATTCTCACCCGCGCGGTACCCAGCAGACCAACTTGAGTTGGAGTACCTGGAATACCAAAGTTTGTCAAGGTTACTCCGGCAGTTTCGGAAGAAATCGAGGAAATAACGTTAACACTAGGAGAGGAATGTTCCGTAGGATCACTGATGATACCCTGATGATTATTAGTGCCCGTAGAGTAGGGCCGATGTAACAGAGAGTGATGTTTGTTACTCCGACAGGTTTTACAAACAAACTTCGATTTACATTGATCGATCCTATGACTGGTACTCAAACAAGCCCAACACCGCTTGTGTTGTCGAACCACGTTAATCCTTTCCGGTACCGACATAACAAGAAATTCATCACAGTGAGAAAATGCATGTCCTGATCCGCAAAGACAATCATTTTTTGCTGAAGTACTATTCCGAACACCAAGATTATAAGTCATAGTACCTTCATTCGTAGAAACTAATGCCTGACCCTGAGACACTTTCTTCATTAAATGACTACTCGGTCTTGAGGAATTTATGGTATGATTACGAGAATTTAACGGCGCGTCGGCCAGCATATTTATCATACACTGATTTCTAAGGCATTGAATAAGATCCTTCAGAGTTGGAAACTCCGTAGACAAATGTTCATCTTCGAACAGTTTTCGAAGATCCTTATGCAAAATACCCAAACCAATGTTCAACAACAAAAAATCAGCTAAATTGGGAATATTCAAATTTTTCAAACTAGTTACACATGATTCTAATGTGTCCGCTACATATTTTAATGAAACCATACACCCTGGCTTAGGAGAATTTAAGTTGATAATTTTAGAAAAAAAGTGCGTGGCTAGTACTCGTGTTTTTGTATAAGTTGTAATTAACAGTTGATAAGCCGTATTGTAGTTGACGGGTATGAATGGAACCGTGTTTACTACAGACAAAGCATCACCCTCCAAGAAACTGAGCAAATAGGAGAACTTCTCGACGTCCGGTAAACGAGTATTATGAACCAAAGTGTCGAACAAAGCTCTAAACGTAGGAAAGGCTTCGATACTTCCATTAAACTTAGGAATTTGAATTTTAGGAAGTATAGGTTTTACTTCAGGATTATCATGAATCACTGGCTGTGGTGGGGGCTGAACAGGTACTAAATTATTCATTACAGCTTTTATAGTGTAATAAACTTCATCAAAACTTTCACCTACTTTCACAGTATCAGTGATACAAGAACTATCTCTCGTTTGAAGTTCAGCTAGGTCAGCTAGAATACCTTGAAACTCTACATAGTCCTGTTCTAGCCTCTCACACCTAGCTCGAAATAGATCAACATTAATCGGTGACAGCTTACTCAAATTCAAAGTAGTTTGGAGACGCCGCCATATACGTTCCTTTTTTTCCGTAAGCAGTGTGTGTTGTGTTTCAGTAGAAGTTGCCATTGCACAACACTTTAGTGACACAGCCACCGAGAAAGAACGCGATTACCGACCGAAAACCGACCCACACGACCGAGTGAAAGGCAATCAACCAGAGTTCCGATAGATTCAACTATCAACTTAGAGCTCACACTACAGAAAACACTTGAATCAAGAGTACGGAACTTGAGATCGATCAAAACAAATGTGGGATGCACTGGATCGGTAAACAGGATAGGTAACTGTTTTACCAAGTCTGTCTTATCGTAACTGACTATCAAGTGTAGATCAAGACCCGCTACTGGTGAATCTTGAGTTGGCAGAAGTGACAAACAGGACAATTTTATCGTCTACTGCGCAACTCGATGTGACGTCAATTTAAATATGGCTAAACTCGTGGTTCCTACCGGGAACCGTTAACGTGTTTCTAGGAACTAGCTACGTTTAAACTCGGTACCCAACGATACATAACCATCAATTAATCGTATCAAAATGTCTGATACGTAAAAAAAATCAGAAAAAATGGAAGAAAATAATAGGAATAGTACGAATGAGAATAACTCAAGAGTTTCGTAGTTTTCTATTATCCAACTTAGAATGATTATACCCAGTAGGAAATTTGTCACCCCAGAACCCAAATTTATACAAAATTCGACTCGAATTGACCATATGTTCAGTGGGAGATGCAGTGGACTGTGTTTAATTAATAATTCTGAATACTATCATAGTTCAGGTCCTTACACTGAATTTTGTATTAGGTACGCCTGAGGTTCGATGGGGTTTGTTGGCTATTGACTACAGACGAAGATTTCCGTTGAAATATTCGAATGTTAGCCCCGATATGGATGTTCGACCGAGTCGAATGGCATGCAAGAATGTATCAAAAAAGGAGGTGGATAAGAAAGGTACCTGATGCACGCGTAGATGCCGGGGGCCCCCGCAGACTTCCAGCAATTGTCCACCGATGACGTCCTGATATCGAGGTGAGGTGCAGACGAAGACAGAGGAGTCGGAGGTATCCGTTTTTTATTCAACCCGAATCCGATTTCTCTTCAACACGAGGCTACACTTTTTTTTAGATTTACGGCAAGATGGCGGTTTGAAACAGGCGCAGGATGAGAAGCAAGTGAGAGGCAGGAGGAAGATGAGCTGTGTGTCTGGAGGGGATGACAAGTAGGGAATAGGGGATGTAGAGGGGTCAAGGCAAACAAATCAAACCGAACATCAACTGCGGGTCAGCTCGTGACCCCATCGAACCTCGTACAGTATCCAAACCAAACACCAATTATGTTATTTTTTATACATTTCTAAATTATAATAAATATTTTTGGAAAAAAGGTCAATTAGTTCAAAGTTTAAAATAATTTTGAACGAGATTCGAAATATCAGATTTATGGATATAGTACTGTTTGAAACAAAACGGGTGAGAGACCGCCATTGTGCTGGATATAGTACCTTTTGAAATGAAACGGAATATTCACCCTCGTTTTTCAAGGGAATAGATTATCTTTTGCTCCAAAACGATCGCATATTTGTGAAGAACTACCCCCCTAAAACCCTGGGAAAGTGTTAACTGAATTTCAATGAAAATGGTCTTTAGTAACTCTTGGAATCAAACTCCTCAATTGCTATTGCAAAGAAGTTCCAAGATTCTAAGTTGGCAATTTTTTTAACATTTCTCTATTGAAATTTGTTGCGGAACATTCTAATAATTATACATAATACGCCACTGTCTTTAATAAAAAGGTCGAGTTCCAGGCGATCTTACTGAATTGAAATCACTGCTCTATTGAGTAGAAAACAGCCCAAAATTAAAATTGTATGGTTACAAAAATGTATTTCTTTGACGAACCAATGGACGACTGAAAGATAATATCAGTTAATGAAAAATTCAAGGAACAATAAAGTTTCACAAGTACGAAAGAGAACAGGGAGGAAACAAGTTGTATGCAAACATCAATTAAGAAAATTAAAAACTCAGCGGAAAAATAATTTTGTTCTAAACCAAGCGGAAGGGATATTTGAAAGCAACTCAAGGCTTCTTCATTCTCAATTGACTTTTGTTAAAAATAATTAGTCAAAAGCTGACTTTCCAATGGAATCATCTCTTTTGCAACTTCCGTTTCTTGTTCCCACTTAACGATGCAAATCACAGTGAACGAAGCACTAAAGTTTCATTACCATCGGCTCCCCCACCACACGCCACCCAACACCACCGCGCTTCTCTTAAACCATAGCTCTCCACTCCAAGAAAACACAAACCCGGAGTGGAAGGGCCTCTAATTAGTCTCCTTTGTACGCGAAATTGAATACGTTAACGCCAAGGCTCATTAGACATTGGGAAACATACCGTTTAGCGATGAAATTGCTCAGAAAATCGCTACGAAAGGGTTTGAATCACGGAAGAATTTACAAAAGGGCTTTTCCGTTAGCCCTTCCTACGTGATGATAATTGAGGAGGATCGCAATCGACCGTCCACTCTGATTAATTCAACTTCAACCGTAAGTAGAATTACGCAGAATGAGTTGGGATTGTATTCAATTTTCAATTCAACGAGCAAGTTTTGGTTGTTCTCTATGAAAATCTCTAATACTGTACGAACTATGTGACGAAGAGAAATCAATTCTCGGCGGAAATCGGGTTTTGTCGATTTCTAGGATTGACCAGCTCGGAATTTTTCCAAAAAACCTAATCTTTAGGTATTTGCAGAGAGAAAACTCTACTGCGAATATAATGAAATATTGCAGACTCAAAAGAAAACGAAAAGGTTAAACAATTTATTTTTGCACAACACAAATTGTAAATATTTGTTTAGCTTGATAATAATAAATTGCTCGTTTACCATGGACCTAAACAATTGCACTAGAAAACTGCTGGTAAATCCCATTTAGTATCCATTCGTGCACCATAACCGAACATATCAGTGATTTCTAAGGGCTGATGAGTAGAAGAGAGCACATACAAAACGAATTTTCTCGATAATTTTCAGTAGAAAGGAGTTTTGTTCCCAACATGCTCCCCTCTTCCCCGGAAAAATCGGGACAGTTTTCATATCGAAATCTTAATTAATGATAATGGAAAATGTTGGATGGTTGGTGGCTTTGCAGACGATTGATCTATAGAAAAATAATAAACCATTGGGTAATAATTTGCAGCGTTTTCTGTTCGACCCGGAAAACTGTCTAGTTATGCACTACGTCGCCGGAATTTTGCCTATGAAGGTAGGGAAGGGGGTAAATGCTGAATAAACGAACTTTTTCGGGCGTAATATTGCAAACTCCGCCCAAGCCACAATTTCCCACCGATGTGTGTGTTCATTTTTTTATTCGACTTAGATACCATAACTGATAGATGAAAGTTCAACGTTACGACGTATTACCGCTTTGGTGCCAGACTGGCACCAGTCGGAGGGTGAACTCGAACTTGAATGTTGGGTGTCGTGGATCACGGATTTTATAATGACCTTCAAATTCGAGTCCCCCATGTCTCTAAAAGTTTTAGGGTGGATAATGGTGAGGGGGGGAGACCACTATTTCTTGCTTAAAATACCAAATAAATTACGTTGAGTGAAATGTTGAGTTTTACCGCTTACCAACTGGTTCAAATTGACCTAATCCTTCGGTCGCCGTTCGTTCCTCGTTCCGGGTTAGCATTTCTCTAAATTACAGGCGCTCAAACTTTAATGCTTGTACCTAAATTTGAAATTTTCAAGGATTTTTGAAATTCCTTAGTGCATCAGCCTAGGGAATAGAAAAACTAAAATATTGCCGCTGGAATCATCAAAATCGAACAACGATTGCCGGTGAAAATCGGAAAAACCGTTTATTCAGATGGGTTTTTAAAATTTAAATTTAGGTACGATTTTCAAAGTACGAGCGCTGGTAATTTAGGGAAATACAAACCCGGAACAAGAAACGAACGGCGACCGACTGAGACCCCTTTAACAACTTTAACATGTTTTATTTAAGAAACCTGGTATTGGGAGGAAACTATTGTAATCAAAATTCTCGCTATCAAAAGAAAAGTGTCAGTACTATACTAATTTATAAAGTAATAGTATAGTAAGCATTCATTAAATATATCACGAAAGGGGTCACAATCTCTCGAATACCAATAGTGGGGCCTCACGCAGGTGAGGGCTATGGCCGTACATGAATTGTTTCCCCTTGGACATGCCATTTTATGGAGCCATCGGTGATGCTAAATAGAATGTACACGTGAGAGGTTCGGTCGAGTGTGCCCTTTTAGGGGCCGTGTACGCGCTACATGCCACGTGCATCACCTACTCAGCGGTCCAACTCTCGCTGCCCGACGACACAGGAAACTCATTCCAGGGCATGAAGTTTTCCTAGGGTCACTGAAACAGCATCCTTTGCTAACACGTAACATGCCCTTCCTATTTGAGAAAAATGTGCCCTTCCAAAACCCAACTATACATAGGTACCCTCCAATATTTGAACCTTTTTCACCATGACCATATTTTATATTTGCATGGTTTGTTGATATAATAACAAACAAACAAAAACTAAAGGGAACTTACCCTGAGGCATATAAAGTTTATACAAGCTCACGTCACGGAGCAGCTCCTATAAATGGGATTCTCTTTCGAAATACGCTCGCGGCAACGCTTGTCCTACTCTATCGATGCTACACAGAAAATGATTGAAACTTCGTGGTCTCTCCGCGAAGTTGATCGAACTAACTGAGAGTGACATATGAACATGGATTTGTGCTACTGGAGCTCAAATTTATGAAAAATACGACTTCATCATGTTAACAGGACGACAAGACTGGGTGGAGATATTGATTGAAACCTCAGCTAAACTCCAAGCCTAGATGATACAAGCACACGTCCAGAGCCAATTAACTTCAGGATTCGATTCTATGTATGGAAAATGTCTCCAAATCAGCAACTATATACAACCAACTCAGCTGTAACCTTTATAAGAACCTCACCATCAAAAATGTAATAATAGACCCATGCACTACTTCGTTATATTCTCAACTTGATTTCAAACTTAAATGTAAATACAAGAAATATTTTTCAATAAGATAGTGTATTTCCAGTAGTCATGCATAGCTTGAAGCAAAGATAGATTAGAAGTGCTGGTACGTTCCAAATTGGAACATAAAATCAAAATAATTCAGAAGTGGCCATTGTGAATCTATATTCGCTAGAAAAATTATGATTTTAAAGTTTTTACAGTTGATGCTGGTTCTGTAGATCTTGAATGCACACTAAAATTAAAGTTAAGATGATACCAAAAAATATCAAAAATATCAATGATGAAAACTCAGGAGATTTTTCAACTTTCTAGGTAACATTCTAAGTGAATATAGTCATGGAATCGATAATCGAAGTTTCCTAATACCAGGAATAAGAGTTAGATAATGGGATAAAGAGGCACGAAAGTAGGTTCAATAAAAAATCAGGAACAGTTGAAACCACCACCCAAATACCTTGAAAGGCTGCAGTTATACACGAGTGCCGTTAGAGTTTCGGAGGAAATGTAGACTGTCGTCAACATTGAGGTTTAGTAACGCAAGACACATCTGTAATGTGCTTAGAGGTCAAGGCTTATACAAGTGAAGCCTCTCAAGTGAACAGGTGTTGGCAGCCAACAAGAATGCAATATATGATACGACACAATAACGGAAATGGAGTTGCGAGGTGTCATAATCAGTGTCAGGGACGGGGAATATTCCTGGGAAAGTAGGAAATTATCAAACAAGTTGCCCAACTTACACAATTTTACCATAACTATGCAATTCTAAGGAATTCTGGCTATCGAGCAGCGATCTATTTTTCTTATAGTTTTCCTCTTCGGAAATGAACCCGTCGATAACAGTTGAAAAACGCGAGGACATCAACGCGGCATTAATACTAGGTGCAAATATGTCATTTTCATATTTTAGTATTGATATTAACGAGCTATTTGAAATTCGTATAGTCCAAGAAATGAGAACTGATGGTCTGAATGTTTGTCAATTCATTGACGATGAGAATTTCGAGCTGAAGTGATTCACTTGCTAATCAGCGCGCCTGCTCACTTCCTGACAGATACAAGATCGTCTGACACGAAACACGTTGTTAGCATCATAATGAGCCAGCGGTGCTGGTCCGAGCCAGCCTTGAACCTCCCTTGCCCCACGGAAATTTGTTGGTCGACCTCTACCTGGGCAATTAGCAATCGGTCAGGCTCTCGAGGGCGATCCATCCAAAAACCCATTTCTTCTTTCGCCTCCACTCTCGCCATTTCCTTCTCAACCTAGTGCATTGCGAATTCATCAGAACCCTTTGGCCTGTATTGCTTCCCGAATCCTAAATGACTCATTCTCACGCCGCTCCGTCCGTGAAGAGTAGAATGCGATGGCTGATCCTGAGGTTATTCGTCTTGTTTCAGCAAATTTTTACACGAAAATGTTCGATTCGTCCCCAATAATGTTGTTGTGTGGTACGTTGTCAATTTTTTTGATCATCTAGACATGATGGAGACGCAAGTTACCAAGATGAAAACTGATGTTCAAAATCCCCAAATGACAAGCATTTCAACAGAACTCTGAAATCTAGAAAAATCCACCCACGTCAATTCAGTACATCGTAAAAAAAATTCAACTCTAGTGTCTGGGTTTCGCCACAAACTACAATAACATCTTACATTACAATGTTTAAATAGGTAGACTTTATTAGGACTAGCACAGGCTTTTCTCTCTTAAAGGTAATTTCAACTACCGTTTTTTAGTCAATAATGGAAGGGATTAGATACCGAGGGGTCATATATATATGAACGAGTCCTCCCTTATATGTGTAGCGAGAGTTTTCGTGGTGGAAGAACTGGGGTACCCTGTGGAACGGAAAAAATCCAGGTCTCTGTGGCGATCACCCATCCGAAGACCGGCGTTGCTCGAAACTTCCGCCATCGACCAACAGGGGCGTGCCAATTGGAAGACTCCCCTTCCAAGTTTCCCAAAGTTTGCCAAGTAGAGACAAAAGGCGGACCGGGAGCCAGAAAAAATCATTTCCAAAATTTTTCGCCCTGGCAAACTCGATTCAGATTATTCGTTCGCGTCTCTCATCTTTGTTGAAGGTTCGATGTAATAATTCTGAAAACAGCTAGACATTTTGCCAGCTGCCCCTAAGAATTATTTTTCTACAAGAGGAATAACTATTCAATGACATAATGAAATCATCATATGGCATTTCACTAGTTCGAATCTTACAGATTTTCTTAAATATCTGATTTTATAGGAAATACTAGTATACAAACGTAAAAACTTTGGTGGAGATCAGTCTGACGTTTGGCTGCAATCGGTTCCAGACAAAGAGATTTATGAATTAGTAAAAATTCTAGAGCCCTTAGATGACCATGACGGAGTCCTGCGATAAATTAACCTGATTAGCTGAGTTAATCTAATTAATCAAGAGTTAATCTGTCGAATGAACATGCGTCGATCGGAAAGACCAGGACCGCAGTTGCGCCAGTAACCGAAGAGTTCCAGATTTGTAGAGGCAGGAGGAATGAAGGGAGGTATGGCCTACATCCACTGTTACCTCTCAGTACGATTCCCGATTAGCATTTACCCACTCATCTGAGTATTCTCATTCGATATGAAACGCGGCGAAGAGAGAAATGTGAAACACAGCTCACCAACAACAGATGAACGGCTTTGCTCGACGCCGACCGTGCTCACCTGAAACATTAAATTCTTCATTAGGACTATTAGGAAGGATCATTGGCCAGCGGAACTAGTTTCTGCAACGCAGATTGTATTGCTCTATTAGCAGAATCCACCACTCCCTCCCCTACCGAAGATTCTTGGACGATCTTAATATTCGAAGCAAAATCATATTCAAATTTACATTCACTCGAAGAATATTCGTGAGCCCATTTTCCCGCTAAAGCCACGACAAGAATGGTTCCTGTTGTTGAAATAGGATACCTGTACAAATAATTGTTGATAGGTGTATGTGAATATTTGTGCATATGTGGTTTTTTGATTGTGGATCTCCCTACATTTTACTTATACTTACTTCTTCCCTTCATATCGCCAGGTCTCCTGGTCCTCATCGAATAGAAGATTTGGTTCAGGTAACGAGTGGACGACCATCAACCATAAGGGGCTCAGGTGGCCATACCATGTCCTAGTCCTATTGCTGGTTCTGGTGGCTCTATCCTGATTTTGACGCCCTTCCGTATCTTTTATGACCTTTCTAACCAGGATACCCAGCAATTTGCGAGGCGTACTGCAGCCAATACACAGGTGACAACTACTCCATGTATCTTTAATTGATCCCCAGGATTTGGAGTGGTCAACAGACTCAACCACACCCAGATCTGGTAGAAACATGTCCCGTCCTTCTCCTCCAAGTACCAAATACTCAGTAATCTGGGCATTGATTTCAAGAACAGCCTTCAGAAGGCATCATGTTAGTTAGTCCTGGTCCAGTCTCAACTGGTTGTCAGGTAACAGCAGACAATTAGAAACACCTGCTAAGTATGATTATGGATCTCAGTATGCGTCATAAAGCCAACTATAGCAATCGTAATCCGTAACTAAGAATCTTCTAATGCAGGAGCAGAAACCACATTCTCCAAAGTCATTTCAGTTCTTGTATCCGCTCAACATAGGTTATTCTGGATGAAAAACTTCACACGTGAAGAGTTTTGCATTGTAATAGTTGCGAAAGGTGTTAATGTTTGGTTTCAAACGAACAATGGGAATCATTAAAAGCCGTTTGCTTTTCTCCGGTGATGTTTTAAAATGATATCCGCTTGCCTCGGCAAAGTTACTCCCGAGTCGCTGGATACCGTTCAGACGGAGGGGACACGTACAATTGAACGAGAAAGCAGCGATGGTTGACAAAGGGGATAATGGCCTTTCATTTACACAAACAACCCGACAGTAACAACATTTGTTAGGAATAAATGCCAGTAAGTTGTCCTCTCAACGCTTCAGTTCCCGCCGATTCACTTAAATTTGATCACTCCACGAATGAATGACAAATCAACAAAGTCGGACATGGGGAGAGATATAGAGTAAAAAGTGCAACAAAACCGAGCTCTTCGACTGATCACTAATGCTGAATGGTACGTGAGAAATACCGTAATTCATCGAGACTTGGACATACCGATGGTGAAAGAAGTAATATCCACGACATTGCAACGGCAATATGATACCATATCGTCCCATGAAAATCCAACTTTCCATGGATTCATCCACCATCTCCTTAACCAACAAACCGGAAGAAGGCTAAAGAGAAGAAGGCCAATAGATCTTCTTAATGATCATTAGAAGCATACTGATGTGATAAATAATTACATTTATTTATACTTATATCACATTTATATTACTAATTGTATGATTCATCCCCAATTTAAGTATCTATTACTGTAACTATATTAACGTTGAGATTTATACCTTATTTATAAGATTTATACTTTAATTTAAGTATCTATTGCTGTAACTATAATAAAGTTGAGAATGACTGCTAATGAGCAGCTACCTTCAATCATGTAACATTGTACATTATGTACGGATAAGATTTATCTTATGAACTAAATTGTTACTAAACATTTATCGAATAAAAATTTAAAAAAAATGATCATCTATACAATCGGGTTACGAGGAAGTGATGTGCTACACCCACTTGGCAGACGTTGTTAGCGTTGTGCTCATACCTATTGAAGGGAGATTCCTCACGTCAGAATCAATTTTTACCATGGATTGCTGAGAGTGTAGGCAATATAAAGAAAAGAGACTACCAAGGGAGTTGGACAGTACAAAACTGTCAAGAGCTGGGTGGAAAATAAATATACTCGTAACGGAGATGGCGCGAGATACCCTGCGAGACTATACATCACAATCAACAAGTCTGAACCGCTTAGATGAACAAGTCACGTTATTTTCACAACCAATTGGATGAGCGAACGAAGCTAGCAGACATGCTGTTATAAATATTGCATAGATAGAATCAACAGACGCTACGAAACAAAAACGCAAGCCAGAAAAGGAGTCATATTTGAATCCTGATTTTCTTCCAAGACCCTGACAACTTTATGCCGCAATGGAAAAACGCTGCAAAATTGTTACGCAGTTGTTTAATGGTTACAAAGGACGCATAAATGAGTACAATACAAAACTTAATTCAATGATACGACAAATAATCGCATTTGATCAGCTGGAAATTGAACGGAGATTAGGTCTTCAATGAAGTCTTCTCATAGGAACCAAACGATTTGTCCTACAAAGAACGAGGTGGTCTCATACAGTTCCAAACATTCAATTCTATTTTAAATAAGTGAAAAAACGATACCTTCATATCAAGAGTTTTCGAGCTAAGGTGGTGCCTTGAAAGTGACTGATGCTAACCAAAAGCCTCGCTACACAACTAGACCCCGAATGAAGCCCATATACCTACTATATTTTTAATTCGATTTCTGGATTCCACGTTCCTTAAAACGTAAACGCTTCAAAACTGAAAAATCAGATGTCGAGTTTTTTATAAAGGCAGATAGATCTTGACGCGTTCTACAAGAATACTTGTATAGTATTGTTACAATCCTAAAATCGATAGCTAACACTAGAGAGCGGTAGTTATAGAATACAATACTACTTGTAGCAAGAGAAGGGAGACGAGCCCACTAATAGCAGCGTGACAAGACATTCCAAAGAACTGTTTCAATTAATTCACTATTCAATATAGACACTCCTAAAATTTGATATTGCATAAAAATCAATCTTATCTTTCCCACAATTCTTTTTTTTTTTTGCGAAAAATTACTTTTTCAAAATGAAAAGACACAACATCGTGACAACTTGAATGATCATAATTTAATTTTATTTTTTTTTCAAGTATGCCAAAACTTGATTTATGATTATTTTGCGTTTATCTTTAGTGAAGAGGATTTAATAAGCAATTTTTGGAACTCAATACTTGAAATTTGTTGTGAATTTGCCCGTAATTTGTGATTTTCGTCTTGTCACAGTCTTATTGTTGAGGTACGCTTTCTTCACCAGGTGGTTGAATGAAAATGAGCCAATAACTCATGATGACGTGACCAATGGTAGATAACCCTGGCCAATTATAGTTTTCGGGTGCTGAATATATGAACTGAATTTATATATTTCACTACCTCAGGAATACATAAATCTAATCACGTTGACAGAAAACCAAAATTCGGAACCGGTATTTTCAATCACGGGAGTCTGAAAGGAACAGGGAATTAAATTGGGCCAGGGAGAAGACTACAGAAAAGTTGGGAGGAATCGTAACCCCTAAATGTCATCCGAGAGAACTCCTTGTGATTAACTTTCTAGTGAAGACGAGTAGTAAACGAAACTTCTTCAGTACACAAGAGTGCACGGAAAGTTTGTGAACAGCAAATGCAAGTTGGTGAGTGCAAAAAGAACAACGCTCAAAATTAAAAGTCAAGTTGTCTTGGGCAAGTATCGCTCAAAAACCAAAGGATTTCTTAAAGTTGACATCGAAATTATCCTTTGTTTTCTTATTATGAACATTTTGGGTCAATTTTGGCGTTTCTACATCCAAGGATGAAGTAAAACGTATACTTATATCTTCTACCAACATAGCTACTCACTATTGGCCTCCTCTTACAGCTTCCGACATCGGTTGAGCGGTCTAGCCAGAAATTCTCATTGTGGCTAAAGACTAAAGAGCTCTGAAACTTTAATGAACGGGTTCTTTCGAGTGTGGCCATACTCCCCACAGCCCTTCTAGTTCATCGAACCGCGTGAACATCTATGTGTTAATAATTCACTCTTGTCTCTTCCCAAGACTAGAAAAGAGGCAGCACGAATTCAGTCATGACTTTCATTCTCACATCATACACGTTCGAATGCAGTACAAGAGCACTTATACAACGAAGGGAAGCAAAGATAGAGCAATAGAAAAACCTGCCAACCTTACCATTTCAAATCCCGTAGAAATCAACAATAAGGAATGCACAAAAAAATACTTAGATCTAATTGGTGGAACATTACAAAATTGGAAATTGATCTAATGATTTTTCCATTCTTAGCATGATCACAATTCTTTCGATGAAGTAGATTTTTTCTTGAAAACTTCACTTAAATGCGAACGCCATAAAGGAATGAATCAAATTTTTATGGAGACCACACCTGACCCCAACCCTAGGGATAAGGGAAGATGAAGAAGGCCCCCACCTTCTTGATCGTCCAACCCCCCGTTGGAGAGAGGGATGAAAGAATGTACCCCTAAGAAACAACTACCAGTTTATGAGCCGAGCAGGACGCGGTGGTGATACCACGGAGTACACCTCCCGAGATCCCTAATCGAGTAACTCCGTGGCACATTTCCCGCACCATGACCTTGGTTGGGTGCCAATCCTTTTAGCTTCGACACCGCTTGCAGTGAATCATTTCTATCACACTTATCTGGGTCCACCAGGTCTACTCTATGTCAAAGCTGCCATTGGCGACTTGGACAACCAGAATAATGCGGGAGCAACAACAATAATTTAGTTGAGTTTAAATAACTCAATTAAATTATCGAACCAGATAGGAGGTTCTACGGGCTCATGAGTGACTGAATATCGTTCAACATATCAGTCCTGCAAGAAATAAATGCACATACAGTACAATAATCTGCAAACAGTCTTTATATTTATAAGGATAGTTCTTGAAAACACGGTAATCAAGGCCACCCATAGGCAGGATTAGTATAATTGATACATATTTCAATGTTTCCCCTGTTTGTGCCTGTTTTTCCTGTCGGATGTTCTCGGTAGCTTTGTAGTTCCTGCACTTAGTAGATAGCAACGATTGGTCCACCGTGAATATACAAGTACCTTTGTCAGAAAATTGTATATTCAGGAATATGGGTTTAAACTGAGTAAATCCCACATTTGTTCAGATTTAGAAGCTTCCTAAAACGTTGTCCCTCTCTTTCAATGCAGGAAAGAAAATGCACAAATATTCGACGAAATGAAAAATTGTTTCGCTACCTACTACCTTCAACTCCCCCTCAAAGACAAATTGTCTTTTGTGACGGAGGGGGCACTCCATAAATAAAAATAAAATAAAAAATAAATCAAATATAATGGGGAGGACGCCCAGGACTCACCCGACGCCGGCCCTAGGGAAGAGGGAAGATGAGGAAGGTGGGGGTGGGAGAGAAGGATGAAGGGAAGTGCCTCTATAAAACGACCACCAGTTCAAATATGAGCCGAGCAGGACACGGGTCATGACCTATTTTGCCGGACAGATAGACATGTGCCTAAACACCTACGTAACACGTGAACATTGAAAAGCAAAACTGGATCAGCTAAATTCCGAAACTTCGAGTTTTAATGAAGTGGGGGTTGAGTTCCCCTAGGGAACTGCTATCCAGTAAGCCAAGTACTGGTTTCGATTTTTTGTTCGTTTCATTTGACCCAATAAAGTACTTTTATACTTCCCTTGGCTTTCTACAGGGTTACTATGGTAACGAGAATTACACTTCATGAATTAACAATGATTATGGGCGTGAGTGTGGCATTTTCTTCCAGGCAAAGGAGCTTGATTGCCACGTAAACGGAAACCTTTCCACGTTATGAACAACTTTTCACTTTGCTTTAAATACGAGGAGAGCAAAACAGGAAGTACAAAAATACTCTCTTGTATAGAGTTGGTTTCTAGAGTGTGTATATATATACACACACTCTAGAAATCTACTTTGTGCAAAAGAGTAAAAATAACATTCTTTCTTCTCTGTAATGAATACACAGAGAAGAGAGATTTCGAAAGAGTAAGTGAGAAACTTATTAATGTCCCAACACAAAGACCTATGGGATGAAGAGATTGCAGGAACAGGCTCAGTCCGATATGCTGAAAATTTCAATTAAGAGAGTAGGTAGGAACAAAATCTTACCAGCACCCAATAGACTAATGTAGATTTGGCAATGGGTGTTGTTTTGCTTCACACGGCCAGGGCTGAGCAACGGTCAACGACCGTAATCAAAACAAGGGACCTCCAAATCAGCGAATACACGCCGGCCTACGAATTACACAAACGAGAGCAGTGGACACATGCTAACTGATATACGACCGAGACAAGAAACTGATTCTATTTACGTGACGACTTCAAGAAAAACATCGGACAACCTCCAAATACCAATGGAATACAACCGGATGCCTGTAAAATAGTTGGATGAACTAGGGATGGGACATTGATATCGATAATATCGAATGTTTTGCTCGTAACATCGATGTTTTTGATACATCGATGATTTGGTCTGATGATATCGACATATCGAGGATTTGGTCAGATAACATCGTTTGATAAACTCGAACTACTAGGTACTGCAAGGAAATCAGATAAAATCCAAACTCCAGATCAGATAACCTCATTGAATTAACTTAGAATTAGAAGAACACCTCCTACCTGTCATTCATCATTTTATGTAATAAGATAATTACTGGAAACCCATAGGAAAAAATCTCTTCGTGCTTGAAAGAATTGAAATAGAAAAGGTATGAGAGAAATGAAAAAGAAGTGCATGAATATCCGAAAAATGTGTCAAGAATGCAAAAAATTATAATGAAGTAAACTTATCTAGTAACACGTAAATATCACGTTAGAACATAACATCCTCAACTAACGAATGGAGGAAGAGTTGCTTCTTCAGGTTTTCTCCCGTGATTTCATTTCGTTGACTAGAGAGAATATTTCTCGCTTGCGAAAAATATCGATGTTTAACCTTACGATCTTACCATTATTGATGTTTTCCATACGATGTTTCATCGATATTGATGTTGCAAAGAAATATCGACATCGACGTTTTCCGTCGGGACATACAGGGTGTCCCATGTTAAGGACCGGGAAATTTTGGTAGTCGATTCCACCACTAATTCAAGTAAGAAAATGTCTCTAAGCAATTCTGTTTTAACCCCTTGATTTTCCAAGTTTTTTTCAACTTAAAGATTTGTTTTCGTGTGTTTGACTTATATCTACTAAAATTACCATAACTACCTACCGTAAACAAGTATAAATAAGGGCACCGTTGGAAAGGGTGTCAAATTTCCCATCTTTCTAGTGTCTACAAAAAACTATTTTCGGGGTCCTGATGGGTGACAAATCAAGTCGTAGAGTAATTTTTGTCAAATTTGCAAAATTTCCTTTTTTCTTTTTGTTGTCAGTGTTTTTCTTCTCCTTGGTTTTTCATCTCCATCAACACCAAAGACTGCGAAAAGATATCAGCTTTCCAATATTATAACCAAGAAATATTTTACAATCGAATTTTACCCTAAAAAAACAATTGAATGAATGTGTTCTCTTTTGATAATACTTTCTGCCTCTTTGTAGAAGTGTCTTTAAGGGGGTCTCAGTCGGTCGACGTTCGTTCCTCGTTACGGGTCAGTATTTGGCCAAATCGAAGGGGCAACAACTTGAAAAGTTGTACTTAAATTGGAAATTTCAAAGGATTTTAGAAATTCATTAGTGCACGGCCCTTGGGAATTGAAAAACTGAAATATTGCCGCCGGAATCATCAAAATCGAACAATAATTGCCAGAGAAAAATGGGAAAAACTACTGAATAAACGTGTTTTTCCCTTATTTCTCTGGCAATTATTGTTCGTTTTTGATGATTCCAGCGGCAATCTTCCAGTTTTTCAATTCCCAAGGCCCATGCACTAATGAATTTCTAAAATCCTTGAAAATGCCAAGATTAGCTACATTTTATGAGAAAAACATAACTGAATAACGGGTTTTCCCATTTTTCTCTGGCAATTATTGTTCGATTTTGATGATTCCGGCGGCAATATTTGTTTCTCGATTCCCAATGGCCGTGCACTAATGAATTTCCAAAATACTTTAAAATTTCCAATTTAAGTACAACTTTTCAAGTTTTCGCCCCTTCGATTTGGCCAAATACTGACCCGGAATGAGGAACAAACGTCGACCGACTGAGGCCCCCTTAAGGCTAAAGGGGATGACAAGTGTGCGAGAGAGACAGCTATATCGGGAAAAGAGAGAGTCAGGAGCTCAATCATTTTCCCAAAAGTTCTCAGCTATCAGTGGACCGATTTTCATTCTGTAAAATTATTTGGTTTCCTTTCTTCGTATTCCATCTTTGTGCCATGTCAAATTTCTCATAAAATCTATATTTTTTGACGAAACACCATAATTAATCTTTTGGTGATTCACTCATTGACCAAATATGCGGGCACTAGAATAAATTTTCCCAAAACCGAGATACCAGGCATATTCTAGCAGATGTCCCCAACATATGGAATCCATCAGAAATCAAAAATATTGAGAATTAGCGACCGAAAGAGAAAACGAAAATCAAAAGGGGTGAACTTCAGTCAGGCAACCCCCCTCGCCATTCAGAAGACAACAAACCCGCCCGTCAGCTCATCCGCCACCCGCCCAACACAGTTCCCGTACTCAGAAGTTTTATAAAACGCTTGCCAGGTGGGTGCGGCACATAGCTTCCTCGTATCCATATTTCGAAAGTATTGATACTCTTATAATTGAGAAATCATCAAAAACCCGATTTTGAGAATATCACCCCTATTATTCACTAATTAATAATAAAATCGTATGCCAAGTAGGTGTGGCACATACCTAGCTTCCTCGTATCCACAACTCAAAAGTATTGATACTCTTATAATTGAGAAATCATCAAAAACCCGATTTTGAGAATATCACCCCTATTATTCACTAATTAATAATAAAAACGTCCGCCAAGTAGGTGTGGCACATAGCTTCCTAATACCCATAACCCAATTGTATAGATGATCCGATGCATAGTTGTTGATCTCAAAAAATCAATCTCTTAGTACCTTCCACTACCCTCATAGGGGACCATCTACTCGCCAATCCCCATAATCCCTGAAAATTTCATCAAAATCGGATGAGAAATGTAGAAGTTACGGCTATGGCAAGGATTTCATGTTAGACAGACACGTAACCAAAATTGTTCAGGAAGGTCGTATCTAAAACGTGGACGCGAGTGGAAATTTTGATTTTGTAGAACTTTTTTTCTTCAATCTTGAAAAGTAAAAGTAATGCTTCCGCTACCTTGGCAGACTCGGAAGCAAAATGTTTGCATGAGGTTGTGCCACATACCATCTTCGTACCTAAAATACGACAGCATAGAGATAATCCTATATGCTCAGTAGGTAATAGAAACTTCAATTTCCAACTATCTGTCACAACCCTCCAAATTTGAGGTCAGACGATGATGACATTCATAGGGAACCATCCTAAGTCCCAACCACACACAACTCAGAAAAAAGTACTTTCGCGCATAATATTTGCGCGTAATTGACACTAACTTCATTTTTTTAAAACGAAACCCCCCTTTTGGTTTATTATTTTCAATAATGAACCTTTGGAATCGACCAAGAAAAAAAAATTTTAACACCCCCTCAAAATTTGATGGTTTACGTTTCAAGGTACGTAGAATCGAATAAACATTTGTAAACATTGTACGCGGCACTTTTGCAACTTAGCATTGACCGATTTTGATGAAATTTGGTATGTAGGCTCCATTTGGGGTCTAGTTGTGCCCCGAAGATTTTGGTTGATGTAGGTCACTTGTAAGGGTTCCAAAATCAATTTTGAAATTTTGAAAACGCCCTAACTCAAAAAATTTTGTTATAAAGGTATTGTTTTTCCTTCAATTTAAGATTCTATAGAATTTTTAGAATTTTTTGATACCATCATTGATATTTCATGATACCATTCATTCTTCTGTGCAACGTTAGAAAAATGAATAGATATATACAAAGGTATTAAAAAATATCAAGTATGAACATATTAAAAAAAGAAACGTTGATTATTTATAGTCTTTTTATTCAATATTATTGTTAAAAAAAGGTTTTTTAATTATGATTGAATAACATAAATATCCCACTTGAGTAACTATGTAATGAAAATTCATTTATCAATCAATTCATTTTCATAGTATATGATGAATATCACTCAATAAAATTGCTTATTCAGTATAACTTGGTAGGTAGATGTGGAAGTGAAATCGCAAGCAATGTTACTGATCTATTCCGTGGGGGTCAAGGAGGGTCGGATTGAAGGGGAGGGTAACAAGGGTCGCTAGGCAACCAACCTCATACTCCATTTGCTAGCAACCAATGAGCGTGCGTTATTTTTCATTTACCCTTTCCGTCTCCAATTGTCCAAGAATCGGATTTCTAACCAATCATTCATCAATTATTAATGACAATGAATATGCAAGCTATCTCATTTTTTACTCAACACCTTTAATAGCCCGAATTCTGCGATTTCATGATTTAAATAATAATAGTATGGTAAAAACTCAATGGTGGAAAGAGAGATCTACTTATTCTGGACACATTCCCGTATTATAATTGGAAAAAATCTTTCGTGGAGGATGAAAAACTTTGGGAAAACTTTTGAGTGCGACGCTAGCGCCATCTCCTAAAATCGAATCAAACTAAAGGGCTGTCCCCTTTAGCCTTAAGGTCGCCGGTCGTTTTTAGTATTTTGCCAAATCAAAGGGGCAAACAGTTAAAAAGTGTACTTAAATTGGACATTTTAAAGGATTTTAGAAATTCATTAGTGCACGGCCCTTGGGAATTGAGAAACTGAAATATTGCCGCCGGAATCATCAAAATCGAACATTAATTGCCAGAGAAAACGCTGCAAATTATTATACAACGGTTTATTATTTTTTATTTTTCTATATAGATCACTCGTCTGCAAAGCCACCAACCATGAAGAAAAACATAGATCGCATTTTGGTCAGCTAAAATTTGAACGGAGATTAGACCTCTTTTGCGATTCACACTTGTGTTTCTGATTTATCGTACGTCCAAACTTTGAATTCTCGTAGGGAGCGAACGGTTTGTCCCACAGAGCTCCGGGTGGTCTCAAAAAATTCTAAAAATTCTATAGAATCTTAAATTGAAGTAAAAACAATACCTTTATATCAAATTTTTTTGAGTTAGGGCGTTTTCAAAATTTCAAAATTGATTTTGGAATCCTTAGACGTAACCTACGTCAACCAAAATCTTCGGGGCACAACTAGACCCCAAATGGAGCCTACATACCAAATTTCATCAAAATCGGTCAATGCTAAGTGGCAAAAGTGCCGTACGGCGTACGGCGGACGGACGGCCAAATTTTCATTCGATTTTTGGATTCTACGTACCTTGAAACGTAAACCATCAAATTTTGAGGGGGTGTTAAAAATTGTTTTTCTTGGTCGATTCCAAAGGTTCATCATTGAAAATAATAAACCAAAATGGGAAAAACAACTGAATAAACGGTTATTCCCATGTTTCTCCCAATTTTCTCAGGCAATTATTGTTCGATTTTGATGATTCCAGCAGCAATATTTCAGGCTTTCAATTCCCTAGGTCCGTGCACTAATGAATTTCTAAAATCCTTTAAAATTTCCAACTTAAGTACAATTTTTTAACTTTTTGCCCCTTCGATTTGGCTAAATACTAACTCGGAATGGACGTAGACCGACTGAGGCCCCCTTGTAAACTCCACAGCCCTACAATGAAGTGTTGAGGACAAAGCTAGTAGGTAGGTACCTTCCCCCAACCAAGTTTGAATGAAATGGAGACAGCAAAAAGTAAAGGTCTTCGCCTTCAGTAGTAGGGAAAATAAATAAATTAGCTCCATTAGAATTCGAGAGGGAAAATAATGTCGTAAATCAGTAGGAATGGAATAATGTTAGAAAATAAAAAGACTAACTAATTTCTATTTTCTTCCAAAAAGGTAACTTTCGTTAAAGTCAGACATTGTTATTCCTATTACAGGAAATGGAATTGGTCAAATTAAGTACAACCATCTCCATTATATTTTTTTTTCCAGTAAAGCAGGAAAGAAGTGCGATGCTGATTTCAAGCGACGATTTCGTGAAAAATTCAATAAAGTGAGGTTCTTTAAAACTCCATTTGTCTACATACAGACCGTTGCTACCTACCCAGCATCATTCTTGATCATAGTTGGGAAAAGAGTAACTGAGCAACTTTAGTAGTTATGCACCACAACTGAGTTGCTCTGACCCTTCTCGAGGTCTCCTTTCCTACCTGAGTCTAACGGTTTGCTAACCAAAGAAAACATAAAAGTGATCCCAACAGTCGTCTTCAGAAATAGCTAGAAAAATAAGTTAATAGTTAAGAATGAGAAGAACTCATTCTGAAACTATTCCTTGAAAGGCGATCAAAACTAACATTTAACCAGAATGTAGGAGAAACCCCGCAACTCACCTTCGGATGTCTCGCTCTCCTTCGGCCGTTCTTCAGGTAGATACCGCAGCCTTCGACGAGCACAACACCACCAAAAACCGTATAAATACTCGTACGTAGTCGAACAACGAAATTTTGAAACGCGTGCAACGTAATATTAGAATCGCGAGAGGTTCCCGGCACAGCAAACAAAAACAAACTGACGATTTAATTCTGATAAGAGCTAGGCGTGAGCGCGAGATAACCGGCCAGGTGCAGCGAAGAACAACAGTTGGCGGTTTGAAGAGTCCGCCGCGAGGCGGCAGCACATGTTTCCAAGTTCCGAACCGAAAGGTCCATGAAAATGCATCGAGGCTCGCCTGCTACATGTGGCGCACTCTTGGCGGACTCTTCCGTTACCTTCTTCAGGAATCGGAGATTGTTGGGGGGTCCATCTCAGCTGGCAGCTCCTCCTCCGTTTAGCCCAGTCAATTCTTACAAACAAGCAATCATCTTTTACAAACAAGCGAACCTTTTTTTAAAATAAAAATACGTTTTTATTAAGTATTTTTCAATAATATTTGTTAATCATCAGCTCTATGTCATAATAATATTGAATAGCCATCTGATTTATACATGCATCCAAAATTTTAGCTCAATCGGAAACGGGAAAGTGGATCAAATTCAACAATTAAGATTTGATTACAGTCCGACAGACAGACAACCGGGCAGCGTAATTAAATTGAAGCTTGTAAAAATAGACCAAACTTCGCAAACACGGAGGTGTCTGCGAGTTTCTTTTTATGTTGTAAGGGGAAGGGGGGGGGGGTGTGATACTAGCTAAGAGTAGTTTATCCCGGAAAATTCGTGCTACTGACGCAATTCGCTGAAACCATGGAATGTGTGCACTTCTAATTTACGATAATTTTAATAACATAGACCCAGTATATTTTTAAAGTAGGCTAAATTTGCTACAGTCTGAGACCAATTTGAGCTCTGTAGCCATGATAATTACGAAGATACGTCAATTGAGAAATCGGTAAATTTTTAAAGTGAAATTATCGTGTGGAGCCGTGTTTTGAGCCTTTCACACTTTAGCCCCCCCCCCCCCCTCCGGCCAATCCCACCACCTTTCTCTGACACCGACTGGGTAAAACTATAGAAGAAATAGTCTGTGATAGAATTAGTACCTATATTTAGTTGGTTCAACTTTTTAATCCTCTCTCGTTTATGTAATTTCTGTCAAAAAATTTGGTATTAAATTGAGTAAGTATCTATATTAAGAACCTATATTAAGTATACATAGTAAGTCTACATTATAGACTCAATTTATTTCGAAAACTACCTATCAAAATCTATAATCAAATATCTATAAAATTGTGTTCAAACCATTGAAATTGTTCCACATGTTCCAGAAAATATATTAAAATGTTCGAGGTTTTGTTAATTTTTCTTAATTTTTTTCAAAATATATTTTACTTAGTGAATTTTCAAATAAAAATCTATTGCAATCGACTCAATATTTTTAGTAATAAGTACTTTTTGAAATTTTTTTCGCCGAAATCCGTTTTGGAACATTTTGAAACGATTCCTGTTTTCCCCAGTATCATAATGTAGTGCGCGGGGGGGGGGGGGGGTTCCCTCACAGGGAAAGTTCTCGAATCTTTCATGAGAAGGCGTACTAAAAAAATATCAAATACTTCCACGGGGCTTCCCCAGTGGTGGAGAATTGTCAGGGATCTTAACCAAGATTCTAACAAACAAAACAAACATGGAAAGATAATAACAATTTATTGATGGAATAAATTTGAATTTGCAGGATCTCACCCATTTGAACCTGCGGGAACCCCCCCCCCCTCCATCTACACTACCCTATTATATGTATCAAACGAGATAGGCATGTTTCACTCCGAACGATAACTTGAGTAATTTGTTCACAAAAAATTTCAATTTTTGGTCAAAATGTTCATAATAACAAACGAAAAGACGAGTTCGTTAGCCAGAAATTTTGAACAACCCTTAGGACTCCAAATAATTTCAAAAAATAAGTGGGCGTCGGTGGTCTAGTGGACAGTGTACCTGACTGCGCTGATAAAATGAGAACCGTCTAGTGGGGACGCGCGTTCGAGTCTGGTCGTCGCAGAAAGTTTTCTGTCTAATAGACGATCGGCAATCTCTCGTTCCAACCCAGGGCGGTGATGTTTGGGAAGCCATGAGCGAAATCATCAGAACAAATTCTGATCTCCCCTTAGGGAGACAGCTAATGACGTCCGCGACGCCAAGAATGGCAGTCGGTCGAAAATTCAACCTGAAATGGTTGCTTACTTTACTTTACTTTACTTTTAATTTCAAAAAATAGGTCAAGCAATGGCCAAAAAACGTGTTTTAGCGGGGTTTTTTAGTGAGTGTTACAACCATAATCATAGTAAAATCCCTGTGGTATATTTGGATACAGCACGAAATTTTTAATACAAGTACAATTTCAAAAATTGATTGCATACAGTATGTTGGTATGGTTTAGGTACTTGCTTAAAGTCGAATAAATTAAAAATATCGGTACGTGGGTACTCTATGAATTCGTGCAGGCGAATAGAACATGAATAAGGTCCTCGAAACATCTTCAAAACATACCCCGTGCATGCAGTACGTTGGTATGGTGATGCAGACATGGAGGTATGGTGGTGCAAACACTGAACAAAGAACGCGCTGTTCCCTGACCCCTAAAGCTCCAAACGCGGTTTTTCCGCATAGATAGTCATTATAATACAATGAGAAAGCGATCAGTCAATTGAGCAACTCAAAAACTAACCATAGAACCCAGAACCGTTCAATTTGGCACACAGATAGCCGTTGTCGGTTCACAAAAGCTTCCTCAAAATGGGATCCTAGAAAAATGAAAAATCCACATCCATCATCCACAAGACTTACATAACGGTACCTAAGCACGAGTATGTACAGTATGTACCTCTGCAAAGTACCTGTCATGGGGAAGTTGTAGAATTCCCCATGACAGGTTCATCCGCCGATGAAAACTGAGCTGTCACAAAACTGACAAGGAAATTTTATACAAATCAACATAAGAATCAATGTTAGCTAAGTATGTCAAACACGTCACGGGACTATGCGAATTTTCAGTTATGTTGGTCACGGTGTCTCGATTCATCACCACAGCGGGAAGGTAGAAGTAAAACTTAGCAGTTTGAATTGAAATGCAAATAGAAGCTTCTCGACACAAAGGCTGCGACCAACTCACAAAGTGGGAGAGTTTTCTGAAAAGGAAGCTCATTAGATCAGCAAGGACTAAGATAGCGTTTCAACCTTTCTTCAGTTGAATTTCGAGTCCCAACCGTTATCTCTATTTTGATTTGTCATCAGAAATATTTGATGTTTTTTCCCATTTTTGTTGAGAAAAATCTATCTTCTCCCAAATGATGTTTTTAAGCTTGGCAGAATCCAAATGTATAATAGTCCAGCATAAAATTGCTCTGGAATGTATGGAACTGGTAAGAGGTGAGTGACTACATTGAAGCTGGGATTGAAAAACGAAAAAGGTTTCCAATGCAAATAGTAAACGCCTGCCAAGCGGATGCAGTACATACCTAGCTTCCTCAAATCCGAAACATCATGATTGTTCTGATGTCCCTAAATATCTAGGTACAATACGAGTTCAAAAAACAAGTTTAATAGTTAGTTAGTTAGTTTAGTTTTGTTTAGTTCAATTTTGGTTTATTATTTTCAATTATGCTTTACGTTTCAAGGTACGTAGAATCCGAAAATCGAACAACTATTTTTCCGTCCGTCCGCTGTACGCGGCACTTTCCTTAGTTCCCATCGACCGATTTGGATGAAATTTGGTATGTAGGCTCCATTCGAGGTCTAATTGTGCCCCGAAGCTTTTGGTTGATGTCAGTCACTTCTAAGGGTTGGAATTTTGAAGTTTGAGTGTGAAGCGTTAATTTCTTCCAAATTAACTTGTTAGTGAAGTAGTACCTAGCGTCTCGGTAGGTGGTGACAGTGGCAAAGCCGTGTTTTTTGCAGACGAGTTCTTCAATTCAAACTCCATTTTTTCATTAAATTTGTGTTCTAATTAAAAAAGTAATAAATTTTCATTGCTCAAAATAGCATTAGGATTTATATCACTAGTAAGCATTCACGAGACAGACCCCCTTTCGCGGCTTCCTGGTCCGATCTCCGTCCCACTCGATACATCGACACACCAGTCAAAATCGATAGTTGGTCCGATACGCGTGACCTTCATTCGATACATCGAAAAGCTGAATCATCGACCATCCAGTGTCGCCGTCGACGAATACCCAGTTAGAAAGCTGAGGTTTCAAGGCAACTGTTGAATTTGCAGTTGGAGCAAGATCTAAAGATTGAAATTGGCATAGAAACGTTGAAACCAGGAACGAATTTTACAGTTTAAACTCATTTCTCGTCCATTGCTTCCGCTCCAAAAATTTTGGATCAGCATTAGGGAAATAGGAAATTAATGTAACGATCTTTTCCTCGGTGTATTTATTTTCTATTTTGCAATGTAACTTGAAGTAGTCATGCTGTTCCAGTGCTTTCACACAAATTTCATGAAGTCACTTTTATCAAGGGGTAAAACAAAAATTGTAACGGAAAAGTTTTCGTTGTAATCAGTAATAGAATCTATTCCTGGGTAGACATAGCCTGGATCACCCAGTAAACTAGTTCGAGCACGACTGCGAATTGTAATGACAACAGTTGAGTGAAAGATGTTTTCAAGAAGTTTCGAAAAGTTTCTCCTAAACTCTTCGGATGTTTTGCATCGGTTTGAGCCCCTGGTAGAGCGGTAATGATCTTCAAGAATGAAAAGTTTACTTTATACTGCTTCCCTTTTCATTTATTATTTTCAATATTGGTACATTATTTTCTATATTGAGTCTTTGGAATCGACAAACAAAAACTTTTTTTTAACGCCTCAAAATTTGTTGGTTTACGTGAAAATTAGGCCGTCCGTCCGCCGTCCGCGGCACTTTCCTCAGTTAGCATTTACCGATTTTGATGATATTTGGTACGTGGGCTCCATTTGGGGTCTAGTTGTGCCCCGCAGATTTTGGTTGATGTAGTAATTTTAAGAGACCACGCGGAGTCCTGCAGGACAAACCGTTCACACCCTACGCGAACTTAAGGGTTGGACTTGCGATAAATCAGAAACACGAGCGTAAATTGCAAAAGAGGCCTAATCTCCGTTCAAATTTTAGCAAATGGCAAAGCCGTGTTCTTTGCAGACGAGTGATCTATATAGAAAAATAATAAACCTTTATGTAATAATTTGCAGCGTTTTCTTTTACAATTGGGTTGCCAACATTTATTTCTACTCAATGAAGAATTACTGTAATATTTTTGCTTTCATACACGCTAATTAAATACTTTCGCCCATTATCTATGTACGTCATGTCCATGTAAGCCTTTTCACGACGGAAACGTTGAATAGCTCCTTAAAAGATAGGTATGCGAAAACTCAGTATCAATATTTTCCACTTACCTACTGTACATGACTCATGATAAACAACCCAAATCTCTCCGTTTTGAGCCGTGTAAACGGAAAAATTGAAATTTCAGTGCATTTGAAGTTTCGCCAGCACTAAGACTCAATCATTCCGAGTGCAATGACATCTAGAGCTTCCAGAGTATAACCCACTCTGTTGAGTTTTGAACTACTACCAAATTTGGAAAACCAATTTGATAATGGGAAGTTGCTATGTCATCTGACTCACAGAATTTAGAATTTAGCTTGCATTAACTGAGATCTGACTGTGAATTTACTAAAAGATGAGTAAAATTGGACTTTTATGAAAGTAGTGGGAAAATTTAGAGGATCAAACTTTTCGATCATGAGGCAACCTGCCTTCCTACGTGGAGCGTTGAAATTCTTAGGGGACAATCTATGATTATTTCATTGAAATCGAATTAAAACTACAGAATAATGTTAAGCTCGTAAAATGACCTCCACTGATCTTATGGACTCCGATTCAAAAATAAGTTTATGACCTTAGGTCATCAACAGGATCAAATTATAGTAACTGTATGTTTCAGACTGAGACATTGAGTCGGCGGTTTTTTTCAGGTTCCTGACAGATCTGGTTATTTTCTGGAGATGCCACCGCTGGAACAGAATATTATTAATAATATAGCTGCGGTGTCCGAGTGGTTAAGGAGTTGGACTTGAAATCCAATGGGTTCTACCCGCACAGGTTCGAATCCTGTCCGCAGCGTAAATTTTTGGCGACTGATCGCTCAACGAATTATGCATGGAATCATTCGCACTTTTAGTCTATTCTTATAATCAACAATATTATTATCACAGCTCTAATCTGTTTCCGATCACAATCTTACGCAATAACCTCGTCTCATTATCTCATTTACACTCCTTGATTTCAATAGCGCTATTGTAGTAGGTTCCTCTCCTGAGAACCATCTTCAGCCTAATGATAACGTGCATTAGGTACCTACTAAATAATATAGTTTGGACTCGGAATGGTCTGAAACGGATTAGTACGTGGTTATTTTTTTCTATTGAAAACTGTCCAACTTTTCCCCATATTAATCGCATAATATGCGAACTTGGGCCATATTATGGACCCCAAGTTTTACTGTGGGTGGGATGTCCTAATAAAAGTAGTGTGACACATAGTTTCCTTGTATCCATAACCCGATTGTATGGATGATACAATGCATAGTAGAAAATCTTAAAACTGATTTTTGTTTATTTTGCACAGAAAAAACAGTTTGTAAAGTTCAACAATGGAAAACTCAAGAACAAAAATAATGCATTTTGCTTAGATTTTCGATCTCCTACATTAGGCTTGGCTTGTATTGTATAGTAAGCTCATGTATAGCAAGACGCTCACAAGTAATAATAATCTTCAAGTACCTACCACTACCCTCCAAATTTGATGATCACAAAAACATGTCATCTGTAGAGAATCATCCTGTCTCAATAACTGAACACTTGAAAATCCCATAGGAATCGAATGGAAACTATAGCAGAAATGCTTACACGTTGGTGCATACGCAATGGCTAACAATGATCCGATCACGATGAAATTGATAGGGGACCGTTTAGGGCCCTGCAGTGGGGGGCTTAAAGAGTACCCCTGACGTATTCCCTGGGTGTCGTACAAGCCGACTGAAAGGGAATGGGCAGCAAAATTTCCGTTATCGTCTTGAGTCGGGAGGGAAATAATCCTGAACTGGTTCAGGCGAACTCCATGGAAGGCAGGTCTGTAATGGCAGTCAAACTGGCCTTCATAATTTGATGTATAGGCAAGAGGGAAAACATCATACTATTTCCTCCCTAGAAAGATAATTATATTGGAGAATAATGATAATATGACCCTAAGTCTTCGACTTTCCATGAATGGAGCAGAGATGATAAGAATCCCTGGATGGAAATAATTAAATCTGCTTGAGTTTCGAGTAATACTTCTACTACCAGTAACCATAGTAGTGGGGAGAGAACCCGTCCTTGCGGGCGTCCTGAGTTAGCTAGTACAGCATTGATACTCTCCCTGCCCTGTGTGGTAGTGATCTGAATCACTGGCTTTGGGTGGCTTTAATCCAGTGGATAATAGTGTCTTCGATCCCTTTATTTCTAGCTGCTCTTTCCAACGAATCATAATTAGTGTTATCAAAAGCACCTCGTATGTCCAGGACAGCAAAGGGCTATTTATTTTGAAACAAGGGTCATTTAAATCATTGAGAAAACAGTCATTCTCAGTACTCATAGTAAGGTTTCGTTGTCTTTTTCCGTCTTGTGGGGGAATATATAAGCGCCGAATTATTTATCTTCTCCCTTCCAATGAAGCAGGCAGCGTGCCATCTGTACATCATTCTCCATAATTGCAAGTAATGTTGATTGATTCAGTGTAGATTGAACAGGGTGTAGCGCACCATCTTAAGGATCATGAGCTAAATAAAATGTATAGTCAGGTATTGACCAGGTTTTGTTGGGCAGCACTTCCTCTTCCGCCTTATTACACTATCTAGGTTGGAGATATTTATGTAGTGTAGAAGGAGTTGACATTTGTTTCTAATGGAACTAGTATTCCACGATATGACATAGTTTTCTTTGAAGCTCGATCATGAGGATAATAGCTCAGTTTAAATCAACCAACTTAAATGCTCTTATAATTTCACTTTAAGGTAATTTCACTACGTTTTGTTACTATTGATTATGGCTCCATAATTAAACAGAACGGTATCATTTTAATGGCGGATCTCTGTTAATGTGTGTAATTTGAACGGAGATTAGGTCTCTTTTGCGATTCACACTCGTGTTTCTGATTTATCGTAAGTCCAACCCTTAAATTCTCGTAGGAAGCGAACGGTTTGTCCTACAGGGCTCCGCGTGGACTCTAAAAATTCTAAAAATTCTATGCTATCTTAAATTGATGGAAAACCAATACCTTTATAACAAATTTTTTTGAAACAAGGCGTTTTGAAAATTTCTAACCTTATTTTTCAACCCTTAGAAGTGACTTACATCAACCAAAATCTTCTGGGCACAGCTAGACCCCAGATGGAGCCTACATACCAAATTTCATCAAAATCGGTCAATGCTAAGTGAGGAAAGTGCCGCGTACGGACGGCCAAATTTTTATTCGATTTTTTGGATTCTACGTACCTTGAAACGTAAACCAACTAATCTTGAGGGGGTTTAAAATTGTTTTTTCTTGGTCGATTCCAAAGGTTCATTATTGAAATTAATAAACCAATAGAAGTATTATTGATCTGCGGAGGTTGACTGGGTTTAAACCGCCGATCTTCGTGGTTTGATACAGTTTAACCAGACTGTAGTTGATAGTTTGGACAACCTCCCCAGGAGGACATATTTGACATATTTCCGTGAATTGGTAGAATTGCAAATCGATGATGCAAGGAGACCTGCACAAATTCTTCACCTTGTCGAAACACCAATCACTCCCAGAGCCAAAACCGATCATAAAGTTCCCGCCTTCGCTTACAGCAAAAGATTGCTCTTTATTTCGAGCCCCGAAGATTCTGAATAAGAAAAACGGAGGGATTCTTCAACTGGAGAAAAGGCTAACTTGTTTGCCACGATGCTCGACGAACGATTGCTGTAAATGCTGTGGATGACCGTGAATGCTAGTTGTTCAATTTTACTGGCAAAAAAATACCGATGGCTTTTTTTTGTGAATTGTATAGGTACATTCGTGATAAGCATGGTATTTCCTATAAGAATTAACAGTTTATGAAGGTACCAACATTTTCCAAAAATTGATAATACATAAAATTTGCACGGCTCTGTGCTAGGGAACTTTCATCCAGAAAAGGAAACTTCTTACTTCGGGCACCACCGAAACCAATTCGGTTGAAAATCTCGACTGCATCACTGAACATTTTTCATGTAAGTAGTAAACCAAAGAGATTTGACCGAGGATCACTTGTCAACATAGAAATCGGCGTTTTCGTGCGTCATTGTGCCCAGCCTTGAACGTTGAAGCCCAAACTAGAGAACACTAAACCTTTCTTCAACTGAGGAACGATAGCGCTGAATGGGCTTGGTTGAGGATATTCCTCGAAGAAAAAGGGTGGACGGGAGAGGTCTCACGTCGACTTCCCATCGTAAAAACCGACATTTTCTAGGGAGTTGGCTTCGATTAGTTCAGAAAGACATTCTCCCTCTTACTACTGAGAAACGCTCAGGAAACTTTGAAACCCATTTCCTCCCAACACTTCGTTTCTTGAGTTCCCTTTCGCTTTCCAAAGTCTCGATTTTGCTTCCACCAATATATTTATATACACGAATATTTCACTATACAAAATCATCGCATATTAAATTTTTGCATAAGTAGATGCTCACCATGAACCAAACTTCCAAAGAGGTGACAGTAAATTTACTGTCATAAGTGTGGGCAGAATAAACAAGACCAAGAAGTTTGGTTTTTGAGCAGAATGAGCGAGCTAAGCGAGTGGGTACGTTAGTTGGGAATATAAAAAAGGCAGCTCACTCGACCGACTTCCTTCTTCCATAATACTTCACGGGAGTAACAGAAATGTAAATTTTAGTGCGCCGAGGCATTGTGGTCTGAGCGTCTTCCATTTGGGATAGAACGCACTTAAAATGAGAGCAGGCGTGCCAAGCGAACTTCCATCTCTACCCAACAATCGCATCGTGTTTCCTTTATTTTTTAATAAATTTTTTTCCACGTAACATAGTCGAAAAGTGGCGAGCGAGAGGGAGGGAGGTTTCAAGAAAAAATGTTGCCTTCCCCTCATAACGTACTTTTACTTCCGAGTATAACAAGGGGGAGTTCATTCTCTATTCACAGAGAAGTAGGTGGCCCGCTACCTCCCCCGCCTTGAATATTCTATCAGCTTATCATTCAAGAGCAGCTACTCCTTCAACATTCACCTGGAAAACTTGAACCACCGAAATTCTTTTGAAAGCATGATTGATATCTTTTTGAATACGAAAAATAGGTGTGACGGGTTCGGCAACAAATTCTTTCTCAAGAATTTGTGAACTCTGTTCAGGAAGATCCAAAATGTGAACATTTTGATTTTGGAGGACTTATTTTACTCTTAAAAAAATCGTCGTCCCCTGACACACCGAAAAGAGTACCTCTTCCTCCGCGCCTACAAAAAGGGGAAAGACTTCTTTCGCTACCTAGGTAGACTGTAGAAATAACACTTTTGTGTTATAATGTATGTTTTAATAATCAGAATGCATTCTTTTTTACGAAGTATTTGTTAACACCTGCTCCAACTTCTGCCAAGGACTTTAAACTAGAGGACCGTAGGATATTTCTGTAGCTGATCAAGAATTCAATATTGAGGATCCATGTAGAGAGTAAACACACCTTAGGAACGAAAACATACTTTCTTCCGTCTGTGGACATGGGAGCAAGAAACATTTACGTGAATAAATATTATAGCTAACGTAACGACGAAGGTACCTACCAGGTCAATAAACGATACGAGTCGGGTTATTGCCTCCACATTGCAAACTCACGGTTGTCTCCTCAGCAAAATGTCGTGGGGATTATATTTCCCTCGAGCTCCGGTCTGTGATTCAACTGGACTATAATATCAGACTATAACGAACGTCTTTTTCTTTTGGCTTTGAGGGGTGTTGGTGTTGTGTCAAAATTGGGCCAATTCATAGGATGATGGACTAGGATGGGTGCAACCTAATCTCCATACTGCACCAGAACGTAGCAGTCGTTTTTGGATGGAGTTAGTTATAATAGCTTGGGTACCAAGTTTTCGAAGAAGAACCCAACAGAAATGTAGTTTTGATATTTCGTCAGATTCGATTATGTCTGTGCACAACTACAAACGTACTCGTGTTGCCAAAGTTACAATCGTAATGATGCTATGATGATTTTTGGTATAGCATACCATCATACTGTATGCACCGGGTATGCTTTGAAGATGTTAGGAGTCCTTATTCATGTTCTACTCGTCATCACGAACTCACAGAGTACCCACACGGCTATTGTTGGTTTTTTTCGATTTTCAGTATACCAACCAACATACTGTATGCACTGGGTATGCTTTGAAGATCTTAGGAGTCCATATTCACGTTCTACTCGTCTCTACGAACTCATAGAGTACCCACACGGCTATTGCATTTCTGGGTACAACAAACATACGCACGTATTCATTATATATATAAATATATACATACTTTTCTTAATTTTGGAGAATTTTCATTTTTGAACGCATTGATATCAGAAATTTTGTGCTGAATCCGAATATACCATATATTACCATGATTTTGAAGGTAATAACCACAAAAAACGGGAAAACCCCATTTTTTGGACTTTTTTTGAATTTTGGACCACTTTGGATCACTTTGGATTGTCCAAAATTGCTGGCTAACGAACTTGACCTATTGTTTGTTGTTACGAACATTTTGGCAAAAACTAAAAAATAATTTCTAAACAATTATTTCAACAATTATTCTAAACAATTATTTCAGAATTGATGATTTCGCTCTTGTTGACATACTCAAATGGAGCGGGGTTCACCAACGGCCCAACCCGGAAAATTATCAGGACCTGTGGTACCGACCACGAGCGGTCACCAATCCAGCTAATCTGCCGAGCCGACCGACCTTTACTTCGGTGATATCACAGGAACCGGTTCACATACATTTTTTTCAAAATAATTATCCAGCATTATCATTTTAAAATTATAGTGATACATTCTAGATATTGCGAGTGTTTCAGTAACTACTAAATTAATATTTAATTTATTTCTGTATTTAATACAGAACATTGAGGTGTTGTCGGCCAGAGTGGAACATCACAATCAGGTGACAGAGAAAAAACCACATTGAAAATGTTGACCCTAATTGGACCATGGTGTCACTAGTGTCACTGAAAACATCTTGGGAATTCCACAGCTGTCCCAAGGTGACACCAGATTAATCAGATTTAAATTGTAATTTAAAAATTAATGGGCAGAGCTGAATTTTTCGAACCATTTTTTGTAAGTTATTAGAAATGTCAAAAAATGAAGTTAAGACAAAAATTTTGGAAATTTTTTCATCGATTTCCTTAAAGCTTTTGGTCATAACTCAATTTTGAGACTTCCAATAGCTCATAAAAATTCTGTTATCCATTAAATTTAGAATTGCAATTTAATTTTGGTTACTTCGATAACTTTTGGGATATCTGTGGAGTTTCTGAGATGTTTTTGGTGACACTAGTGATACCATGGTCCAACGGGGTATTTTGGTGTGTCGGGAATTGAGGTTTATGACCTCAAATTTGGATTCAGCACCATTGAAAGCCTATATACTCCAACTTTTTGCCCAGTGTTACAATAACATGTGGTAGAAAAATTAATTAGAGATCACACGTTTTAAAAAACGCTGCAAATTATTACACAATGGTTTATTATTTTTCTATATAGATCACTCGTCTACAAAATCACCAACCATCCAATATGAAGGAAAAAAAAAATAATAAAAAAAAAAAATAAATAAAAAATAAAAAAATTAAAAAAAATCAAAATCACCAACCATCCATTGTACTCGTATTTCGGTCAGCTCTAATTTGAACGGAGATTAGGCCTCTTTTGCGATTCACACTCGTGTTTTGATTTATATATATATATATTTCAATATAAACACTTAAATTTTCGTAGGAAGCGAACGGTTTGTCCTACAGAGCTCCGCGTGGTCTCAAAAAATTCTAAAAATTACATAAAATCTTAAATTGAAGGAAAAACAATACCTTTATATCAAAATTTTTTGAGTTAGGGCGTTTCCAAAATTTCAAAATTGATTTTGGAACCTTTAGAAGTGACTTACATCAACCAAAAGCTTCGGGGCACAACTAGACCCCAAATGGAGCCTACATACCAAATTTCATCAAAATCGGTCAATGCTAAGTGGCAAAAGTGCCGCGTACGGCGTACGGCGGACGGCGGACGGTCGGCCAAATTTTTATTCGATTTTTGGATTCTACGTACCTTGAAACGTAAACCATCAAATTTTGAGGGGGTGGTAAAATTTTTTTTTCTTGGTCGATTCCAAAGGTTCATTATTGAAAATAATAAACCAAAAGGCGGGCATCCCTGAACTCCTGAAGGCGAGCAACTGAATACGTCACACCCTGCTGCAATCGTTCAAATATTCAACTTTTATTAGCTTCCCTAATTTCTTCTAAACATTTTCTCGACGAACAGAACCGATTATTGTTATTCCTGAAACATACTCTTCCGAAAAAAAAAAAAAAAAAATTGACTGAAATGCCCCATTAGGGTTAATTTTCATAACAGCTTCTTTTTCCTTGTTTCTTCAGGTACATTGGTGAACAAGCAGAAGTCCATTAGAATTCATTGAATATTGCGACTACATACAACTAATTCAAGTAAGAAAATGTATCTTAGCAAGTTTATTTTAAACCCTCGTTTTTCTAAGTTTTTTCAATTTTAAGATTTTTTTCGTGTTTTTGACCTTATTTCACTAAAATTACATAACTTAACCTTAATTTACCATGGAAATGTAAAATTAAGGATACCTTTGGAACGGGCGTCAAATTTCCTATCTTTCTAGTGCTTTCTTTTCTAATTAACTCGTAAAGTAATTTTTTGTTAAATTGGGAAAATTGTTTTTTTATCTTTTGGTTGTTAAGGTTTTAATTCCGCATGATTTTTCACGTACGTCAGCAACAAAAACTGCGCAATGATTTCAGCTTTCCAACGGTAAAAAATTTTACAATCAAATTTAATAACGTGATTTTTTTCAACGAAATCAGCGCTTCGGCTAATAGAATATCTGAGGGTTTGGTCGATGGGAGGTGTTGGGTGGACGAGCCTCCCGAAACACCTGAAATCCTCAACAGTGAATCCTTGTAACAAGAACATCATCATCTACAGTCTACAGGAGTTTTGGAATTTAGTTCCCGAAGCAACCCCCTTATGGACGGTAACCGTCCTTTTTCCGTCCAGGATTATCTGGTCAAATGAGTCATAATTGGAGCAATCAACGAAGCATCCATATTTGGACCAGTTTTTCCTAAAACAGTTCATCCACTCAATCAGTCCTCATGTACGACTATAGATCCCCTCATGACAAGAAATTTCACAATGTACGTCGTTGTGGAGTTCATACATTTCTCTCTACCTCTCTTTTTCACGTCCCTGTCTAAGAGCCAGTTAGGCAGGACTAAACCTTAAACGAAGTTGATTGAAGTATTTCATATTCACAAAGAATAAAATACTGAGCAGGAGGTAGCAAATGATACATCCTCTCTGTGACCCTTATCCGGCTCACCACAGCCGTGTTATTTTTTGTTAATTATAAAGCTTATTTTTTCAAACGACTGTTTTGAAGTTTTTTTTAGCCATTAGTGTTGGCAAGGTCCCGACCAGCGACTGATTCATAATAAATATTCTTTTATGTCTTCTATTGATGGGACGATGGCTCTCTCTTCACCACTAATCTCCCTCAGATTCTCTTCTTTATTTTGTTCAACTTTTTCTTCTTCCAACTCCTTTCATTAAGTCTTAATGAGCCCTTAATTGGCCCTCGCTAAATAAACATCGTCTGAATAGCAGGACTGACTTTTTGCTCGAGACGAATGAACTCACTTAGGAATTTGCGTGTATGAGGTAAAACTACAATTCTCCAGTTCCGACAAAATCTCGCTTCTTCGGCTACCCACTTTGAATAAGATCTTCTTTCATTTCATATTTCAGTTTCGGAAAGAAAGGAGGGCATGTTATTACCTCCGTGACTGCCAAGATAGCGGAAATATTCTTTTTATGAGAATTATTTTCTCAAAAATTCCAACCCATCAAAATTTCCATTATACGTTTTAAACCTTTCTTAATAACACTGGTTCCGAGTCTTTGAATCATTGGAACGAGCCAAACTAAGCTATACAAGCTTACAGCCCGATTTCATTTTTTATTTTTTTAAATCATGGGAGTTGGGCCAAAGTATTCTAAATAGCCTTACAGCATGGTGGATGGTACCTACATGTGTTCGGTCGAGAGCTCGCAAGAGGTCGTTTTTTGACAAATTAAATTATTATTGATAACGAGAATTCCTTCAGACCCCTTTATTAAAAAACTAGGAATATGCTGTTTGACATGAGTACATTATAACAAAATATGAGTTTTCAATCAGCATCGACATATTTTCATTGTTTATACTACTTAAAATCAATTATTCAAATGATATCTTCTTTTGTTGATCAATTCATCAGGCACATTATCTACGTTTGTTTTGGAGTCAGGAAATTTCGGGATTATGATGGGTGTCATTCTGAAAAGGTGCCTACTTCTTCCGTAGTAAGCATTTTGAAATGAAGATTTCAATACTATCGATGAGATTTGACAGGTACTACTTGATTTGACAGGTACAATATACATAAAGGTACTACTTTCAATAATCACTACTGCGAAACGTTTTGATATTGCTGGAGTAAACAGTGACTCTCAATGACACGAGAAAAGAGAGAATCGGCTTCCTAGCCAATTACGAATTAACTCATATCGCTAATTCCCTCCTGAAAATCAAATATTTTGATTTGCCTGAAAACAGAGAGGGTCGACCCCGGAGTTGTGATGAAAGCATCGCAGTAAAGATATCAATATGAGCGCTCTCGAATCACAATAAAAGTGTTTATTTTACATCGCTAAAAACAAGATTCTGCGATCAACGTTGTACACCCATCGAACTAAACTAGTTTGATACTTAGTTTAGTACAGGTGGTTTAACTGAATGTGGCTTAACCAATCGTCGGTGTGAAGGTGAGGTTGTTAAGCACAGTTAAGCGAACCTCTCATTTAAGTGGAAAGTGAAAATGAAAAATTATGAGACCTCATCCTTCTCGCTCCATCCCCGTTCAATCAATCACCCCCCGGCAGTCGAAAATACTCAAGAGGATAATTGAAGTAGAAATAAACGTATTTCAAGTGGATGCTCTCTCGAAGTCCACGACTCCCACGTAGGCAAGATTAATAAAGAGGGTTTGTTTGACTGAATTGGCTCAACCAATCGGTGTAGAGGTAAGGATAACACAGTAAGGCTAATCTCTCGTTTTAAAAGAGAAATGAAAATGGAAACAAAAATAAGTCCTTCACATTCCTCAAGACACAGCAGTCCACTCACGGAAGGCTTAAGCCAAACCATCTTCATTTTCCTTACTAAATGAGAGGTTGACCTGAGTGTGCCTAATAACCTCACCTCCAATCCAATGATTAGTAGTATAGCTCGATGGGTAGGAACGCGTTCATGCAGTCATTCGCGAATCACTCCCCTGCTTTCTTGCGGCCTCCATCTAGAACGCCTTTGGTAGAGTTCTTAGACGTTCCTCTATGAGTTTTATTACTTGCAGGTCTACGATAGCCTTCTATAATCCACAAATTTTTTCACTGCCTGTTAGTCCGATGTCATTCAATTTTGAAAAATAGTTGAAGATATTCGTTTTGGCCGTCCCATGTAGATTTCATCGTGATTTTATCAAGTATTACAAGTATAACTAGCAAAACTTCCACTGGTTTTCATCCGATTCCGATGGGATTTTCAGAATTGATGATGAGGATGGTCCCCTACGGATTTAAAATATGTCCCGGAACCATAGTCCAATGCCTCTACCCATGCACAATTTTTAAGATAATTTATAATAACGTTTGTATACGTAGGTATTCAAGTCTCTGGGACATTTTTCAGGGAAGTGTGGTATTAGAAATCGTTCATACCAGTAGAAAGATGGAGCCCTGAAAATGTCATCAAGATCCTTGGATCGAATAAGGATGACAGCGGGGAAAATATCATTCTTTTCACCCTATACTGGGACCTGTAGAGCTGACATTTATCATCTTCATAAGAACATACAAAGCCTCAAAATTGGAAAGTCTACGATCGTGGCTTTATTTTAAGTTTATTTTCACAGACAGGTGTTTCAAATGACATAAACTTGATCGGACAAAACGCCGATTCGTGGTTTTGCAAAAAATCTGAGGAAAATAAAAATACCTAGTACTATGAGCTACTAGCACTATGAGGACACCACTAATATTTCTCAATAGATTATCTACGTCAGAAAAATAGTACGCTTGGTAAAGAGGTGGTACAGCCAACAGAAAAAAAATCAATTTGGTCTCCAACAAATTTAAGAAGGGCGTGGCAGAACGTACCGCCACCATTTCGCAAGTTGCGGATTGAAAATTGTACACACAGTCATCAAATTCCAAGTTCTATTTTCTGAGAAAGTTTGCCGTTTTAATCGGCTTTACGCCTTCTAATCTCCCCCTTCACCCGTGATATTTCAGCTGTCTGCACAGAACCACCGAAGTTTATTTCGGTATCGTATATCTCGATACCGATCTACCTACTCGATTAACTATTTTTGGTACAGTTGGCAGTTTGTATGTGATGAAGTACCACAAAATGTCTGATCCCGTGATGTAGTATATGTATTTCTAGAGTCAATCCCACTGCCAAATCACTAACACAGAAATGCCATTGAAAAAATTGCATTGTTGTTGGTAGCACCGTTTCTCGTTCAACATTTGTTCACACAGCGAAATTATCTGGTTACTTTTAAGGAGACGTAATGGACTTACTTTTAAAAGTTTGACCTACGACCAAAGCAAGAATGGATTCAGGCTGATAGAACTGGCTAACTGTTTGTGTTAGTGCGTTGGCAATACGGTTGACTCAAGTGACCCATTATGCTACTTGTAGGGAGTCATAAATATATAAGAGTGATGGAGATGAAAATGGAATAACCAAGAATGGACGAGAGAACATATTTCATCCTTTTACCTAATTACATTTTGAATCGATTGATTTGGTCGCTGGGGCGAGCGTTGTTTGGCGGTGGACCGACTTTTGCGGGGGTCGTGGGTTCAAGTCTCATCGCTGGCAGCGTGCGTTTTTGTGCGGCCGGGGCTCTCATCGCCCCTCTCGTCACAACCCAGTGCGCTGAGGCAATGGGAAGCCATGAGCGAAATCATCAGAACAAATTCTGATCTCCCTTTTGGAAGACAGCTGATGACGTCGGCGACGCCAGGAATGGCAGTCGGACGAACTCCAACCTGAAAGAGTTGTTTACTTTACTTTACTTACTATTTTAAATACCCGAATAACACTTATAGTGTCGTCACAAGCCGCTCGTTGAGAACCCTCGAGGTACATTTTCGAACTACCATTGGAAAAGGGAGGGGAGCCCTCCTTGAGCCCATTTGCAGTCGTTGAAGTTAAAATAATAGTTTAAGTTGAGGAAATAATAATGAATCGTTAAAGTTGAAGGAATAATAATAATTACTTATCTCTTGACGAGTCGTTGAAGTTGCTTGTACGAGATCAATCCGTGCTCATGATAATCATGTATCATGCATTCTGTTCTAAAACAATCTGAATGTGATCCAAATATTAAGAGCCTTCAAGGGGGAGTATGCTGATTCGAGTTTTTAAGAAAGTGTCTTCATTTTACTACAGTAGTAGTGTTTCCTCTTTAAATCCCATTGCAGCAGATCACGAAGAAGGAGAAATAATGATTTTGTAGAAATTACACAACATACCTAATAGCTCCAGCCTTTCCCCGCTATTGTACTGAGGCGACTGGGAAAGTGTTTCGCTCTGAGTTCTGTGACGTTAGATTGCAATGAACGAGTACATTCGTACATTCAAAGTTGATTATTCGCCCCCGACCTCGCGACAAGAGTGAAACGATATGTTTTCAGAGATTGGATAATTGAACGCACTGTTACTAGCGTTACAGCAGTTATATTTGTAACTGGAAATAATCCATGTTTCCAGCTCGCTTCGCGACTAGCTCACTCAGAACTGCAGAGGAACCATGCCGATATATGAGAGATTCTTGAGTAGGTACCATGTACTAAGAATCCCGTGAACTACCCCTCTCCTATGTACCTAAGGGGAAGTAGATGTTGAAATTGAAGAATATGACTTCACTGACACCCCTTCCACCCTGTATGCAAGTACCCAAATCTTGTGACGTCACACAGCTATTTTCTTCCGTTTTGTTAACACAACCAAATAAATTTGGAACATAAACTTTGTGACAGAAGGTTCTAGAAAATACAATTGCTTCTCTTAAAAATTCAGTTTTTTTTGTGGATCAAATAGGGTTTATTCATATTTAATTTTTTCATCGAAGCAACCCGGTGTTTATCAACAGATCGTTCGTTTATGTGAAAGTGAACCATGAAACTGCGGGAGTCAACAAAACTTGGTAAGGAGAGTGAAAAGTCTTCCCGGAAGTAAATCGGGTCCGCTGGAATGAAACGTCGACCCCCTCTGGAAAGTGGCAAGTAAAATTGTATAAAGTGAAATGCAAATTCATTGCGCTTCCACCTCCAAATATCTACAGGATTCCAACTATTTATGATAAGAAGATGGACGAATTGTCTGAACCATTGACGTGTTATTTCATCTTAAAATAGGTGGATAGTACAAAAGTACATCTCCTCGTGCTCTAAGGTTTACAGGAATCTATATTCCTAAAAATGTCAATAGTCATAGTAGACAGAGTTACATGAATATTTCATCTAATTATAACACTTTCTAATATCAGTATTCAGGTAATGAATATCCGCTTACGTACGTACCTACTATTTCTATCATACGAGACAAAATTTAGAAAATTCAACTCAAAATAGACAGCTAAATTAAGTAGAGTTATACTAATAAGAGGAAATATGTAACGAAGCCTGTGCCAGCCTGGGTGTGGCACATAGCTTCCTCGTATCCATAACCCGATTATATAGATGATCCGATGCATAGTAGTTAATCTCAAAACACCAATCTCTAAGTACCTTTCACTACCCTCATAGGGGACCATCTACACGCTAATCTTGACAATCCTAGAAAATGTCATCAAATTCGGATGAAAAATGTAAGTGTTATGGCTGTTACAAGGATTTTACGTTTGCGCATGCGCAGTGGCTACTATCAGTCCGAAGGTAGTGATTTTCATAGGGGACCATCTAAATACTGATCTATAACATCCCTGAAAATTTCATCAAAATCGGATGGAAAATGTGGAAGTTATGGATGTTACAAGGAATTCACGTTTGCGCATGCGCAGTGGCTACTATAAGTCCGGGGGTGATGATCTCCATTGGGGACCATCTACAACCTAATCCGCATAATCACTGAAAATTTCATCGAAATCGGGTAGAAAATGTGGAAGTTATGTCTGTTACAAGAAAATTCACGTTTGCGCATGCGCAGTGGCTACTATCAGTCCGGTGATGATGATTTTCATACGGGACCGTCTACACACCAACCCGCACAATCCCTGAAAGTTTCATAGAAATCGGACAATAACTTCGTATAGTTATGCCCGTTACAAGTAATTCATGACAGTCACACAGACAGACAGACACGGAACCAAAATTGTTCAGAAAGGTCTAAAACGTAAAATGCGAGTGAAAATTTTGATTTTGGAGAACTTTTTTTTTCATCCTTGAAAAGTGAAAACAAAGCTTCCGCTACTTTGGTAGACTAGGAAGCAATATAGGAAAAATTGAGAAATAGGTTGTGCACAATAATAACTGTTACACCACAAGCATTGAATACAATATTGAGATAAATGTAAAGAAACCTATGTGGAACAACACACCTAACTTATGGACCCAAACGGGGCAAAAATGTGTTTATCCCGTAGGGTCACTGAGGTTGAAAAAAAAGGATTTTCAAAATTTATATTAGATTTTTAAAACATAATAAACTTGTTTTCAAAATATCGATTTCCCCAAATTTTACTTTTATTTATTTTTTTTATTATATATATTTTTTTATTATATATATTTATTTTATTATATATTTTTATTTTTTTTAATTATATATATATTCATATTTTTTGTATTAATTTTTGTTCCTTTCGTCAGAAGTTGGAACTTCACTGTAATGTAACCACACGGGATCTCGCTTTCGAGCTAACATATTAAAAACAAACAACTCAAAGAGGAAATGGAGGATGAAGGTTGCTGGAACGAATGTAAATAAAATGACGTACAAGGCCGGTCGGATGCCACGTACCTACCAATGGCTGGGGAGGGAATCTCCGAAAACTGAGTTCTTTTCATTTCCAAGAGTATACTGAAAGTTCGGAGCAAAATATCAATCAAGGAATTTGTAGAACCGATGCAACAAACAGGTTTATGTAGATTCACACGTGCGGATCATTGATACAGTAGGTATGACAAAATCTATTACATAAGTAAGTTAGTCCCGATGTAATTCACATCAGGTTTGCTTGAACGTACGAGTGAGAGGATTGACATTTGATTATATACGTGATAATCTGATTACGAACATCTGGATGGAAATTGACACATCATGAGGGCACTAAAAACCGCTGACTCCTACCTGAACGGTGAAGGCCTTGCTCAAAAATAAACTCACAATAAGAACACACATGTCGCCCCTATAAATTTAGCGTCGGTTTCAGGTCGATTAAACCAACTGTTCTGGCGTAACACAAGCAACAACTGGCATCCCGTCAAGTCGAGTAGGTTAAATGTGGTGGGCAAACAGGAGGACAAACAGTTTCCATCAATCAAATCGAATCATAAATGAGGCATCTATCGTTTCTGAAAATACGGTACAGAACTCCATTTATACTGTGTGGAATAACAAGTCGTAAAATAGTCACGGGCCGGCAGTATTTTCTATGTTTGCAATCAATTACTAAATCAACATATAACTCGTATTCGACACGCTCGTATTTGTTGATCTTTTTTTGCTTGAATTAAGGTAATTAGTTTAAATCAATGGATACAGTATTTTGTCTCTCATTGATGTAGGAGTTTCAATTTGTATTTCCTCGTAAATGAAATAGCTTATTTCATACGAGCGCTTCACGTTGTAATGAGTATGGTGCGACTGCTGTGATGACAGTATAAAAGGGCACAAAACAAATTCAACAAAAACTAATCCGTCCTGGAGGCCGTTTAACTGTCATGTGATGAACTAATGAGTCCAACTGACAAGAGAGATTAAGCTGTGAAAGGCTGACGAGTCAGCCAAGAAAATACCTGAATATTGGGTGATTACAACAGGTTTTCATACCACCGCACTCAAATTATTATTGGATTATTGGATTATCGTTCCAACTTCGGGTCAATTTAACGGAGAATTTTCCTTTACGGTATGTACCAGAATTGATGGCCCAGGAATGTTGCAGTTCTTATGGTAATGTATAGTCATACTGACATCATTTTAAATTTTTTCAGAATAGTCAGAATTTGACAAGTTGCACGGCAATTTGTTGTTCCTATTTTATTGTCAGAGTGACAAACGAAATTGCGAAACAGCAGGATTTGACATGACATGGTCTGAACGAAAATTTGGCTGACGAAAATGTGAAAACAATTGAATTTTTAACTTGCCGAAAGAAGTGAATTGCAGCGCGTACTTGCGAACTCCCACATGGAGTAGAGAAAACAAGTACCTACCCTACGATTCATTTACTCGTGGATGTGTGAAACAGTCTGATATTTCATGTTCGGATTATTTCAAGTACGGAACCTTAATAACTTACAGCTGTTCGTACGGATGGGACAGTCGTTAAGTAGGTACCTGCAACAAAATTAACGGAAAACATCAAAATACAATGTAGTAGCATGTCTTTAGCATGATAGGACTTCAAGGCACCAGTAAATAAGAGTAGTAAAGTAAATAACCATCTCGTTTAATTTTCGTCCAACTGCCATCGCTGGCGTCGCGGACGCCATCAGCTGTCTTCCAAAGGGAAGATCAGAATCCTGATGATATCGCTCATGGCCACTTATTGCTGTACCCGCTGAAGTGGAGGGGGGGGGGGGGCTCACCAACGGTCCAACTCGAAAAATTATCAAGACCAACCCGCCTCGAGCGGTCAACCGATCCAGATAATCTCCCGAGCCGACTGGCCTTCGGTGAACTCATGGGAACCGACCCACGTTTCGTACATAGTTCATGATAAAATAATAATGATAATAATAATGTTGTGGGCTTAAATGTATTGAGTATTATTACAGTAGGTAAGTTTTTTTTTAGTGCTTTTGTTTTATTATCGTCAATGATAAACCTTTGGAATTGAGAAAAGAAAGGAACATTTGACCTCTCTCCAAAATTAGCTATTTACATTCCAAGAGACGAAGAATCTCAAAATCGAATAAAAAATTCTGCCTAGTGGGTGTAGCACATAGCTTCCTCGTTTCCATAACGCGATTGTACAGGTGATTCGATGCATAATAAAGGGATGGATAATCCCGAAACATCACTCCAAGTATCCACCGATACTGTACAAATTTTATGATCAAATGAGTAGGGTCCAGAGTCTCAACCACACAACTCATGAAATCTCATCGAAATCGAATGGAAACTGTAGCAGAAGTATGCTTATTATGGATTTCATGTTGGCTCATGCGCAGTGACTTCCAATGATCCAATCGTAATGAACCCTGACGATACCTTGGTGGACTCGGAGCAAAATAAAGCGACCGTACGCAATACTTTTCTTAATTACCATGGACCGAAATTTACTGAATTTGGTACATGGTCACAATTTGTGGTTTAGTTGTGCCCCGAAGCTTGGTTATTGTCAGTCACTAATGAAAGGTGAAAATCTAGAAAATTATTACACAATGGTTAATTATTTAACTGTATAGATCACTCGTCGATCGAACTCGACTTTTTAGGACGTCCCACAGTAAGACTTGGGCGTCCTTATGCGATCGATCTGGGGTGAAGGAGGACAACACTCAACAGAAAAAAAAAATAACCACACAGTAATCCGTTTTAGACCATTCTGAATCCAAATCCGCGAAAAAAACCATAGGTGTATGTCTGTGTGTGTGTATGTGTGTGTGTGTGTGTGTGTGTGTGTGTGTAACAAAATCTTGTGTACTCTGCCTAGGCCTTAGTTCTCAACCGATTTTCCTGGTTCTTTTTTTGTTCGACGCGGAAAACTATCTAGTTGTGCACTACGTCGCCGGAATTTCGAATTTTGCCTTTTAAGGAGGGGAAAGGGGGGTTAATGCTCAAAAAACGTGTGTTTTTGGGCATAATCTTGTGTCGTCTGCCCAGGCCTTAGTTCTCAACCGATTTTCGTGGTTCTTTTTTTCTTCGACGCGGAAAACTATCTAGTTGTGCCCTACGGTGCCGGAATTTCGAATTTCGCCTTTTAGAGGAGGGGGAAAGGGGGGGGGGTTAATGCTTAAAAAACGTACGTTTGCGGGCATAATCTTATAAACTCTGCCCAGGCCTCAATTTCCAACCGATTTGTGTGTTTCTTTTTTTGTTTGACTAAAATAACTTCCGAGTTGTACATGATTTCACCAGAGTACCAAAATTTGCAAGAGGAGGGGATGGGTGGGGGATAATATTCACAAAATATCCAATTTTTCAATATTTTGGTTCCTTTACTGCTTACTAATTGTATCCAAGCTTTGAAATTGAGGAACAATTCTCATTATACCTTAGGATTTGCATGAATTACTTTCTGTACCACCATGGAAATAAAAGTGGTGCCATCATGGTGCCAGGGCACCATAAACCTCATATTTCTTGGGTTTTTTGGTGTTTCACCTTGAATATGGATGTGACATTCGACGGACTGCTTACTAAACCTAATAGATGAAAGTTCAATGCTACGACGTATTTCCGCTTTGGTGCCAGACTGGTGTGGAGGTGGGGGGGGGGGGGTGAACTCGAATTCGCATGTTGGGTGTCGAAGATCATGGATTTTAAAATGCTCTTCAGATTCGAGGCTATCATGCCGCTAGAAGTGTTATGGTTTATTATGGTGGGGGGGGGGGGGGGTTGTCACTATTTCTTCCCTAAAGTAATAAATAAATTACATCGAGAGAAACAGTCTTATCGCTTAACAACTGGTTAAACTGATCCAATGATTATCCAATGGGACGTCCCCTGGAATGCATGCATTACCAGACAATATCTAGTACCAGACAGTACTAGACAATATGTTTCATTGATACTTACTATCCGAGAGCTGTGAGTACCTTCATTACAAAATTTGGTTCTTGGTTGCTAAGGAACCACAACTGAGTGGAAACTCTATACGAAGAAACGAACTGGTTCTAGCTAACTCCATTAAAATAAATTTGATAAGCTGAAGACAATCTTTTGCGATTCACACTCCTGTTTCTCATTTATTGTAAGTCCAATCCTTAAGTCCTCATGGGGAGCAAACGTTTTGTCCTATAGAGCTGTGGGTGGCCTCAATCGATTCTAAAATTCAGTTCTATTTTAAATCGGTAAAAAAAACAATAGGTATACCTAGCCTTCCAGAAGAGGCTCGTAAACTGGGTTGATAAATGGAGTAAACCAAGATCTTCCATTGCTGGCTGGGAGCAAAACTCCAGATATCAATCATTCGTGCAGTCGTGTAGGAAGAGCATCGGATGCCTTGGAATGGGGTTAGAGGACGGAGCACCCCTACTAAGAAATTAGAGAAGAGGCCGCTCCCGATGCTCAGAAAAAATATTGAATATTAAAATATAAATGAGGATCAAGCGCAAAAAAAATCGGGAGTTTTTCGAGCTCGGACGATTTGAAAATGACAATAACCAAAATCGGTGCACAACTAGACCCTGAATGGAGCCCATATACCAAAGTTCATCAAAATCGGTAGATTGTATTTAAGGAAAGTGCCGCGGACGGCCGAAAGAGGGAAATTTTTCTTATTCGATTGTAGGATTTAACGTTCTTTGAAACGTACCCATCAAATTTTGAGGGTGGCTATTTAAGGAAAGTGCCGCGGACGGCCGAAAGAGGGAAATTTTTCTTATTCGATTATAGGATTTAACGTTCTTTGAAACGTACCCATCAAATTTTGAGGGGGGCTATAAAAATTGTTTTCTTGCTCGATGCAAAAGGTTCATTATTAAATCAAAGTAGGGGTCTACATTTTAAACGCATAGTATTGCGTTTTTAAAATCGAATGAGGCGATCTAGATTTATGTAGGTCCAACCGCTAGCTCACTATAAGGATTGAAGGGTTTGATAATCAATAAATCAGATGATTTTGAACTTGATTTTATCCTTGTGAAATAATATGCTTGGTAGGTAGAGACTAATAATGGAAGAGTCATATTCTTTGCAGATGGTCGGTCTATATAGAATTAAAAGAAAAAAAAATAAACCTTTTATTTCATACCAATCTTAATAGGGAGGAAGCCATGTAACGATAGTGAAAAGAAATTTACAAGAAGCCATACAACGATAGTGAAAAGAAGTTTGCCAAGTGGGTGGACAGTAGGTAAATTTGGAAGCGTAAAGAACCGGAAATTTAATTGTGATTTACTACTGTCTCGTTGGCCAATCCAAATTCAGCACATTTTCTCCAATCACGGTAACGGTCAGTCCTCCCAACAACGATTGCCGCGTAATTCCGGCTTAAGAACCAACTTTCACGGCTATGCCATTTGTAATTGAGAAGAAACAATTGTGCTCGCCCCTTGATTGCCCCCTGGGGAATAGCCTCAGTTAGGGCCAAAACGTCGTCCCGCCAAATAGATGAGGCGAAAATGGAGGAGGTTGAATGAGACCAGACCCTTCTTTTAGGCTCTGAAGGCTAATTGTACGCCTGGAAAAATCGTAAGTAGAACCTGTGCGTACTGAAAGAGATGATAAAACCTGGTGCCTATCCTGTATCACGGGTGCCACATGTCAAGACTAACAACAAGAAAACAAAGAAAAAAACACACACACAAACAGGAGGAAGGCCAGCGCTCAATTATCATCGCAAAAGGATTGAAGAGTGAACATTTGGGTTAATGCCATTGTAAAGGATTTCTCCCGTGATATACGAAAACGGCCATTTTGCACTTGCGCAGAAACGTACCAATGTTTCATGGAAGAAACCTCACATTTTTTAATTGCTCATTGCCCTTACACAAATTTTGCTCCCTCATGATATTTCTTGTTGAATTCTCACCATCACTTTATCGATTTCTAAAAATGACCGTAACATGATCGCATAAAGTGTCCAAAACCCAACACATGGTTTCCTGGTATTTTCTTACCTTGCAGGCCTATCTAGCACTATAGATGCCAGATCTAGGATTCAGCTTTAGACACCCAAATTATTACACAAAGGTTTATTGTTTTTCGCTTGAAAAGAACATAGCTTTGCCATTGTCACTACCTACCAACCATAATATTTTCGCTTCGAAATCATTTTTATTTTGAAGAAATAAACGCTTCACATTCAATTCGAAGAAATAAACAGTTGTGGGTGCCACATAGGAAATTTGACTACTGGTTTCTAAAGATGCAAAGCTGAGTACAACTCGAAAAACGAGAAAAAAATCGCATTTTATCAGCTTTATTTTGAACGGAGATTCTACCAATTTCCGTCAGAAAACATTGGATTGCGATTCACACTCGTGTTTGTGATTTATTGTAAGTCTATCCCTTAAATCCTTATGGGGAGTGAATGTCTCGTCCAATAGAGCTTTGGGTAGTTTCTTTCGATTCGAATAATTCAGTTCTACTCAAATTTTAAATCGGTGAAAAAACAATACCTTCATATAAAGCGTTTTCGAGCTAGGGCGTTTTTGAATTTTCAACTCCTAATATTTTTCCATTAGAAGTGACTGACAATAAACAAAAAGCTTAGCGGTACAACTAGACCATGGAGCCCATATACAGGGTGTTTCACGAAAAGGTTACATCCCCCTTCATACAGAGTAAAAAGTTGGGACCAACGCTACTCTTCATGATTGTGAGGAATTTAGGAAAAATACTTTCGCTCAAAATTCTTGCGCGCAATTGACACAAAAATTTTTTCTTGGTCGATTCTAAAGGTTCATTTTTGAAAATAATAAACCAATAGGGGGTTCCATTTGAAAAAAATAAGTCAGTATCAATTGCGCGCAAGTAATTTGAGCGAATGTATTTTTCCTAAATTCCTCACAAAAATCATGAAGAGTAGCGTTGGTCCTAATTTTTTATGCTGTATCTAGGGGAAATTAAAAAGGTGTAACCTTTTCGTGAAACACCCTGTATACCACATTTCATCAAAATCGGTCCATGGTAACTAAGGAAAGTGCCTCCGGACAATTTTCTTTTAGATTTTTGTAGTCTTCGCACTAACCTCTTGATTCCAATGGTTCATTATTGAAAATAATAAAACCAAATGTGGCAGATTAAGCGCAGTAAAAAAGTGATGAGAGGGATAATTAGTTGCAAAATAATTATAGCATCGATTTGTATTGCTGATTGGTTTCGGGACACTCTGCATATGCATATTAAACTTGTAGAACACTAGAATAAACTCAGGTGGTAAACTATAATTTTCCTTGCTGAGATTGCAAGGCCATTTTTAAAATCGCGATCATCAACAAACCGTGCCGTTGAAATTCGGCAGATGTCGTGGACGGCTTTTTATAGAGCGTACATGTGAAGTGTTATTCTTTTGAAGTCGGAACACATGTTTGACGAGTGGGCGTAACGGGGCTGGTGTATTCTGATGCACCCCGTTGTTTCTCGAGGGGGGAAAACGTGTGTTGCGTTGTCCTCGAGCTGGACTCGTAGATGTGTGGCTTTGTAGATGTGGACTTGTAGCTTTGTAGTCGAGGGGACGCATAAAATGCGGTCACCGCGGGGGGATTCTGTGCCTATACCGTTCCCACTACTTCACCGTGCATACATTAATAATTCCACGTTAATTCATCCCCCCTCGTGTTTTACTTAATAAGCTGCACCCGGAGGCAGTCACCGGGTTATAAGGTTATTTAGTGACCCCCTCTCACCCTAACATACTGCCGCTGTTCACTATTCATACTATTTCCCAGAGGAGAAAAAAAGATTCGAAAAAAATGCATTAGTGGGTTCCTAACGCCCTATTTGCCTAATATCTACCACCAAGTCCCGGCAAAATGAAACAAGCGAGACTAAAAAGAGAGAGAGCGTTATTATCAAGCCACATGTTTCGCCTCCAATGCTCATTACAATTTCAATTCATTTTTTACACTACTACTCTTGTAACCACACTTCACTACACAGAGTTGCAATTGAAATACCAGGAATGTGCTGAAAGCGTGATTTGAAAGCCGGCGCGAGCTTGGCTTGATCACCAACTAAATCATTACCTATATAGGTGTGAAGGTTCTTGAGGTTCAGTCAGAAGAATAATTACACTGTTAGGCCGGCGTTTCGGTATATTTATATACCATCTTCAGGGCTATAATGCAGAACAAAACCAGAGGGGTATAGACACAGCAAACATCATTCATGTATGGATCGTTGACACTATCATTTTAAGTATAGATTAATGATATTTTTACATACCTTTAAGCGGTGTACATATAATTCTTGTCTGAGAGGGTGATGATCTGAGAGGGTGATTTCTATTGACTGGTGGAGAAAACCACAGAAAACGGACAGATATTTAAATTTCAAGTCTCATCACCCTCTCAGACAAAAAATAAATGCTGCTCTCAATCTAAAACATCGTGCATTACAATTAAGTGACCCCCAATTTCATGTAAAAAACCAAAATAGCAAATAGGAATAAACACACTCTAAACAACCTTGTATTCAGTAAAGTAAAGTCCCAAACTCCCAAACAATTAAGAACAAATACCATCTATAGCTTATCGTGCAATCAGTGTGAATCCACATATATTGGTCAAAGTAAACAATATCTGAAAAATAGACTCTGTAAACACAGGTCTGACATAAATAATTTGGATACCAGGTGTGCCTCGGCCAAACATGCGATAGAAGAAAACCACGCATGGAATTTTGAAAATTGTAAAATCTTAGATTCAGAAGAAAATTTAGGAAAAAGAAAAATAAAAGAGATGATCTATATAGAAAAAACAGCCAACACATGTAATGAAAGAACAGACACTGACAATCTTAGTAGGCTGTATTCCAATTTGATAAATTTAACCTGATGTACAACAAGTTAGTGCAATGTGAAAATATAAAAATTATTGTATATAGTTAAAGTGTAAATAGTTTAAATACTTAGTGTAAGGTGTAAATTTGTAACGTGTAGATAGTTGTATGTTTAATATTTAGGTTGTAAGTCTAGTCGAGGGAAATTATGCGTTCCTTGTTTTAAGTTACCACACCTGGTTACCACGAGGTGCACTGTCTGGCTGTCAACCTGATTTTCAGATAGCAATATTGTGATAAGAAAAACTGCCTCGAATAAAATCAACGTGTCTACCTTATATAAAAAAAAAACTTCAAGTTTCCACTTTAAAAAGTGCTGTTTGTTTAAAAGTTTCTGATGTAGCCATAAGAATTATATGTACACCGCTTAAAGGTATGTAAAAATATCATTAATCTATACTTAAAATGATAGTGTCATGATCCATACATGAATGATGTTTGCTGTGTCTATACCCCTCTGGTTTTGTTCTGCATTATAGCCCTGAAGATGGTATATAAATATACCGAAACGTCGGCCTAACAGTGTAATTATTCTTCTGACTGAACCTCAAGAACCTTCACACCTATATTCAGTATCAAGCAGTCGATAAATTAGAACCTGTTTTACGGTATGTTTGCTGATTCCGGGTATAACTATCAATAATTATGTTTCAGATAGTAATTCCCACTGACAGTGATTTTTGATCCCCTACTCAGGATAATTTTTTAATAGACTCTTATTAGTGTCCTGATAAAGATGAATTTCAGTCTGTTTTGTTTGACAAGTTGACATAAATTTGGTTTATTATATTTAATGATTTACCTTTGGAATCAAATAGGCAGAAACAAACTTTCCCTGCAGTTGAGGGCATGCCTACTTCCACCCATTTACATTCTCTAATCTAAAACTAAAGCTCTAAATTTGAAATATTAATTTTGGGTGTCTTGTTTTCCTGAGAAAAATCTTTTGAAAAATCACTTTAACTAAGAGTAAAAACCCTCTCGCACAACAAGCCAACCTTCCACTTTATGTAAATATTTTATTAGAACGAGTTGCAATATAATTTAAATACGTTTTACAAAATCAACAGTTTAACAATTTTTTCACAAATGAAATTGTCATTTTAGCTATCGACTTAGCTGTAAAATTTCTATTTATTTTGTCAACATTATTTTTTAATTTTATTGAGGTCTTAATTGATTTGATTAACGTTCAAATTGATTTTCCAATCGTTAGAATAGTACTGGAAAAAAGTTTTAAAATCGATTTGGCTTAAGGTTTAACTAAGTCATCAATACAATATTTAGCACGAGTATCGGAGGAGTAATAATGTACTGTAGGAGAAGTGGGGAAGGCTAAAGCACCGTATCTTTCCGTTTCCTCCATCTTGATACTCCCTGACCTCAGAGCCGTCGAACAAGATCGGTGAACACTGATAACACTCCAGTTTGGGTGTCTCTGTAACTTTGGGGTTAACCAGAGGTTCTCGATAGCCAAAATACTTGGGGCGCAGTATCGGATTATTCCTGGTCGGGACAGGTCGGGGAGACGCTTCCCTCTCAAATCCAACTAGTCACAATCAGTGAGATTCCCTCTGTCCTTGCCAATATGCTCGGACCTCATCTCACTGCCATCGTCGGATAATTGATCAGTTGATTCAAGTCACGTCCATCTCGATCCGAAGTGATGTGTTAGTAGTTCAAATAATGAACTTGAATTTGTAACTTAAATAATTCCGATTTATTACTATTATTGTTAATAATCATTCACTGACGGAAATAGGCCTAATGTCAGTTCAAATTTCAGCTGATCATATTCTTGAATACAGGTAGAACCGGTTCTTTTCTTCGAATAGAGTTTCATGTCACTCAGTTGGGCTTCCTTGGCAACCAAGGACCAAATTTCTTAATGAAGGTACTCACAGTTATGGCTAGTAGGTAGTATTGATGAAAAATTCGAGTTCTATCAGTTCGATCTATGCAGTAAACTAATAAATTTGTGTAATAATGTGGAGCGTTTTTCACTGGTAATAAGGTGAAAAAACACTCAATTTTCGCTGAAATAACTCGTTTTCGCAATCAAACTAGCCACCACCATTTTCTTTCTTAAATTTCATTGTGAACCTAAACATTGGTTACCGATGGAAAGCTGGTGACATGGATCTTGTTCAAAAGTTTCAAGGACCTCTGAAAAGGTCATGTTTTAACTGAAAAAATCACGAAAATAATTGAAAAAAAAACCAAACATTGACTAAAGAAAGACTATCTTAGTGTACAGTTTTTCTGAATAGTCCAAGAGTTCATAATTTGGAAAATTTAATGAACTTTTTAAGAGCGTAATAAGATTGAATTTGCATGGAAAATGAGGGAGTTATGACCATTTCAGTGACACATGGTTGAAAACACGAAAACTAAATTCAAAGTGAAAAAAATAGCATTTTAAGCGGAGTATAAAAAAGGTGTTAAAAGGGAAAAGTTGTTGCAAATTAGTTGTAGAATCGATTCCCGAAGTATTGGTGATTCGGGACACCCTGTATACATTATTAAACATTGTTGAACTCGGGAGTTGAAAACTGATTTTCCTTCCAATATTTAACTACTAATTGGTAATATTTTTTTCATAATGTTAAATTATGATTAACCATATATTAAATCGAAATTCATATTTCGAATCAGTGTAAATATGAAAACTTATTTGAAAACATTCTTATTAGCAAAATGTTCATATTAACAAACGATAAGACGAGTTTGTAATTCACAAACTTTGGACAGATATAAGGGTCTACATTTAAAAAAAAAAACATGGTAAAAAACGTGCTTTCAGGGTTTCTGATGGAGGTACCCATCATTCCAGAAATCCGAAATTGTCCAAAAATCGTTCTTATGTGAGTTTGTGGGAACGAATGAGCATAAAAATATCGATACCTTAAAGCTCGCAAAGGCTTTAGGTCTAGAACCGGAGTTTTGAGAAAAAAAAGCAAAAGAAGTTTTCACCAGTACACAATTCCTGAAATAAAGGCTTATTACACTAAACTCTTTAATTTCTTCAAGATATTTTCAAGATATAATCATCAAGAAGGTCAATAATAGTTTTTTGACTCTAGTTTTTTGAAATTTAAAATAAAATGTGGAAGATGGATGGATATAGCGTCTTTGCGCTTTAAGGTATCAATATGGACCATCAAAATTTTTAAAACACCTACTCCGTGCATACAGTACAATAATATAATTTACTGGAAATAAAAAAAACAACAGTATTTATGAGGTTTTTAAGTCAAAAATGGAAACTTTGAAAATTCACTCATCTACTCATGTTGCACAGATGAGATTTTTTATCTTCAAAAGTGCGATTCTGCATATACTATTCTTGGCATAATAGGGATGGTGCAATCTAACAACGGTTTAAAAACCAGAAGACGGTTGCACTTGTTCTCTGAGTCTTCACTGAGAGCACTGAGGCAACCGCCCTATGGCTGCTCTCGAGGGTGCAGTCGCGCTGTCAATAGACCCGCACGCGGAAGCAGCACCTCCATCACGGCACCAGCGAACCCCTCGGCCATGGGAATGGGAAATAGGACTGTCAGGTAGCACAGGATCCCGCGATTATTTTCAACGGGACGATCCGTTGATAAATCGGTCGGTCGATTAACTCGCACCCACTCCGATACGTTTGCCGTTCGGTTCCGATCAATCCCGGAATCGTGAATGATACCCCCATGACCTAGACCGATTAAGCCGCTGTCGAATGGGGGCCCGCACTGATGTCACCCTCGAGGAATAGGAATAGAGCTCATGAATAATGAAGAATAATAGTCCGAGTCCTCCCTACTACCTTTGAGCCTCTCTGAACCTCTTGGGGACTCCTCTCTCGATCCTCTCACCTCGGGTAAACTCTCTACATGAACAAGTTCCTTCCATTCATATTTTAGCTTCCATTTTAGGCCTTTCGGTCTTTTTGAAAGAAAATTCAACTAACTTCTTTGGCCCACGACTAGCATGTGCATAGCTTGTAGCTCCGGATTTGATTGTGAGCTAATCGATCAATTAATATTTTCATTTGTTGGGGCCTTTCATCCTGAACAAACTTCCAAAAATTGTAGATTTCATAGGAAATAATGATTAATAGAATCACAAATACTTGAAATATAAATATAAGATAAATTTAAATAAGTCAACTCTGGTAAATAAGCTGAATGTGTAACAAATGTGTTATAATAAACATTTAAAGAAAAGTCACAAAATTGATAAAATGATTTTGGTTTCTTTTGAAGAAAAAAAAATAAGAGAAGTGTGTATTAAATTTTTAGAAAGGTATGGCAATCTAAAAACGCTGCAAATTATTACACAACGGTTTATTATTTTTATATACTTAGATCACTCGTCTACAAAATCACCAACCATCCAATATGGAGAAAAAAAAAAAAAAAAAAAAAAAAATCACCAACCATTGATCGCATTTCGGTCAGCTCTAATTTGAACGGAGATTAGGCCTCTTTTGCGATTCACACTCATGTTTGGATTTATATATATATATATATATTTCAATATAAACCCTTAAATTTTCGTAGGGAGCGAACGGTTTGTCCTACAGAGCTCCGCATGGTCTCAAAAAATTCTAAAAATTCTATGTAATCTTAATTTGAAGGAAAAACAATACCTTTATATCGAAATTTTTTGAGTTAGGGCGTTTTCAAAATTTCAAAATTGATTTTGGAACCCTTAGGAGTGACCTACATCAACCAAAAGCTTCGGGGCACAATTAGACCCCGAATGGAGCCTACATACCAAATTTCATCAAAATCGGTCAATGCTAAGTGGCAAAAGTGCCGCGTACGGCGTACGGCGGACGGACGGCCAAATTTTTATTCGATTTTTGGATTCTACGTACCTTGAAACGTAAACCATCAAATTTTGAGGGGGTGTTATTTTTTTTTTCTTGGTCGATTCCAAAGGTTCATTATTGAAAATAATAAACCAAAAGTACAAAAATTATTCAAAGTATTCACGGGGTTCTCTCTTAATTGGTTATGCTAGTGTGGGGCATCCCTCCTTGTTTTAATTTTGGTTTATTATTTTCAATAATGAACCTTTGGAATCAACCAAGAAAAAAAAAAATTTAACACCCCCTCAAAATTTGATGGTTTACGTTTCAAGGTACGTAGAATCCAAAAGTCGAATAAAAATTTGGCCGTCCGTCCGCCGTCCGCCGTACGCCTTACGCGGCACTTTTGCCTTTTAGCATTGACCGATTTTGATGAAATTTGGTATGTAGACTCCATTTGGGGTCTAGTTGTGCCCCGAAGATTTTGGTTGATGTAGGTCACTTCTAAGGGTCAAAAAATGAATTTTGAAAACGCCCGAACTCAAAAAATTTTGATATAAAGGTATTGTTTTTCCATCAATTTAAGATAGTATGGAATTTTTTTAGACCACGCGTAGCTCCGTAGGACAAACCGCCACTACGAGAATTTAAAGTTTGGACTTACGATAAATCAGAAACACGAGTGTGAATCGCAAAAGAGGCCTAATCTCCGTTCAAATTAGAGCTGACCGAAATGCGATCGATGTTTTTCTTTCTTGTTGGATGGTTGGTGGCTTTGCAGACGAGTGATCTGTATAGAAAAATAAAACATAATAAACCATTGTGTAATAATTTGCAGCGTTTTGTAACTCTAAATGATTTTAAAATGTTCCAAATTAAATAGAAATGAACTATGAGAACCTACAAAATGGGAGATTTCAAACCCCAGTTCCCAGTCATGAGTAAATGGGAAATCAAAATGTAATCATTTCAAGACGCAACTTGTCGGCGGATTTGGAAACTAAACAATCAGATTCGGTGTTGTTAATTGAAAAACGAATTAGTCCTGATATAAATCGTATATTTACCGAGGATGGAATACATCCCATTCATTACATTCCCATCATTAAATTCAATTTTTGTATTTTGTGGTACTTACTTAAAAAACTCCTATTCTGCAAATCGAGTTTAAGTAGTGTCAGATAACGACAATCAACGTTCATTAAAACATTCATATACTGCGATCCACAATTCGACAGTGTATGTATCTGTAAGTCTATAAAATCAACACAGATCACAAAATTCGAAATTCAAGCAAAAACGGTTCTGAAATCAGAGGAGAACTACAAGATTTACACACATTGCCATTGATCTGACAATTTCGGTTATTTATAGTCTTTATCTACGAAGAATGATGACTCCACTGGTGTGAAACCCAACTACGATTTTAGACGGAGACGGGGGTGGAAAGCCCAAACATTAGAGTATCTGCCCTCGCCATCTTGGCGTGTGTCGTTAAAAGCAGAACAATTACGTGAGCACACGCAACAACCCGGTAGTCATCGTATTAATTAATCATTTAGTCATGGATAGATCTCGTTGATAAGAGGGTGGAATTAAAATATCCCTTGTCTTTTAATTAAAACAAATAGTTTCATCTCGGAACCACGCTCCCTCTCGATGATTTAGCGGTGAAAAATGTGGCGGCTAGTCCAGCCCAGTCCACTCTTTGTGTTTCAGTAACATGCTATGCAAGGGGAAGTAATTTCATTTCGTACAAGAATTTGCCTTCTACCTCCATGTCAGTTTTCAGCTCAATTCTATAATAAACACTCATTAATCACAGACACTTCTTACATGACAGTGGAGGTGGGAATAGATTTAATAACACAAAGCCAGTACTCCACATTGTTATCGGGTGTATCCACTGAATAAGTTACATTTTTTAAATCGAATTTTCATTCAAAAGTTATGAAATTAACAGGAACTATTCAGCAGAATGTCTATTATTTTTCTACAAAATCGCCGGACACCTCTCGTCCCACCACGATAGATAGGTAGATACGTTTATTTGACGACAATTTGTACGATTTTACAAGAGGAAGAATGCCTGAAGGGATGCGATATATAGGTTTGACATTTGACATTTGTTATAGAGTAGAATCTTTGTAAAAACGCTCCACCTTCGTCCCAGTCCAGTCTCGAGTTGTAGTTTTGTGCCAGGTGTGATCCAATATTTGTTTGCTCGAGGTTTCAACAGTGTTCAGAGCCACGAACAGCGTGCTACCGTGTATAGACCGGTGTAGTGAGTGAGTCAATGGTGGAGAGATGGGTTCGTGAAGACCAACCAGAAGAAGAAGACCGACCAAAAGCCACTGATGGAATTGTTGAAAAAATTATGTTCCCTGAGATTTCACGAAATCTCATCCATGAGATCGTTTCCGAAAAACTGAATTTTCGAACAGTTTGAGAAACCAATTAATACGTCGAATTCAACAATAAAACGCTGCAAATTATTACACAATGGTTTATTATTTTTCTATATAGATCACTCGTCTGCAAAGCCACCAACCACCCAACATGAAGAAAAACACCGATCGCATTTCGGTCAGCAAAAATTTGCCTGTTTTGTGATTCACACTCGTATTTCTGATTCATCGTATGTCCAACCGAATTATCGTAGGGAGCGAACGGTTTGTCCTACAGAGCTCCGCGTGGTCTAAAAAAATTCTATACTATCTTAAATTGATGGAAAAACAATACCTTTATATCAAAATTTTTTGAGTTAGGGCGTTTTCAAAATTCATTTTTCGACCCTTAGAAGTGACCTACATCAACCAAAATCTTCGGGGCACAACTAGACCCCAAATGGAGCCTATATACCTAAGTTCATCAAAATCGGTCAATGCTAAGTGGGGAAAGTGCCGCGTAAGGCGTACGGCCAAATTTTTATTCGATTTTTGGATTCTACGTACCTTGAAACGTAAACCAACAAATTTTGAGGGGGTGGTAAAAAAAGTTTTTTCTTGGTCGATTCCAAAGGTTCATTATTGAAAATAATAAACCAAAAGGTTGCTAATTATTACACAAAGGTTCATAATTTTTCTATATAGATCAATCGACTCCAAAGAACACAGGCTCGCCATTGCCACTACCTAACGACCATATTTTCGCTACACAATCAAGTTTATTTTGAAGAAATACACGATTCACACTCAATTCGAAGAAACAACTCTTTGTTGTGGGTGCCTTCATTAGGTTCCTAAGGGCGCAAAACTGAGAACAACTCAAAAAAACAAACACCGATCGCATTTTGGTCAGTTAAAATTTAAACGGAGGTTAGGCCTCTTTTGCGAGTCACACTCGTATTTGATTTATCTATGTCCAACCTTCAAGTTCTCATAGAGAGCGAACGATTGGTCCTATAGAGCTCCGGGTGGTCTCATTCGATTCTAAAAATTCAATTCTATTTTGCATTGAATGAAAAAACGGTACCTTTATAGCGAAAGTTTTTGAGTTAGGACAATACCAATATATACCAAATTTCACCAAAATCGATCCATGGGAACTAAGGAAAGTGCCACGTACGGCGGACGGACGGCAACATTTTTATTAGGTTTTTGGATTCTACGTATCTTGAAACATAAACCAACAAATTTTGAGGGGGGCAATAAAACATTTTTTCTTGTTCGATTCGAAAGGTTTATTATTGAAAATAATAAACTAAAATCAAGGTAGGTAAGTGTTTTCTGGGAGCAGTCAGGGATTTTGTTGATTATCTGCCAGAAGATGAGACAATTATCGCTGCCAGATATTGTGACCCTGAAAATGCTGCAAAGGGAGATTCAAAACGAAAGAGGAGGAAAATTGATATAGGGTATCTGCCGCCTTCATGACAATGCTTGCTCTCAGGTCGCTCAGTCCACAACGGCACTTTTGACGCAGTTTGGTTAGGATCTTTTGGGTCACTCAATGTACAGTTCCAGCTTGGCCCCTTCCGACTACCACTTTTCACTAAAGCGTAGGAACAATTAGCCGAAAAACTCTTTGGTCGTGACGAGGATGTAAAGGAAGATGTACCCATTGAACCAACGAGATGGAGGCAGATTTCTATGCAGAGGGTATTTAAAAGTGGTTTATGGTGTTGTTGAAAGATATGTAAATCCATATAAGTCGAAACATTTGAGGGGTGTGATCATTATTATTTACTAGTTAGAGAAAAAGACCACGAAAAATTACGATTTTTTTTTTGGGTAAATTGAGTGTCTCCGGATAGGTGACAGTGGAGCAATTGGAGAAAGAGGATCACCAATGTTAGAGAAATGCGAGGACTACCGTCATCAATTGGGATACCTGGAAACTAATGTTTCGAGGTACCGAGTGTGAATCTCATCCTGTTCATCATGTGTGAACGAGGAGTTCCTTTCCAGTGTTTTCCTTGTATTTTTTATTCGTTTCCAAAGTGGCATAAACGTCGATTTCGACAATATTTCTGACAATCAAATCACTGCATCGTCTCAAGCACACTCAAGTTGTCAAGAATTAGGACAGTAAAATTTACAGTAAACTCGTCTAAATGGGGTGATGGAGATCACATGAGGATCAATCACTGGAAGGGCAAGACATGAGAATGGGAATCACTGGAATTGTAATCAACAAAGATATTATTAACTAAGAATGAATTGATTTTTTTTCCTCTATCCCAAACGAATATTCTCCGTCAGGATTAGAATAAGATTGGCTTATTTTGATTATTTAAAAACTATTTATTATCGAACTTCGAACGTTGAGTCTGCCACTACTTTTGGCCCCAATCCCTATTTCTCCATCTTTTGAGAATTGAGGTCAATGTATCGAAATTTCCCCGAAATCAACAAAACTGGTTATGATCAGAGAGAAAACCATTTCAGTTTTGAAAATTGATAAATTTTTTCAAGAAACTTTGAAGAGAACGTTGTTTTGGAGATCTTCAGTTCATTGACCCCCATTTCCAACTACTAACTCAACTGGACGTGACCTTAACTGAATAATAGATTTATTTATGAATAGACTTTACTCGGGAAAATGAGGGCAATAATACCTGAAAATGCAATAAACACACCCACCCATCAAAATTGTTGTGCTACTGACCTTTCTTCTTCTCACGAGGAATCGTAGGTCAGTGTCCTATTATACTCGTAGTTTGGGCCAACTGCAGACCTGCAGTGAAAAAAGCCTTCATTCTGATTGTGTCTGACATCGACCCTCCAGTCGACTGTAAATTCAAACTCACACTTTCTCAGCTCCTTTTTGTTTGACGGAAGCTTTCGTTTGTTGAAACTCCATGACCGGTCACTTTGCCCTTTACCGGTAGGTAGTAGCGTTTATTAGCCTGACTTTTGTAATTGGTTCTCCTTTTGGTATCACTATGACGGAGCAATTTCATGCCGAGGCGAGGGTTAAAGTGGCAGCGCCCTTTAGAGCCGGCGGAAAAAATTGGATTTAATTGTGGGGGATTTTTTTCAGCATGAAAGCAACATTTTCGATCGACCAACTTTTTTTGTAGGTCTGGTTCTGCCTTCCATTCCAATTAGGATGAGAAGGAGGAGGGGGGAGCGCCTTTTTTATTGTTTTACTGCCCACTAAATCTTTCTTTCTCAGAGCTCCGCAGAAGTGGGGGAGTATTCCCGGATTTATTGGGGTTAACTAAGTGAGGAAACGGGATGCTGCGGGCCAGTACCAGCAGAGAGGACTCCTGTGACATTATCTCAAAAGGGGAGAAAAATACCAGCTATGGGGGTCAAAGCGTCGACTTTTTGAATACCAACCTTTGAAGTTTGAGTTTTATTATTTGCGAGGATGCAAACCGCCGCAGATACCCAGCTCTACCGATCACTCCTAGGTTCTGTAAAATGTCAGCCGCTAGAAATAAAAATCACAGTTCACTTACCTACGATTATAACATTTTCCTGCACAAAGCTTCATGTAGATAAAGTGCTCAGTTAAGGTAACTAGTTTCCAAAAATATCATTTGGTTGAGATGTTGTTATTTCTCTTCTGTTCAATCTAGAGCAGTTAAATTCAGTACAAGGTCTCGAGGAAATCACTGGAAAGAGTTGTAAGTGAGTTCCGAAAGCCAGTTTTTCCCAGAACGGTGAAATTTGGTACACGTTAGATCTGCTGTGAGAGCAATAGAATCCTCATTCCTATTCCTACTAAAGCAGTTAAATTCGGTACCCTCCAGAGACCCACTGGAAGCTATTACCTGGGTCAGCTAAGAGAACGACATCCTATTTTCACTCTCTCAATTCAGACTCCAACGGCTTAGGTGATGATCCTCTAGTTCATAATATGCCCACTAGAAGGCTCTATAAACCAGATATTCCTATTGAATATCAAAATATGTGGGCTACCAAGTTTTCCTCAAATATAATTGAAGTCCCAAGGCAGCTTAGTTACCCTATTGAGGAGGGAGAACAGAAAGATATTGCGATCAATGATGCTCTAGCTCACAGTTTGCTAACAAGAGAGTACTCTCACAGACCTAGTCAGCGAATACTCCAAAAAAGATTTTCATCTTGAATTGTGCATGTAAAACAGCACGTATTGTGAATGTAAATTGGCGTAAATGTCCGCCCTCAGGTCAATCATTTGGGAAGGAACTATTCAAAACAAGTAAAAAATATATTATTTTACCTCATTTTTTCGATTTCTTCTGAACACAATTAGGTGAAATTCACAAGATTTATTATCTTTATAGATGTCATTAAAGTATCAAAAGAGGCAGCATTAAAAAGGGCGAAAATATTAATTCTTCGATTTGTTACGTTTGAAAAAATGTACTACTCGGAGGTACCTACCCATCACATTTCTTGGGAAAGAGATTCGTAAGGCTCCACTACTTGTTAGGATTTTCACTGAGTTATCGGTAGAATGGAATTCCGGGAGGAAACGAACCATGTTATCTTACGGTGAATATACCATTGCAAAGAGAAGCCACAACAAGATTCGCACTATCAAATGGGTCGGATCTGGGTAGCGTGAGCCTTACTCTGCCCGAGGTATCTTGTTAGCTAAATCACGAAACTTTTCCCTTTTTCCTGACACCTCCACACTAGCGGCCTTTGTTGCATATCTTCTAAATTTACGGGGCTAATTTCCCTCGCAATGATTCCCAGTGAGGTTCTTACTCTCTTGTGAACATTTTGGACGTAACTGGACTCCTTTAGACGTAACTGATTTATAACATACTCCTTTTTCCAGAACAAACATCTTTTTAATTCTTTTGGGTGAATGATGTAGTCTCAGTTTCAATTTCAGTCAACTACGGGTATAAACGCTACAAATTATTACACAATGGTTTATGATTTTTTATTTTTCTATACAGATCACTCGTCTGCAAAGCCACCAACCATCCAACAAGAAAGAAAAACATCGATCGCATTTCGGTCAGCTTTAATTTGAACGGAGATTAGGCCTTTTTTGCGATTCACACACGTGTTTCTGAATTATCGTACGTCCAAACTTTAAATTCTCGTAGTGAGCGAACGGTTTGTCCTACAGAGCTTCGGGTGGTCTCAAAAAATTCTAAAAATTCTATAGAATCTTAAATTGAAGGAAAAACAATACCTTTATATCAACATTGTTTGAGTTAGGGCGTTTTCAAAATTTCAAAATTGATTTTGGAACCCTTACAAGTGACCTACATCAACTAAAATCTTTGGGGCACAACTAGACCCTAAATGGAGCCTACATACCAAATTTCATCAAAATCGCTCAATGCTAAGTGGCAAAAGTGCCGCGTACGGCGTAATGCGGACGGACGGCCAAATTTTTATTCGATTTTTGGATTCTACGTACCTTGAAACGTAAACCATCAAATTTTGAGAGGGTGTTAAAATTTTTTTTTCTTGGTCGATTCCAAAGGTTCATTATTGAAAATAATAAACCAAAACCGCCAAACATCATTACGCGAGAGTACATACGAGCGCATCAATGCCTATTGCATATAATTCCATAAAAGGACAAGTGGAATTACCGGATCCCCGATGTTTCCAGCTGATGGTTCAACAGAAAGAGGAGAGCATTTCCATCGAAAAAGAATTTTTAAAATCATCCCGACTGTAAACGCGAGTCATTAGCCCAGTCGACTCAGCTTCGTACGGATAAATGCGATGCGTTGGTTATCCCCCAATTCACATCCATCCGCTCTCTGATTTTCCATATCACATAAAATCAAAGGAAAGCCCTCTGATGCCCATCTGATCGGCTGACATGATGAGAGTCCGTTCAAAAGTCTTTTCGTATGATGGAAAAATGACGATGAATGAAATGCTGTACCACTGACCGACTTCAAAACCGATGATGGCAATCCACTAAAGAGGAGAAAATTATAATTACAACGTAATCAGATAGTAACTTCGTCCACGAAGAAATAATTCCACATTGTACATAATTATGTGTATTTTTTGATATTAAAACTTTACACCTTAATTATTAAATTTTCCCGTTCATCACAGTCCCAATTTTATAAATAAAAGCCTGTTACATTGTGATAGGAAGAGGAAAAAGAAGGTGCTAAATGTTCTTAATTATATTATCAAAATGTAACACACTTTTATTTGTAAAAGCGTGATCTACGTCGCTCTAGTGATCACTAACTCTAGTTTGTGATCTACGACTTTAAATCGTATAATTCAAAATAGGTAACGGAGGTAAGAGTGTGTTACTTTTACTTACGTGATTTGTTACATCGGTAACACAGCATCAATTATTCTTTATTCTCGCGTAATTTAATGGAGTTGCATATTCATGTCAACCTCATCAATACCATGCCATACTCATCAACGATCGAATCAAATGAGCCCAAACTCGGTCAGGTTGCGTAGTTTATTTACGGAGTTCCTATAGCCACCACCCAGCTCCGTCATCAGATCAGATCTATGTCGTAATGATATAGCATTGTCATCCTAGTTATACATGCATGCAAAATATCAGCTCAATCGGAAACCGGGAAGTGGATCAAATTCAACTTGCAAGATTTTGATTACAGACAGACAACGGGACAAGTGAAACTTAATAAAAGCTTGTAAAAATTAAAAAAATCGGCCATGGCACATCGGATTGAGACTCCTTCGCCTTTGAAGTCGGTCAAAACGGGGGAAAAAATCCTCTAAAATCAAAATTTCCACTAGAGATTTACGTTTTGGACCTTCTGAACAATTTTGGTTTCGTATCTGTCTTTCAGTCGGTTTGTGTGTCCGCAAATCTTAGCAACACCAGCAACTTTTTCCATTCCAATTCGATGACATTTTCAGAGATCTTTTGAATTAGAGCGTAGATGGCCCTCTAATGAAAATAAAATAATGAAAATTATTGCCTCTGTATTGATAGTATCCACTGCGCATGCGCAAACGTAATAGCCTTGTTACAGAGATAACTTCTGCACTATCTATCTTTATTGGATGACATTTCTAGGGGTTGTAAGGTTCCCTACAAATGTCGTCGTAATGTGGTCATTAAATTTGGAGGATATTCGTGGATACATCGATTTTGAAGTTTTGGGATCATCTATTAAGCGTCGGAACATTTATACAATCGGGTTATGGATACGAGGAAGCTACGTGCTACATACCTGCTGCTTTGAAAGACTTTTTCATAGCCAGACATGGGATAATTAGACATTTTTAGTAATGGATGCCCGTAAGAAAAACCCACGGTTTGGTATCTGTTTCTCAGGACCAGGGTGCGCTAGCTGCGCTCTACTCTAACCCCCGCCGAACCACCTTGTTTCTTCCTCCGCAACTAGAAATAACTCTTCTTGATAAATACGGAGCATTATCCAGGAGAGGTCTCATTTCCAGAGCAGAGCGAGTGGAGATTCTTCCCACCTACGAACCTGGAAGGTCTTATTCATTTGTGTATAATTATCTTTCCGCTGCTCATGTGGTTTGAATGTCGTTTGTACGGTACGTTATTGTAAGTGACGAGCGCTGATGGAAAGTAAGCCAACTCAAGTTGTATACTCAATCGATCAACGCCATTATGTTTAATTGGATTATAATGCTATTGTGTGCTATTGCTGGATATAGTAATCACAAACGGCATCCATCAGATGGATCTCGTCGTCAGTTTCCCAATCGAGTATGACCTGCTGGAAAATGGAGAAGCTTCATTTTGTGAACGTATGGGAGAGACGAATTGAAATGATGTTTTATAATGATTCACATTCATATTCACTATAGTATAATATATAATATACTTTAGTGCTTACCATAGTATAATATACTTAAGTGTATCAGAGAAGGGTTGTTATCATTCTAATCGCAACGAACATAATAAAGTAAAATTCCTGAAAATGTCATCGAAGTAGAATGAAAATGGTGTCGAAGAGTTCACATTTCACACTTGGCAAGGTTATCTAATCACAATGGAACATTAATGAGGGATCATTAAGAGGCCCCAACTACCTTCCTGTCAGTTTATTCGTTTAACGCCAATTCGCCATCAGTGTTTCTCCCGTACGAGAGTTCTCCTGTTAGCCCTCCCACACTCTTCATCGCCAATTTGGTTTATTATTTGTAATAATGAACCTTTGGAAGAAAACAAAATTATAACCCCTCTTCAGAATTTAATGGTTTTACGTTTCATGGTATGTAGAATCTAAAAATCGAATAAAAATGTTTCCGTCCGTCCGCCTTTCGCGGCACTTTCCTCAATTCCTGTGGAACGATTTTGATAAAATTTGGTATATGTGGTCCACTTGGGGTCTGGTTGTGCCCCGAAGCTTTTGGTAAATGTCAGTCACTTCTATGGGATGAAAAGTGGAGAAAAAATTATTCAAAAAGAAACTATATACGAAAACTATATACGGGTATTGTTTTTCATTAAATTATTGAACATTTAAATAAATCTAATTAAATTCGATATTTCTTTTAAATTAGGAGTTTAATAAAATTTGTAAGAATTTTTTGACGCCATTCGCCTAATGAGAATACCTAATTGCTGAGTGTTCATACGTTTTTTCATCAATTTGAGATATTTTTCAATTTCTAGAAACGAATGATACCATCCAGACGATTATCAATCGTTAAATTACCAATTATAGTGAAATTTATCAGATACTAACATCAAGTGTTGTTCCTGTGGTACAGACCAAGAGGAGCCACAGACCCCCCTCACCACACCTACCCCTGGTTCCTAGAAGACAAACCAAGAAGCCGTGTTCTTCGCAGATGGGTGATCTTTAAAGAAAAATAAAAAATCTTTGTGTAATAATTTGCAGTTTTTTTTTTAGTGGCTGACATTGTAAAATCCAAGCTGAAATGGTGTTTCACCTGCCTACTTTTTGAATGACCTAAATTCAGCTTATTGATTTTTTTACATTTCAGTTTATTATTTTAAAAAATGAACCTTAAGAATCAAGCCAGAAAAAATTGTGTAACCACTCCAAAAATTTAATGAATTGAGTTGCTATATCCGTCCGCCGAGCGCGGCACTTTGCCCAGCTCCCATGGACCGATTTTGATGAAATTTGGCAGATTGGCTTCTTTTAGGATCTAGTTATGCCTGAAGCGTTTGGTTATTGTCAAACACCTTTAAGGGGAAAATGTAGGGGAAAACATTTTCAAAACGCCCTAGTTCGAAAACTTTCAGTAAGTATTAAGGTATTGTTTCTCATCAATTTAAGTACAGATGATTTTTAGAATCGAATGAGACCACCCAGAATATGTAAGACCAACCTTTTGCTTCCCATGAGGATTAATAATTACCTAGTTAATGACTGTTCGCTGACAAAGATAGTGCACAATTTCAGAAACGAATGTGGCCACCCAGAGCTGTGAACGATCAAACATTGTTAAATTAACGTTGATTGTGAAGTTAATTTATTTTATTTTTTATTATATTTATTTTAATTTATTTTATTATTTATTATATTTATTTTTATTATTTATTAATTTATCATAAGTTAACTTATGGCTCCTTAGAGCCTAGCACAGAAGTCATTCCCTGGTCATTGGAACGTTCTGCTTGACAGTTCTTTCGCGAGAGTGCGGTTCCTACAACAGGGCCGTCGGACGCTTGTGTTGTGTTGTCTCAGTTACTCCGTGGGTTAGACGAATGATGAGTGAGAAACCCGAGAGTGATTCGCATGAAGTGAACCAAATTTCAGCTGATCAAATGCGTTATTTTTCCGTTTCTTAAAATAGGTATAGTTTTACATTTATCTCCGTTGTGCTTCCTTAACAACCAAGAGCCAGATTTTGTAATAAAGGCAGCCACAACCTTTGGATGACGATGTTTTGTTGGTAGGTACTTTTTTCAAAAAAACTCGATTGTTAACCTTGCGCGATTTTTGGTACGTACAATCTTTAGAAACGGGTGATCTTGTTAAAAAAAAATCAATTAATAAAGAATGAAACCGTTGTGTGATAATTTGCTGCGATTTCAGCTGCAGTATCTTAAAACACTTGTATACTGTTTTTCCTCGCATTTTTTCTTCAGGAAGGATGTATTTATTTGCGGTTATGTCTAATGGCCAGCCAGTTGCACACGACAAGCAGGCACCTAGGCAGTTTTTTTTTAAAGAATAAAATTTTATGGGTGGATTCGACGAAATCAAGCATAGATATAGGAAACAAGTCTCCTCTCCAAGACGACCAAACACAATTCTCCCCACATCCAAATAATGATGTCTTTATATTGAAAACGCTCACTTTCCGAACGCGATATGCTAGTTACGATGGATTGTTTCATTAGATGTAATACCAAATAGTGTGTACACCTGGCGGTTTATTTGGTAGTTTGATGTTGTTTGCATGCCACTTCCTCCTCACGAAGGCAGGTTGGAGCTCATACTCCCAGCAACGCACAACATCGCTCAGCCTGACGCACCGTTTATTAAATTTTCATCATTTTAATGCTTCCTCCACCCCTGTGCCTCGTCTCTCCTTCCAACCACAGCCTTTCACCTCACAACCGGGTTTTCGCCGTGTCTCTGCCATCCACTTTAAACCCCAACGTGGTATACGGAGTCATTTTGCGAGCGTCATCAAAATATTACGGGAAAGCTTAGCGTGGTTCGGAGGGTGGAGGTGAAATCGGTAATTAGAAGCTATCATTCAAGTGAGAAAGTCGTTTAGTGTACAGCTGTATAAACTCACATGGCGAACCCCACCACACTCCCTACATACACACACAAAGCCAGCGTTGTGATTCACGTGAACTCAACAAGTTAAACGCGATTCCTGCAAAACTCTTTTCATATTGCTGTAACCAGAGAATGGCTGACGAAGCAATTACAGCGCAAGTTGTCAGAATTGAAAGTAATAAGGGAGATTTTAAATCTGCATGATTAACAATAAAAAAGAAAATCAAACCAAGAGTAATAATAATTTTTTCAATAAAATAAAGAAGTTATTCTGTTTAGTATAAGCCCGCCCCACTAAAAAAATTATGGATGAGGAAAGGAAGAACAGGTTACGAATATCTTAAAACAAAATGTTTGGTGAGAGGGTATAAGACGTGGCCTTCTCTTACCCATAACACGATTAAATCGATGCCCGTTGATTATCTGATGCGTTGAGGATCGCCGAAAGTCATACCATTCATACTCTAAGTAGGTAACCCCCAAGTTTAGAAGGAATAGGACTGTGAGAAAATTATGTTGGAAGTTTTCTTACACCTGGACCATGCTCATTGGATACTCATTCTCACGATTGGTACAGGTTGTTCCACAAATTTGATGACGTATCAAAGGTACTCGAAGGGGAGTAGTGAACGTACCCACCATTATTACTATTATTATTTTAGGTGTTAGTTTGTTAACAAAAAATTGACAATAAAAAGTTATTCGTTAACTTGACACTGTCGTAAATCGCTCTAAAATATGAACTATTTAAAATAGTGCTCGTTAGGATGAATTCATCAGGCCTTATGGAATTCATTAATATATTAGTCAAGAACCGTATGGTCTCAAAACACTCACACAACAAATAAAAAATAAATACCCGCAGTTTAAAGATTTCGTTGTTTCATGTTTTGTGAAAACTCAGACATCGAAATGAAGAGATGGGTGCATTCAATGGAACGGCGGTGTGAGGTCAATAGACTAGTCCAAAATAGCACAAAAACGCTGATTATCAACTTCGACCAAAGCGACTAAAGTAATGCCGAAACTGTTGCTATTCTGGGAGCTGAATTCGAAGATGAGCTGGAGAGCTCTCATATCTCCACCCTTCAATCAAAACTTTCGAGCAAACTTTGTACTGTGGAGGCTGGCCAACTGCCTCTCTCCAACTGTCTTGAAGAGCATCTACTACGTTACAGTAGAATCGATGATAAGATACGGACTCTTGAGGTGGGGAGGAAAACACCACAATTGTTTGGTCCTTCCTTGTGATTTCTTGAAGGCCTATGTTCAGGAAACTCGAGCAGCGAACAGTTGTAAGATAGTATGTAATTGATGTTTCAACGTTGGTGAAAAATAACCCCGAAGAGTTCCACTCAGAATATTAAAGGAAGAAATTCTGAGGCAACCTGGCATCAGATTCGCTCAGGCTCACCATCTCTCAGAACAGTAAAAAACACTGCAAACTATTACACAGCGGCTTATTATTTTTTCAGTAAAGATCACCTGCCTGCGAAGATTACGGTTTTTTCAGTCGGTCGCCGTTTGTTCCTCGTTCCGGGTTAGTATTTCTCTCAAAATCCGGCGCTCACAGTTAAAAAGTTGTACCAAAAATTGAAATTTTTAAGGATTTTTGAAATTTATTAGTGCATCTACCTAGGGAATTTAAAAACTAAAAGATTGCCGCTGGAATCATCAAAATCGAATAATAATTGCCGGCGAAATGTGGGAAAAACTGTAAAGAATAAACGGGTTTTCTCTCATTTCGCCGGTAATTATTGTTCGATTTTGATGATTCTAGTGGCAATCTTTTTTGATTCCCTAGGTAGATGTACTACTGAACATATTATTACAAAACGTTTTATCATTTTTCTGTAATTGTTACCTGTCTTAGAAGAACACGGTTTTCCAATAATAGTACCTACCAACCATATTATCGCGCAGGATTAAGTAAACTTCATTTTAACAGAAATTTCCAACCATCTAAACATCCCGGGTGCAATTATTATCTACGTACCGTATTGGAGAATCCGTCGTTACCAGAAAGTCGAGTACAGGAGGCGAGCGCTTTCGATGTAAGGACATCATCTTCAGCCCGTCGAGAGAGTCCTGCGCGGGTCCGTCTTGATTCCTCCTGTACTCGACTTGCTGGTTACGACGGATTCTCCAATACGGTACGTAGATAATAATTGTATTCTTATAACTAGGGGAACTAACCCCATTCATTTAATACGATCCCGGGTGCCTTCAATTTAATTATTGGGAACCACAAGTGAGTGACATGAAATTCTATTCGAATCAAATTTTATCATCAGCGAATGTTCACGTGCGATTCACACTCCTGTTTCTAACTCAACATTCGACCAACTTAGAGTTTTTTAAAGTTTTTTTTTTAAGTTTCGCAACCGCTGGTCAGCATGCTTCCACTACCAGGAAAATAAAATTGAAACTCTGCCGATATAATTTTGCTGACTTGAGCTTCTGCTGTTGTAGTTGAAAAGTTACCTTTGGTTAATGTAGTTGTTATTTAAAGATGTTGCCGAGTATTTTTCGCGTGGTAATCGGTGTCTGGAGACAAGATCCTAAAGGATTCGAATCGACAAATGAAAAATGACCGGATCAGTGGAGTTGATAACGCTTCGAAAGATTGAGCTTACAATAAGTAAAAGCGAAATGTAGACGATGCTTAGGATCATTTTCTTAATTTATTCTACTCCCCCTCATCTGAAGGGTTAACACAATACATATTCGTTCAGTAAAGAGTCAGTTGAGTCTTTTAGAATGAAATTGGTTTATACTTCAACCGTATGACCTAGAAGATACTGCATGCATATATCGATCAGATATAAACTTCAAAGTCCTTTCAGCGAGCGGTACTGCTTGGCCGACCCGCTTGTTATGATGCAAATCCCATGGGATGATTGTATTAGGGGGATGGAAACGGACGGACAACTGTTGTGGATGAACTTGATGACATCACCTGCGGACCGAGTCGCCTCGACTCTGCTTTATTTAATATGCACATGCAAAACGCGAACTCCAAGATCTCTCAGCGCCGCTGGCAAATCACATCCTGACTTTCTGTCAAACATGTGTGCCATGACTCAGTCTTCCTTTGAGATGCTCAAGGGGTTTGGATGTACACAAACATAAGTGCAGTCTATCTCAACAAGCCAGCCTTTGAAATCGGTAGTTTCCCATCATTTATGCTAATTCAAAACCAAAAATTTTGAAATTCTCTGACAGTTTCTCTAAAACGATGAGAGTTCCTCTAACATTTTGATTGAATCGTTAAAAAATATGATTTTTAAACAGTGCAAAAAAATATAAGTAAATAAAAAAATAAATAAAATAAAATTAATCAGAGGTCTACAATAATGAATTAATTTGAATTTCTGGTTAGATAATAATATTACTCCTAATTACGCTAACAACTCCTAATCAACGCACGAACTACCTCTGCTCGTATGACTATATCCTTAGCAAATTATGCATGATTGAATTACAATTTTCTCCCTTATTACCTATGTCGCAAAACATGAGTGTTTCCTCTATCGATCATCTGCTGACAGGTTCCAACTATTCCATGGAGTGGCTCAGAGTTGTTCAATATTTCTGGAAGTCGAGAAAGCGGGATTCACCCTCTCGAGACAACGAGGGAAGGCCGAAAGTCGAGATCCAATCTCTTGATGGCAACTCTTCGCTCAACCTGGAAGACCAGAACTTGAACTTTGAGTCTGTTTAGCACCCTTATTTGACGAGCTGAAGCATATACAGATAGCGGTACAGTGAATACCTTCCGGGGAAAAATGTTGGCTTATTTCCTTATCAACCTTATTAGATTAGATTACTTTTAACAACGAATCTTTGGAATCGATCAAGAACAATTTTTAACCCCCTCAAAATGTGCTGTTTGTTTCGAGGGACGTAGAATTAGACGTACCGTGAGCCTAATTTGTTTGTATTTGTTATATGGGCTCCTTTTGAAGTCTTGTTGTGTCCTGAAGATGTTAGAGCCCTGTTACCCCCCCCCCCCCCCGGCCCGTCACGTCTACGAGGAAAATATTAGGGTTTAGCAATTTCAAAACGCTCAAATTCGAAAAGTTTGTTATAAATTGTAAATAGAATCGAATCTTGGTTCATTACCTTCAATAATAAACCTTTGGAATCGAGCAAGAAAACCAATTATACCCACCCACCCCCCCATCAAAATTAGAAGGTGTATGTTTCAAGGTATGTAGAATTCAAAATCGAATAAACCAAGTGGGTGTGGCACATAGTTCCTCGTATCCATAACCCGATTGTATAGATGATCCGATGCATAGTAGTTAATCTCAAAACATCAATCTCCAAGTACCTTGCACTACCCTCATAGGGGTCTGGGGAGATGATTTTCATAGGGGACCATCTACATACCAATCTGAACAATGCTAGGAAATTTCATCAAATTCCGATGAAAAATGTAAGTGTCATGGCTGTTACAAGGATTTTACGTTTGCGCATGCGCAGAGGCTACTGTCAATTTTAAGGTCTTGTTTTTCATTGGGGACCATCTAAAACCTAATTTTGCATCATCCCTAAAAATTTCATCGAAATCGGATAGAAAATGTGGAAGTTATGGCTGTTACAAGGAATTCACGTTCAAGTCTTACTGTGGGACGTCTTAAAAAGTAGGGGCAAACATTTTCAAAACGCCCTAGCTCGAAAACTTTTGATATACAGATAGGTATATTGCTCCCAAGTCAACCAAGGTAGCGGAAGCTTCGTTTTCACTTTTCAAGGTTGAAAATAAAGTTCTCCAAAATCGAAATTTCCACTCGCATTTTACGTTTCAGACCTTTCTGAACAATTTTGGTTCCGCGTGTCTGTCATGAAATCCTTGTAACGGGCATAACTATACGAAGTTATTGTCTTTTTCGATGCAATTTTCAGGGGTTGTGTGGGTTGGCGTGTAGACGGTCTCCTATGAAAATCATTACCCCCGGACTTATAGTAGCCACTGCGCATGCGCAAACGTGAATTCCTTGTAACAGCCCTGACTTCTACATTTTTCATCCGATTTCGATGAAATTCTCAGGGATTATACGGATTAGGTTGTAGACGTTCCCCAATGAAAATCAAGGTCTTAAAATTGACAGTAGCCTTTGCGCATGCGCAAACGTAAAATCCTTGTAATAGCCATAACACTTACATTTTTCGTCCGAATTTTATGAAATTTTCTAGGATTGTTCAGATTGACGTGTAGATGATCCCCTATGAAAATCATCTCCCCCAGACTAATTATAGTCGCTGCGCATGCGCAAACGTGAATCCCTTGTAACAGCCCTAACTTCTACATTTTCCGTCCGATTTCGACAAAATGTTTCAGGATTGTTCAGATTAGCGTGTAGATGGTCCCCTATGAGGGTAGTGGAAGGTAATTAGAGATTGATGTTCTGAGATTAACTACTATGCATCGGATCTACTATACAATCGGGTTATGGATACGAGGAAGCTATGTGCCAAACCCACTTGGCAGACGTTTTTCATTTTTGCGAATAAAGTTTCATGTCACTATTGTGCTTCCTTAGCAATTAAGAACCAAATTTCGTTATCAAAGCACCCAAAACTCTAAAGATGTTTTACTGGTATGTACTTTCTGTCAAAATATACTTGATTGTCAACCTAGCGTGATAATATGGTTGGGAGGAATTCCGAAGAAATTCCGTGACCTATGTAGAGGGGTAATCTATGCAGAAAAATAATGATGTTTTCTAATAATCTTTCAGCGGATTGTATTGTTTTCAACAATTTGAGATATGAAATTGTGAGCTCTTTGGCACTCCCCGAAGAACGAATAGAAAAAAGGATCGTCAAAATCCGTCCATTATTACAGGGCTTTCCTTTTAGAGAGAAACATGAGATACATTAAACAAAATACCCGACCCGCTTTTAATAAACTGGACGAGTTCAACAAGCTGGGGAAAATTACAAAAAACAACGCGCAGATGAGAGAGAGTGCTCTGAATTATTATATAGAAGTTTGTGGAGGATCCATCGTTGTTTATGCATCAAGTTCTGGATACAGCAGCGTGAAAGCATGGGAGCAGGTGGCAGCTCCTTGTCAAGTTGACGGCATTTCAAACGGAAAGAGTAGTGGGTACCTAACTACACAGAAGTAGAAGTGACAGTGGTTGGGATAGGGGTTATTGTGGACGAAGTGGAAGAAGAAGTAAGACCGAGAGGGAGACCGAAAGGGAAGCGGAATAGAGATAGAAAAGCTCTGGGAGTGGGGAGATGGGGGTTGAAAAGGGGATTTATAGCTGAAATTCCTGAAAGTAAAGACGTCTGCCTTCACACGGGAGGATTGATAGGCTGGAAAAAGTTGGAAAAGAAAAGGGAGGTGGGCGAGATCTGGCAGTACACGGGAGCTCCTGCTCCACAGCTTCTCACCGACCCTTCAACCGTTATTTCTCCAACACTAAAGCGAGATTACGGCGATGAGCAACTACTCTACGTTTCTATTTATGTGAGGAAACCGCACGCTACTCTATCACTTTTCTTCGGTTGAGTGGCTGGTTCGGTAGGTTCTGGGCAAATAGTAGCGAGGTGCAATGCGAATTTAGTTATGACAGCCAGTCATAACTAAAACTGGTGATGAATAAATGAATGATAATTGTGCTCTACTTTTACGCAAACTTCAAGCTAAGCATGGTAAGCTTCTTCGACTTTCTAATAATGAGAATGCGTGCAAGTAGTAATTTCTACTATATGAAAAATCTGGTTCAACAACCAGGTAGTGCATAATTTTTATAGTGCACACCTTCTTCGAAATGTTTGATACATCGTGGTTTAATTCAACGCTCGGATGTCTAGAGCGACGAGGGTGGTCTAATAAGTAAGGAACCATTTTTTTTAACCCAAGTAAGTAGCCAACCAAAGGAACCATCTTTTAAAAACGTGGCAATTTATTTCTTGACCCAGTGATTTTCCAACTTCTTTAACCTGTCTGAAAAATACGTTAACGGGATGCAAATAGCCCGAGAATTCCGTCATTCGACTCAAATGTCTGCCCGTCTAGTGACTTTTTCAAGTTTGGAAACAAAAGAAGTAGCTAGGTGCAAACCAGAAGAATCTAGTGGATGGAGCACCAGATTAAAGCCACAACAGCAGTGTGTATACGAAAAATTTGTGTAAAAAAGTGTAATTACGTGAGCTGTCATGGTGGAAGAGCACTTTTTTTTGCCGAATGGGGCCGTTCTTTCTGCAATTTGGCATCGAATCGGCCCAAAAATTCAGCTTGGAAAAAGCCCTGTGATCGCGATGCCCTTCTGTAGATGACATCCTTGATGTAGATTACACCTTGTGGATCGCATAAATCGGTGGCCATCACCTTTCCAGCTGACAGGACTGTCCTCGCCTCCCCGGCAAAGATCACTGTTTCGTCTGTTCATTGGTCACTGGTGTATAACATTGGATCCATGTTTCGTCGAAGCTCAAGTAAAATTCGTAGAAACTCCATCGGATTGCGCTTGTTGTCCAAAAGTGAGCAAACGCGGTAGCCATCACAGTTTTCTCATGCCCAATATTTCGAACAGGACATATCCTGAGGTTTTTTAAGATTCCAAAGGTTCATTATTGAAAATAATAAACCAAAAAATTGGTAAAAATATAATTCCTAACTAACATTCCTTTTTTTTTTTTTTGGAAATCGGAAAAAATTATTACATGTAGGATTGAAGGCAATGAAACAACTGATGGAGGACATTTTGAACCTTGAAGGACATGACTGCGCCTAGCGGCAACAGATGCTCACTACTCATCACGAACAATAGCCTTCGTTTGGCTTTCAGAGACTCCACCTCAGCACTTGAAACGACTTTTACAGACCTGAGGCGCTATTGAAGCTGATGCTTTGATTTAGTGGAGCGGGCTTGCGGGGAGCGCTTACTGGTTTCGTGACTGCCAAAAGTCCTCGTGAACTGATCAAAAAAGTTTTTCAACTTGTTAACGTCAAAAACCAAAACTTTTCGAAACGCAAGAATAATTACGTTCTCCCTATCATTTTTTCCGTCGCGGAGAGAAGATATTTTCCATGCTACGTTCTTCAACTAACTTTTTTTTTCAAGTTTGATGATCCCTAAATAGGCAGTAATAAGTGGAAATATAATTTGGTTGAATACTGATTAGTGGTTATGTAATTTCCTATCTACTGCGGGTAACTAGTTCTTAGGACGTCCTACACTAAGACTTGATCGTCCATATGCGATTAATCTGGGATGAAGGAGGACAACTCTCGACGGAGGAAAAAATTACCACATTCAAATACGTTTTGTCACAATGGCTCAAATTGTGTTCTAAGTGCTTACCCCGTTCCATATCAAAAAGAAAATGTGTGTGTGTGTGTGTGTGTGTGTGTGTGTGTGTGTGTGTGTGTGTGTGTGTGTGAGTGACAAAATATTATGTATGTGCCCTGCCCAGGCTTCATTCTCCAACCGATTTGCGCGGTTATCTTCTTGTTCCACGCAGAAATCTATCAAGTTGTGCATTTCGTCGTCGGAATTTTTAAATTGGAATTTAGGAGTGAGGAACGGGGAGTCATTTACTGAAAACAAGGTGGATTCTGACGATACCTTAAGCACGTTACCAAGTCGTCAATTCTCAGCCCATATTCGTCTAATTTTTTCGTTCGACTCAAACAACTTCTCAGTTCCACATTGCTTCACCAGAGTATCGAAATTAGAATGGGGAGGGGGCGAGTGAGGGATAAAGTTCACAAAATACACGATTTTTCTCATATCGCTTGAAATGTTATGGTAGCTAATGGTGAGGGGGTCTACTTTTTATGATTTCATAATATCAAGTTTCAGGCTTTCATAATGCTGAAAATGAAATGGTACTACGATTTGAATCTTGGAGCTATAGTCGAGAATATTCTGTGGAACAACTATTTAATGTAAACGGTTCCGTCGGCCGTTGGTAGGTTGTTAACCTGCATTTTATAGCGGGATTCAGCCCTGGGGTTGAATAAAGAACGAATTACTTCATTCCTTGTCTCTTTACTGACGTTTCGAAACACCTTCTCTTATTCATTATGGAAACGTCCGCCAAGTGGGTGCGGTACAAAGCTTTATCGTTTCTACAAAGATCCGATCAAGTTACACAGAGAATCTCAACAAGTTGATCCCATAACTAGTGAATGTGAGGGGGGGGGGGGAGATTCCACTAATTTAAATTTATTCCATTCAAATTCATGCCAGAGCGACATCAACAAATAGTTAGAAATTCCTGACTATCCTCCACAACTGGTAAAGTACCATGGAAGTATTTGATGTTTTGGTTCACTATTTTCAATGATGAACCATTGCAATCGATCAAGAAAAGAAAAATGTTAACCCCTCCTCAAAATTTGTTGGTTTCCGTTTCAAAGTATGTACGTAGAATTCGAAAATAGAATAAAAATTTCTCAAAGATTGAGTGCCATTAGTAAGCCTTAATACAAACCAAAATGTTGAAAAATCGTATATTTTGTGCATATTATCCCCCACACTCGTCGCCCTCTTTCCATTCAAATTTCGATACTCTTATGACGTAACATGCTGCTGGGAAGTTGTTTGAGTCGAACATAATAAGAAACATGTAAATTTGTTGATAATTAGGACTAGGCAGCGCGATCTTTAACCTCCCCCTAAAACAAATTTTGAAATTTCGGCGACGTAGTGCACAACTTGATAGATTTCTGCGTCGAACAAAAAAAGAACCACGTAAATCGGTACGAAATTGAAGCCTGGACAGAGCACACAAGATTATTCTCGAAAAAACATGTTTTTCCACCCCTCTTCAAAAGCAAAATTTAAAATTCCAGCGACGTAGATAGATTTCCGCGTCGAATCAAGAACGAATCACGGAAATCTGTTGAAAACTAAGCCCTGGGTAGAGTACAAAGGATTTTGTCACATACACACACAAATATACATCTAACTACGGTTTTTTTTGCGGATTTGGATTTAGATTGGTCCAAACCAGATTTGTACGAGGTTATTTTTTCTTCGTTCACCTCTGATCAATAGTATACGGATGCCCAGGTTTTATACTATGGGACGTGCTAAAATTTAAAAAAAAATAATAATAATACTAAAATTGTTTTTTTTTTGTGTAAAAATTGACTGGGATAACTCGGCTCTCTCTTGCCTCTATTCAGGCTATTCGCGTTAACTCATACTGCTCATACTACCCATACTCATGCTTTTTTTTCAGTTAAAATCCACTTATTTACCTTCATTCCTTTATTTTGAGTGAGATGAAAACGAGAACTGGTAGGTGGGTATGGGTAGATAACAAAGGTTCCAAACACAAGAGACGCCTTTCTTCAAAACTCTCTACAGTTTGATCGATTTCATGGGAATAATTTATTTTCCTCTGAAATTCGCCGCTGTTGTGGTGGGAATTACGTCTTTACATTACCTAATTGCGAAACGGAGTTCGAAACCTGCATTATCAAAATACATCGATGGGACGAGGCCCCCGCTATTACCAAAATGAGATGAACTTGATTAATTATTCAGGTAGAGCTGAGTTTTTCAACTTCACTCATTCCATCAGAGATCCTTCAACCAGACAGTAATTCCATTTTATCACGATTGCAGAGAGGGGTGGTGGAAAAAGCGCAACTTTCTTTTCGGTAGGTTGTCTCTTCGAGGAATCAGTTGTGGTCGAACTTAACTTTTTTTCAAGTTGCACCTTGAACCTTTCAAACGACATTCGCTGTTCCGACGTCCGGCAGGAGGAAATCGCTTTTCCAGGTTCAAAACCGAAATCTATCACCAGGTGAGGACGGGGGGCAATTGTCGGATTGGACGGGGGTGGAAGACAATTTCCTACCGGCTCAATCGATATCCAATTATGGCCATTCACTCAATTCCGTTTCACGTAGTTCTATTCGCGTTATAATTAATAACGAAAACACGTTTGACCGGGAAATTCCATTGGCCCTAAAGTCACACATTTGGGATCCCACCGCCTCGCTTGTGTGAATTGGGAAAGTGGCTCAATCGTGAAGCTCGACGACACTATTGCTACAACCAACGTTTATAACCTCATGGAGTGTCTATGAGATTCGCAAGCTGGGTGATCTCGTTCGGTTCAAAAATGAAAAACCACGTAAATTCGCTAGCAATAATCTTTCTTAACAATAGTCAACAATAATTCTTTTATTTAACAATAATCTTAGTCTGCGTTCAATCGGGCTGATAAGTGAAAAGAAAATTATGTTTTCAGGGATTTTATTGTAAGTTGGTCTCAAATTGCGGCAAATTTAACATACTTAAAAAAGTTACTGAGCACAAATAATTGAAATTGCCTTAGTTTAGGAGTTACATGATTATTGCAAACTGAAAAGAGTGCACACTCTTCACGGGTTTCAGCGCACCACATCAGCAGCATAAGGTTTGCGGGTATGCAAATTGCAAGGAATTTCATATTCCTAGTCATAATTCTGTCATAAAATTCCGTAATCAGGATGAGTCGATACTCCCAAGCCGCCTTTACATATTATTTACACAAAGAGGTCATGACCAGGCATGTTCTCCTATTCTCCTGGGCATCTGGCCAGGAAGTGCTCGGTATCCTCGATTTCTCGCAAGTTGCGAAGAGGTGTATCCAATTGGTATTCCAGGGTGTACAGTTTAGACGAAGCAGCTCTTCACGGCATTCCCAAATACAAGATACACTCTCACGGCTCAGTCTGTGTGACAGGATATTCACATAGTGCTTCAGCTCCTAATATACGGTGTGTAATTACCCCTCTTGGCATTTCAGATTCCATTCCGTTTTGATGTCATTTTTGATATCAGCGATTCTCGCTTCAAATCCTTCACCTGCTCCCAATTGAAGGGGCCTCCACCTCCGTATTTTTCGGTATAGTCCCCCACGTCAATTTGTCAATTGCCTATTCGGTCTAAATTCTAATACACCTCAGTGATTCTTCAAATTCGGCATTCCATTCAAGTAAGGTGCTATAGGTCAAGCAGAAGTCCGTATCCAAGAACAGCATGTAATTTGTTATCATCGAGGAGATCTTGAAATGTTTCTTAATGAAGAAGCGAAGCACCCACTAAACCTCTTCGTACTTCTTGAAGCCTCAGACCTGACAGCCGTAGCACAGCGTAGCCTACAGTCCTAAAAACACTGATCTTATTGTCTAGGGGGCTGCTTTGCCATAATAATATTAGCCCAAACTGATTTAGTGCTCATTTTCAGCCAAGGACTCACTCTCGTGAAGGTGTTTCTTCGAAGAGGTTGTGGGAGAGCCGTACATCCTGATAATCGTATCCGCGCGCAATCATGATATCTTATCCTTGCAGGTCTTCTCACCATTAGGTTTTCCTCATGTCGATCAAAAAATCACCACGTTCGTCTTTTGCAAATTGTTTCGTATGGATTTTGAACATAGGACAGTTAAATAAGGATTTGGGTATGGAAACATCTCCAAAGCCCTCAGTTCTTTCCGGACAAAAGATCAGATGTTACAAAATGAATGTTATGCGTTTAGGTAACTGTTTTCATCGTTTTTGAGTAGGAATCCGAATTCCGAAAAGAGCAAGATTCGACTAATGAGAAAAGAGTTATTTTAGCTCAGAAAAAGTTTGAGCCGAACTGTGGGATAGAATAAGAATACACCTTAAAAATATTTTGTCCTCCCTAAAACCGTATTTCGTATCATTGTGCGGTGTGATCATCTATGAGGGCCTTTATACTGCAATCTTACGCCCAACACCCAACCAAATCCTATTGATTTTGCGTATTTCCGTTTCAACGCTGATAAGACCCACTACCTGGGAGGGTGGAACCGGAGTAATTGCTCCTTTGTTCTCAGTTACTCGTAAGGAAAGAACTTCGATGGAAAGTTTGAGACCGCACGTGACTAGTGAACTCCGCAAATGCTGGGGAGGAAAAGTCCGGATCGGGAGGAAACGTGATCAATTCCTTTGTAAGTAATATCATCTGATAGTCCCTGTTTCCCTCTTTCCCAGAGGGCGAGTGCTGAAATGAGATGGAAGAATGGGAGAGGAAAAGATAGGAGTTACCTGCGCTTCCAGCAACGCTATATTTTCCCCAACTCCGATGGCTTGTAATATACGACTCGTGATCTCTAATGCTTTTACTACCGTTAGAATGTGGGACTCTCTTCGAAGTCACATCTAAGGCATTGTATTATTTGACAATTATTTAAATTACAGAACTGGTGCAATCAGTGTACCCAAGGAATCCTGAAATTAAAGTTTAATTGATCTAGAGCATACACACTAAACAGTGTGCCTAAATACGCCAAAAATCGGAAATTCGTACGTGTATTGGATTATTTGTATTTGTGCGGATCAAATCGAAAACATGTTGGTGCTCTTGATTTGCTACCTGGTTCCTAAACCGAAACTTCCTTCCCTTTGGCTCCGAATGTCGCAGTCTACTCTCTTATACTCGAATCAAAATCCGGTGTGAAATTGAAATAAATACCAGCCTACAATTTTCTCTCATTTTGCGCATGCCTACGTCAGTTCGAGTTTTAAATACTCAAGTATATAAAAGACGTAGGTGCGCTATATCTCGTAAGGTTGATGCAAACATTATTACTTCAAACCTCCCTAATTTGAATTTCATCTTCACTTTCTACCGAAATAATTATAATAATAGTTGATTGGCACGATCAATGATGATGACTGACACAGTCATGAGACAAAAACTGTGCAAATTCGAGCGCGAATACCAAGTAATAACACTCGAACCTTTTGTGAGATCGTCAATTTTCAAGGACCGATATAATTAGTTAGAACCTGGTCACTATAATGGTGAATTCTTCAAGAAAAAGTTTATGTACGGAAGCAAGAGCCCCTTCCTGAAGTTTGAAAGTTCAAAAAGGTTTGAAGTGAGGGAGTCATTAGATCATTAAGAAGCTTTTGACGCAGATCGTTCAAAAACCTTCATTAGCTTTGGGCTCACAATTTACAGCACACTTTGATCGTTCTCTACCGTGTTATTTTCACTAACATTCATCGCGAGCTCAAGTTGTGCACGAGTTTAATTAAGCCTTTCCTTGGTGGGAACATCTCGAGACGCTAGGGGCTGCCGTTTTATATTTTCCATCTTCAGTGAGCGAAACGACCAAGGAAGAGTACTATCGGTTCAGTGCTTGTCGTTGTCTGCCTTAAGACCTCGACTGAAAAGACCTCCTAGGTCCTTAACGCCCGAGTTGAGAATTTATGGCCTAGAATTAGGGGCCGGGGAAGGTAGGACGTAGAAGTGACCATATTAAGAGTCGACCTTTTAACTTTCTATGTGGACCACTTTTGTTCAGAGATCCGCTACGAACAAGAAAAAATTATGAAGTTGATTGAAAAAAAAGTATCCCAAAACAACTTGAAATTGAGTTCTTTGGAAACTCTCACAATATGCAGGCAACGCTGCACGACTTTATTTGGAAGATTAATCATTATTTGAAAGATGTTTGAAGTTATTTGAGTCTTATGGTTTGCATTCAAGGAGAAGGTCAGCTCCATGACTGGTGGCTTGACGAAGTGGGCCCAATGGGAACTTGGAGCTGAACTCAAACATCGGTCTGTCTGTTTTAAGTCGATTTTTGTTCGTGCCAAAATGATTAGATGTCTCAGGAAACGAGTTTTAATATTGGGCACTGTCCTGACTCCAGCAATAGTAGGTAGGTTAGTATTTCTGAATAAACATGTGGTCAGTGCTAGCTTGACGAAGGGCAACAGTTATAACAGTCAAACACATAAAGGCATCATAATAGCGCCTTGACTAGTTCCCACCTGAATCCCGTAATTGCAACAAAGTACTCGGCCACGAGAGTAGATAAAAAATCAGGAATGTACAGGGTGAACACACTTCATGTGTCCAACCTTCAAGGGATCGATTCTACTACTAATTTCCTGCAATAAGTCCCCCTTACAGCTTAACGCCATGTTTTTGTGAGTATTATGATTTTCAAGATTTTTCGTTTTCGACCTTCGATGGAACTATCAAATTACCGTAAGTACAAAATTTTAAGTTTAAGTTAAATGTAAGAAAGGGCACCGTTGGAAAGAGCGTTAAACTTCCCACTCCATAACACCAAACAAAAATATTTTGAGCATATCTGATGCGTATAAAAAAAATTGTAGGACAAGAATTATAGTAAATTAGTTGCAGAATCGATACCTGGAGTTTCGTATTTTTATACCAAACATAAGCAATGACAATTCCTACTTCCAGTTTTCAATTTAGAACACGCGATAAATTCGCAACCGCGATGAACCGACCTTCACACCACAAAATATAAAAAAATGCACAACAGTCACAGTTAATAATTTATTACATATATTTACTATTTATTCAGAAGTGTATTTGACCTACACCAGGAGGAGTGCTGACCCAGTTATCATTAAAGCATTGAAGCATGCTAATTCCACTGGAAAATGTTGAAAATCAGCTGGTTCGTTACATCGGGGACACGGATATTCCCATAGCGAATTCCCTCAAGTGAGCAAAGTTAGTGCGCCCAAGTTAGCGGAGAGGCTATATTTCAAAATAAGGAGTTCTCGGTAACAATGCCCTTAATTCAGAGACGCTCATTCCGTTCAATGAACAAACCAAGAGGGTCGGAAGTGTCGCCCCCTAGGAATCGGCGGACGTCGCGTTCCAAGATTTACTGGTAGTACGCGTTTCAAGGGTCACCTTGCACAGGCAATACCCTGGTCAACACTATTGCGAACCGAAACAGAATACAGAAAGATACATGAAGATAGAGACGAAAATACCCTAGGTCGAGCGCTGGGGTACTATACTATGTAGAAGGCATTCATGAATGATTCACGAAACCTGGTTGGGATGCCATTGCTGAATAATTGTGAGATTTTAATATCCATAGTACTGCAAAACCTTGAAGGAATAGACTTACACCGCGATTGTGTATGCTATTTCGCAGACAACTATACCTCACCTGTTAAACCTGACAAGATGAGGTTCCAAATTTTTGGTATGTTTGGTACATTTTTGTTCCAAATTTTAGTGTATTTCCCTTAGGAACCCGTTTAGAAACTTTCAAAAAGTTCACACTATAAATCACTCTAGACGAGCTAAAAAGCAACTGAAACATCTTTTTCTGTAAAAAAAAAACTTGACAACAATAATATTATTTGGAAAACTCCAGGGGTACAATTTTCAAAAACTAATCAATTGTCCGGCTTCGACACACATGAATTTCAAGTCTCGGTCTTATGGTTCTAAATCCATTCACGATATAATCTGATTCATCATCCGAATGGTTTTTGTAAATTATATAGGATCGAATTGTCAAGAAGGGATTAAAACGATTAAACGTGAGTGCTATCTTTAGACATTTCGTATACAGTATCGAGCAGCTGACTCTCACAAAAAGTGTCTTTCTATGTCTTTAGTGGAATTTCCTTTTTGATTAGGAGCAACCCATCACAAATATGCAATTGACATAGTCGCTAGAAATATGAAAATGGGAACTGGCGATGAGTGTACTCTCTGGATGTACTGACTAGGCACTGCAGAGGCTCTTAAATTCTAAGCTAGAATTGACCTACCGAACACTCAATTACATATCAGGAATGCTCATAAAGCGCGAACACAATTCAGGCATGAGGATGCCGGGCTTTTTCGAATCAAGACTGGGACCACATAAGGTACTAAGAGGTGTCGCACTACGAGAATACGTGGGACGATACTACAAAAATTTGTTCATTTGAGACACACCTGGACGAGCTCTACACGAAGCACCAACAGGCTTATTCATATCTGCTCTGGTTGTCGCTAGAGAGCAGTGAGGAGGGTGTCTTTTCCAATTAGGGGGATTTGAAGAGAGTTTCCTTACAAGGGGAGTAAATCATCTTTCAGTGTGGTTTTGACCTTGTTTGGCGGTGTAATCACAATTTATTATAGACACTCCTTTAGGTTATCAAGTTTTCCAATGCAAAACTATTCCATCAATTCGCAGTTTAACGATAGAAAATCTTCCTCAATTTCCTGTAAGATTTCCTCGGATTCGAGCCTTCAGAATTTCATTTTCAGTTTTTACCACAATACAGAGAGAAAAAAGCTCCCTAAAGTCATCAAGAAAGCCTGAGTGAATTCTATACAAGGATGGTGATTCACAAAAATTTTATATATATCGTTTAATAAGGGCTAATATAAACAATTTAAAGGAAGTACAAAGGGAAAGAAGGGAATTTACCAGTACGTTTCGCTCTGGGCGTTTTCAACAGACTAAGGGCAGAATAAGGGCTAATTTTTTAAGGAAAAGATACCAAAAATCCGTGTTCTTTCTGGCGAACGTAAAAACGTTTTGGAAATTTTACATTCAGGACATCTTGGAGTTAATCTTAGTATTTTGGCCGAAGTATTCTTCGGATATATCTGAATATTGTTCAAAATATTCTATACGTGGTTATCATCACAGCCAAAACATGATATGATCCAATTTTATTCTTAGTCTGTCTTAGTTTGTTCTTTTAATCTTAAAGGACCGTTCCCAACCGAGCGATAATTATTAAAATCAATCGGTATATTATTCTCATCGACTGCCAGAAGCAGCTCAATTTCCTTTACAGAGAAGAGAGAGAACGATATTGGGATCCCCCGCGAAACCAACCACTTCGGCTTTTCTGAGTGCGTACCTTCTCCACAAGGGACAGGCATATTCTGGGGGACAATTGACACATGATGTCACGCCAAAATACAAACAACAGGATGTACAGCCACCGTATACTATGGATTCCTACATCAGATTCCCCCCTGAAAGTTATCGAGAAGCTATTATAGTTGATTCTTCGCCATCCTCTTTTCGGAAGCTGTGGGGCGCCCCAAGCCGAAAACGGTCTGCCGCGTCGGTTCGTTGAACCACTCGCATTTACGTTAATGGTTAGGGCAGGCCCGAGAGGCAAAAAACCTTCGTCCCTGTCCACGGGGCTATACACACTTTCAAAAGAGGAAGACAACGTGCGAGTGCGACCACTTTTTCTTTTTTCCCCCTTTCCGTAAGCGGATTGAACTGAAGAACCTTTGGCTCCAACGGAAAACGGAAACACGGCACATTTGGAAGGGCAGGCTGGACTTTTCCGCTAGGACGTTTTCCCCAAGATTTCCAGCAGATTTCTCCTTTTCTATCTCTCTCGGTATTTTCTCCGGGCTACAACCCACTTAGACGGGCCTCTAAATCATACACGGGAAAGGACCACCTAGATATGCCGAAAAGAGTACAATATGTACATTTTTTATTTCGGGGATTCTCTTGGGAAAAGTGTGGTTGAATAGAATGAAGGTGTAGCGGTCTGAGACAACAATTTTTTATGTCGAAATGGGTCATCATAAATCGACTTGAGTTTCTGGATACGAAAATTTTTATGTCGACATCATACAAAAATCTATTAAAATGCATTTTCCCCGTTTCGAGATAACTGGGTTATTTCAATGAAATTTTTATTTTTATTTTTATGAAATTATTATTATAATTTTTTTTTGGTCATTCCTCAAGTTACCCATTGTTAGAGACCAATTGCTTCTGTTTATTGAGCGTTTAGTTTCCAGGTCTGAAATACAAACAGCTGTGGAAATATGGTCTCTTTCTGCATGAACCAGCCGTTGAGGTTCCAAATAACGCAAGAACGACTTTTAAACACTTTTTATTGAAGCGATTCAAGGTTTTACGATCAGAATATATGTTGTAGCTTCCTAGACTCGTATATTTTCCAAGTAAAAAGGGACAATGTGAAGGCTGGAATTGAGGAACCAGCAGGTAGGAGAAGGGGAAGACACCTGGTCTCATTTCTCCTCCTGAGCATAAATCACCAACTCGAGGATTCGCTCATTCATTCTACTTGAACACTTGACTAGATTTTTTCAGCTCCAGACAACCTTCTCTCTCTTTCGACACTTCAACTATATTGCATATCAGTCCTCCTTACTTCGGAAAGTCTACCGGTTATCGGACCAGGCTTTCTTCTCCTCTTTCTATAATTAATTATTCTATTAACGGTTTTACGAGCCAGATTAGACATGCCCTATGTCGACAATGATTCGATGCACCAACCGATGATATCCATCTTAGCCACTACTTACCATATTCATTAACTAGGATAGGCTCTAGAAAACGAGTCAACTCTCACAGGTAATAAATTAAATCAAATTGTTATTCACAAACTTACACATAGAGTTCGAACACAATATCGCGAAACATAACAGAATAGATTGAAGATACAACCAGAATGGATTTTTAGATAAAATCGGTGTTATCTCGTCCTAGGGAAGAAATCGAACTAAATCGCGATATAGGAAGCACTGGGAAAAGCCTCTCATGATGAGGCGCTCGATTTTGCAAGAAGGGACCTTAATCTAGGAATAGGGACTCTTCTTGCATGAGACGGAAAATACATCCTCTATTTTCTAGTTGAAGCAGTGCCTGAAGAAGGTTCCAATCTGCATGGATCGGTGAAAACCTACGGAAAAATTAAAAAACCTTCGCCATCTCGATTTGGCCAAATGGTTAGCTAAGGACCCTTTCTGCATGAAGCAATTCATTTAGTACAGTCTACGTTTCGTTTTACTTACAGAATCGAATTCTGACGATTTCACTTAAGTACTGCTGAAGATTAGAGTCACAAACCTGCAACAATAGGACAAATTGTGAGACCAATTAAACATCGCAAAATCCTAAATCAAAGAGTAGTTAAGTGAATCATATTTATAGTCCGAAATTGATCTTTCCAATTAAAAAACGAACAAGAACTGCATCTCTATGAACGTTCTCTATGAAGAATAATTCAAAGTAGTAGGTATTTGAAGACGTCGTTTCGCGTACTATTTTGTCGAATCGCTCCACACGTAAATTGTACAATTATGGTTGTCATATCATGTACTTACAAGACGCATATCAAGACATCTTTCCATAGTGTCATACGGAGAGAGAATGTGGACCAGAATGTTTACTGCTAGCAAAAGATCGTATAGTGATACATCCCTAACAAATGTAATTGAAGTTTCATGTTCGTGCACAAGTTTACTACGTCCAAGAGCGAGCACAAATATCATGGCGAAGGTGGCTGAAGTAATTGACATCAGCTCTCAACGCAGCCCGTATCTCAGAACTGCAATACCGCCATATAACACAGTAATGCGATCCTAAAATGAAATGAGAACTCGAGGGTAAATAACACATTGCTATTCCTTTCTGCTGACCTCACGTTTGAAGGTATTTGAAGGGAAGGAACAGATTCAAATATGCAATGAATAATCGCGTGACCGGATGTATAAAAATGTCAATGCTGAAGAGAAGAGCAAATATTTGCTAGATTTTTGGGTGGTAGGTTTATTGCGTACCTATGTTAGGATCATTACGTATAACATCCCGACGAATGACAACTTACTGATTTTGGCGGAACAACTTCTAGGTCTCTGGATTACGCTAAGATTGATGATAATAGAGCTATTCTATTTTTGCTATTTTATTTTATTTTAGCGCCAGACGCTCTCTTTTTCTGTTTTCCAAGCCTCAAATTCATGTAATCCACTACCTGTACTAATCATGGACTAAAGAATATTTTTGATGTATTCACTCTCTATATTCATACGAAACATCGTGTTACAGGAATCGAAATGTTATCTCCTCTAAGGAAAGCCTGTTTATATGAGTCTTATTCACATTTTTCAGACAGTATTCAACAAGCTCGCATCGACGTTTGGCAGGGAAAAGAGCCTATGATGGTTAAAACTGAGTTATGCGCATCATTTTTTTTTTCGTTTTTCATTCCTCTACAAGATGAAGAAGGAATCAGGATGAACAACATAAACATGAAAGCAGGAATTTGGGAAAAACTCAGAATGGCGAACGGTTCCCAATGTGGATCAAACTGACCGATTAAAAGGCCAATACGCCACAGTGGTAACTCGTTTTTTAAAATTATTATTGGGAATAATTTTAAACCTCTTGGATCAAAATGAAATCCATGAATGCCGTCGTAACCAGAAGAATAACAGTAACTTGAAATCCCGGTTAGATTGCATGAGCGCACTAGGAAAATTTCCCAATATTTGTATTTTGACGCATTGACCCTTTTCTCTGCCGAGCGCCGATATGAGTATTGTGACCGAGTGAAGTCCTCAATGGTGGCTAAATACTCGGATCGGAAACAGTCATGACGAAAGTCATCTACGATAAATCATTCAATAAGTATAGGATCAGTATACATATCTGTAAGCTATTTACAGCCTCCTATATCCAAATCCGCTGCAAATTACTACACAACGCTTTATTCTTCTTCTGTAAAGATCACTTCTCTGCTTCTTCCAGCCCGTCTAAGGACCAGAAATAGGCTGAGGGAGGGGGTTCTCTTGGGCTAGCTCACGTAGGTGTGGGTGTGGGTATTCTGATAAGTTTCTCAATAATTGCTCATTCAACGATAGTTGATCGTCTGGGTGATTTCATACGTTTCTGAAAATTGTAAATTATCTTAAATTGGTGAGAAAAAAGTCATAGAACATTATTTATTTAGGTAATTAATTATCCTCATTAGCAAACAATTGGGCCTACAGGGCTATTGGGTGGCGTAAATTGATTCTAAAAATTCCGGGAATCGTTAAACTAATGAAAAAACCTGCATTTCGGAAGTTTTTGATTTAGAGGGTTTCAAAAATGTTTTCCCCCACTTTTCACACCTTAGACGTGACTGATGATAACCTAAATCTACGGGGGATAACTATACCCCGTATGGTGCCGGTATACGAAATTTTACCACAATTTGTCTGGGGGAACTAGGCAAAGTGCTTTCACAGTCGGGGTTTCACAGTAGTGTTTCTGATTTATCGTACGTCCAACCCTTAAATTCTCGTAGGGAGCGAACGGTTTGTCCTACAGGGCTCGGCAAATCGAAAATTTTTTTCTACCTCCTAGCATTGCTCGCCCACCGAAGGAGCTGAAGTCCTTAAGCACTCTTGCACACGGTCGGCGGTAAAACGCGCCGGGCATCGACTGCTGTCTCGTCCTTTGTCTTCCTTGAGTAGGGACCAATTAAACCGACAAGCCGTCGTGAAGCCGATCGCCTTCACACGCCGACACGCCGTCGTAACAAGAATAGTAAACCAAAAAAAAAAAGAAAAAATCACGGACAAGAGAAGAACAGGTCAGAGGGAAACCCGGTCCAAAAATAGTGTTTCTTGAATTTTATCAGTTTCCATACCAAGAGACAAGATTTTTGGAGTAGAGAAGGAAAGAAGGAATTCCACGACGCCTAGTGGTCCGTCATTATTATTCCTCCATGGAAAAGGGAGTAACTGAATATTCGAGATTCATTTGAGGAGGCTGTTGATGAGGGAGGAAGACAAAATCCACAAGTTACGATTTTTCAAATTGCAAACTCATTTCAGACTCTCCAGCACAGCTCATATAAGTGTTTATAATCGGTCCGTTTTTTATGAGTGAAGACAACGAAGTTAACAGAACCCGCCCGTCCCCAAAGATACAAGTTATTACACTAACTCCAGGTTACCTGCGGTTTATAATTTAGCCGTTTTCCCTCAGCTCCGAGTTGTTCCCTTTTTTCTCACCACGTCGGTTATTACCCCCACCGTATTGCGGGTTCGCCTTATTTGGAGAACCCTTGAAATATGGGCGAAGTTAATAGGTTGTTGTGGAAGTTGAATTTCCCTCGTGAAAAAAAAAACCCAGTTTTCAAGAGATGACAGGGTGGAGAAGGGGTGTTAGCGAGGGGAAAATCCCCCACTCCTCCGCTTCATACCCCTTCGTTTTCTAGTATCTACCCCCGTTTTCCGAGTGATATTAGGTTCGACCCTTCCACTCTGGCTGCGCCTCCTAACCCACCGACCATTTAGCAAAGCTGTAAATAATGCTAGCTGCTCTTAGTGGATAGAAGGGTAAGTTCAGTCCACCTCAACTCTTTGGTGCCTGGCGAGTCACCGGCCCGTTGGAAAACGGTATACCGTAAACTGGGGTGGTCATGGTACACACATGATTTTCAAATTCGAATCCTCCTGGCGGGCTCAAGATTGGTGGCATCTGCCTGCTGTAATTTTGGTTTATTATTTTCAATAATGAACCTTTGGAATCGACCAAGAAAAAAATTTTTTAACACCCCCTCAAATTTTGATGGTTTACATTTCAAGGTACGTAGAATCCAAAAATCGAATAAAAATTTGGCCGTCCGTCCGCCGTTCGCGGCACTTTCCCCACTTAGCATTGACCGATTTTGATGAAATTTGGTATGTAGGCTCCATTTGGGGTTTAGTTGTGCCCCGAAGATTTTGTTTAATGTAGGTTACGTCTAAGGGTTCCAAAATGAATTTTGAAATTTTGAAACCGCCCTAACTCAAAAAATAAAGGTATTGTTTTTCCTTCAATTTAAGATAGTATAGAATTTTTAAAATATTTTGAGACCACCCGGAGCTCTGTAGGACAAACCGTTCGCTCTGTACGAGAATTTAAGGTTTGGAGGTACGATAAATCAGAAACACGAGTGTGAATCGCAAAAGTGACCTAATCTTCGTTCAAATTATAGCTGACCGAAATACGATCTATGTTTTTCTACATGTTGGATGGTTGGTGGCTTTGCAGACGAGTGATCTATATAGAAAAATAATAAACCATTGTGTAATAATTTGCAGCTTTTTCCATGGACCAGACAGATGAATAAATGAGTTCCATTCGTCACATTTACTGTCGTGCCTTTGGCGGGGAAAAGTGTGATCAGCTGATTTCATCACTTTCTATCATTTCTTGCCAAAGTGTCAACGGTGTTCCCTGCAGCTACACAATCGGAGACCTTAAGCGTTTATATTCGTTATCACACTTATCCCTGAGCAATACCATTCATAAAAATGCCAAAATTGTTTCCCAAAAAATTTTTGAGAGCAAAAACCAAAACTACTGCGTTTTATGGGGTGGGGATGGTACACTGCGAAATTGTGGTTCGCTGCAAAGGAACATCATTGAAGAAATTTCGGCGCCTGTGTTGAAATCTGTACCTTAAAGTCTATATGACGTTGACTTGTAGAGCGGTGGAGTTACCCAAAAATTATTTAAAACCCTACCTTCGTTGTAATAGGTAGTTCCTAATACTTATGTTCCTGGGGAAGACATCCGAGATCTGCTAATTGACCAGTGCCCTGAGTTCCTGAGTTTGACTTCTTCGGTCAATCAACCCCTGTGATTTGTCACAAAGCGATCACGTTCTTCACAAAAAAAAAAACCGAACTGACCAGTTTATTTGACATTTTCCACTTTATAATCCCAAAAAAATCATGTTGTCTCTTTCCTTTATTTACTTTCTATATTTGCGTTGATATTTGCACGCGGACAAAGGTAATATTACATTCAATTTCAATATTTAAACTCCATGTATTTTGATTATATTGTATTGGGCTTGCCCGTAATGTGGAATGAGTATACATAGCAAATAGTTTAGGCAAGAGAATGTGCCTCCATCAACTGTTTGATGAGAATGAATTGTGACAAATGCGACGGGTGTCTGCTCTTTACAGCGTAATCCTGGACGAGATACTCGTTTAAAATGGACGCAATCTCGTCTCTCAAGTTAGTTGTTGTAATGGAGTGGAAAACGGCGGCCCGGGGTTCTCAGCCCTTTACCTAGTTGTGAATCCGGACCACGCGTCGTTAGCAACTCCAACGACGGACCCCCAAGTTTGCTGAACACCTCCTGAGGTGGCGGGGGAGACCTGACCTCTACATTAATATAATCCCCAGTTTTGACGGCGACCTCAAAGTGGCTTATACACAAGTTTCGGGTTAAAGTATGCAGATGCATGAGGAGGAGGTTGAAGGTTGTAAATTCGAGGATTGTCAGCTCTCAGGACGAGGCGAGGGTTCCCGGAAGGGTTCCTGAGGTTTTGTGTCGCTTCTGTGGGTCATTTCCTCCGATGACGTGAAGGGACGGTTTTCAGCTCCCCGCGACGCCACCTCTCCGCTACCTTCCACTCCGGGGAAATGAAAACCTCTCGAGGGTGGATGTGGATAGGACACTTGAACTTATGACGGCGGAAGTGAATTGGTTCGGTCACTTCTTGGATGTTTCAAGTGCCCTAAGAGCTTCTCAGACGGCCTCATTGTTTCCCCTTCCTATAAAAAACAGAAAACTTCCACCTACGCTCCGAAAAATAGACAATTCGTTTAAAAATCGTTATTCTGCTTATAAGGTACCCACTTGATAGCGATAAAAACAATTAACTGAGTACGAAGGAATTCCCAGAAATAAATGTCACGGATTTTTTTTTAAATCGAAAAAAATAATTTTTATTGAAACAATGTTAATTATTTTAACTCACAGACATGTGAGCTATTTTTCTAAGTATTACTATTTAACTTCCAAGCACTTCTGGTGCCTTGAATATATAATTTTGGTTTATTATTATCAATAATGATGCACTTTGCCCAGTTTCCATGAACCGATTATGATGAAATTAGGTATATAGGCTCCATTTGTTCTAAGAAGTGAAAACTGGGGGATGGGGACGTTTTCAAATCGCCCTAACTCAAAAACTTTTGATATTCAGGTAAATTTTCATTAATTTAAAAATAGCGACAATTTTTATGAAGTTTTTTCACCACTCTGTGGGACCTAATGTTTATCTAATGAGAATAAATAATAACCTAATTAGTGCATTGTAATGATATTTTCTCATTAATTTAAGATAGCGTTCAATTTATAGAAACAAATGATACCACCCAGATGATCAAAAACAGTTAAATGCGGGTTTACTATGAAATTCATTACGTCATTATAGTATCTAGGGCTCCGACCCCCCCCCCCTCCCCTCCTCCCGCCTGACAGAAGGTAGTTGAAAGTTATCTCAGTTATTTTTGGTTTATTATTTTCAATAATGAACCTTTGGAATCGACCAAGAAAAAAAAATTTTAACACCCCCTCAAAATTTGATGGTTTACGTTTACGTACGTTTACGGACCTTCTATACAATCGTGTTATGGATACGAGAAAGCTACGTGCCACACACACTTGGAAACATTTTTTGCATTAGTTCGCATTGTTTCATATTGAAAAAGAGCTTCTCCAGTTGATAGAACCAGCAAAAGACGCGGCAACAAGTTTCTTTCAAACTTTTGATGTTTAAACGGAGATTCACCAGAAATTTGAAGCGACTTTCAGGTGTTCCAATCTTTTTACAGAGTTTTCGAACAAAAGTTCGCATTGTGCCTATCTGCTTGGTTTGGCAGTGAATTTTGTTAAGTCTTCCTCAGAAACTTATAAGTCTTTAGCTCAGCATATACGTGAAAATTTCATTTGAGAAATTCGACTGAAAATTCACTACGTTGTTCACTATGTTCTTTTTCGAACATTTGAAATTTCTAAAGAACTTGAATTTAAAATTGACTTTCAGATTCGAACTTCGCCACCGAAAGTCGCCATAAGCTATTGGATAAGCGGATCGAATTTCCAATTTTCGAAATTAGCATTCGTAAAGATATTAGGTTTTTCTCGTTTCTCACAGTGTCTAAGAAGACAGTGGTCCCAAACTTCAAGGACCAATTTACGACTTTCTTTGGAATAGGTTTCCTTTGAGCAGAAAGCAAATTTAATGATATTTCCATTTGTATCCTCAAATTTGAATGAACGTGTAATCTAGGAAGTCACAGCCATTTTTGCAAACTAAGATAGAAAAGAAAAAAAAAATTGAAATTTAAAAAAGTCGAGTTGGATGGGGTTTTGGAAAAAAATATTACAGCTCAAAAGTTGTTGCGAAACAGTCCCTTTAGTTCGTTATTTCTGAAACACCTGTACATACGTTTGCTCAAATTAAACGAACCACCTATCTTGAACTCATCAACCAACTCCATTCATAGCTCCCTGTATTGAAATTCTTATTTTGTTTACTCCAAATCCAGAAAAACAAACAATCCTCATGAAAACTCATAAATCCTCTCCAGATTCATAATAATTATGTAAATTTTGAATAATTAATTAACACATAAACTAATATAAACACAATATTGTGAGAGTGGAAGGAACATTTGCGCATACGCAGTAACTACATGACTACGATCTCAAAAAAATATATAATAATAATAAATAAATAAAAATAGTGAAAAAATAGAAACTTGAGGGAATACTTGTCCCCTTCGAATTCCTCCAAGATTGGATGTCATGCATAATTTCACATTCACACTCAAATTCGCATAGAACTCCTCCTGAATCACTCTTCAGAAGCCCCCATTGAAGAAATGTATTAATTCGATTTTAGATCAATTTCATTCATGTGCTATACATACAGAGAGTATGATATTATTTATCGCGTTCCTGATAAACAAGGAGTGCAGTTCTCACCAGTCAATTCTATCCAAACAGGCACGAATCCGACTGTAGTTCTTTTCCAGATCTAATATATGTCTGTCTCTTCCATCCCCTATCTTGTCGAAGGAGGGCCAATACCTTCCCCGATCCTGATAACAGAGTGCTCTCATTTCCAGGTACCTAACTGAGTTAACCTTACAGCTCAATGGACGAGGGGTAAAAAGTGCTCTTGCCGAATAGCGATCTGAAGAGGAGACTGCCTACCCCGTGATCCGTGAAAAACCATCAAGTGGCAGAGCCCCTTTCGACGCTTTACAGAAGGGAGATCAACCTGAAAATAAGCCGTCCCGTTTGTATAATTTCGAAAAGCCTCTTTCAAGTCCCATTCAATAACCAATGAGTACTCAACCGAACGGACTTGAGCACCGACATTCGACAATGCCTTGGGTGAATAGCACTGAAGTACCTAGGTCGTCTAGAAATTAAATGTATCATATAAAGAGTACATTTATCATAACTCAGCATGTATGAAACTTGGAGCATGTTTCATAACTTAGAAATATAATTACGAGCTTCTTAGATGGTTATATTGGATTCGACCGTTCATAATAAATATTTAATTCAATCTGAAAGTAGATTAAAGAAATGCTTTTGAGTTTAGCCATTTGGAGGGTATTTAGACAAAGAGTGGTGAAATCTCGGACGTCTGTATAAAATATCAACAATGTCTACGTTTTCATACTAATGTTCAAAAAGGCCAATATTGGTGGGTTGGTGTTATCAACCTGATGATGTAGTGATATACGGAATGACGCTACCAAGTGATGAGTGGGACATCATATTCATAAAGGCTCAACTTACGATATAATATCATCATCCTCAATCCTCGTGTATCCGAAGGGTGACCTCAAGTAATAGCAGAGTACACTAGATAGCGTTAGTGGAGTAACCCTTTAGATTCAAGGGGTTCTTGGGTAAATGATTACCATATCGACAAGGAAGCTGAATAAATTACCAAGTCGAGTGCCTGGGCCTCGTAAGTGGTGAATGCCCTCATCTCTTCACTGCGAAGGCACCTGCCCGCTGAGCTGAGTCCTATCCTATTTCATATTGAGCTCTTATTTTGACTAACGTTTACGATCCTCCGGCGATTACGAGCTATTCGTTTGACTAATTGATTGATTCCCTCATCAATGGTAACATCATAATCTCTTGTAGCTCAACAGCGTCATTAGATAAAGTGGCTTCTGAGACTGGAAGAGTAACGTCTGTCGTGAATAAAGTACCTTTTGTGAGTTTGTGAGTAACCGCTGTCACACTCAGTGAGTAGAACTTCTTTAGACACTAATTTTGGGAAATCCCCTTCAAAGATTTCTCAATTTAGAGAAAAAAAGTATTATTAGCCTAAAAAAATAATGTACAGCCGGACTACAGAAGAGAAATACGATGTTTTAAATAATCAAAATAACAAAAAAGTTTTGTCTCCGGCCTAAGTAGTTTCTAAATTGTACGATCGAACGGTTTCGTTTGTGACGGAGTTTGTCAGCCGTTCTCGTGTTGCAGTGTGGGACTGGCTCTCTAATATTACGTGCTGCAGCGTTTCTTTTCAAGTATGTTCGGCTTAGTGGTGGAATAGCTGGATTTTTCAGCTTTGAAACCTATTTGTATTACAGTGGCCTGTTCTCAATCGGACGATGGACTTGTCAAAAGCTTTCAGTTTTACTTCGGATACTTTTTTCATACCAGGTACGTTTTTTTAGCCATGGAAAATTTATCAAATATCCGCCCGCTCATCGCGAACACATAGTTTGTATTTTATTTGTAACATGGTTCCATTGGCACATACTATTTCTCAAACATTTTATGTGGAACGTAAATTGGAATTTGTCGTAGTGTTGTCGACCTTTCCGTATACTATCTCATAAACTGATTAAAAAGTTGTGAGCCCACTTATCAATACGAGTACTGGGATATCATTTGATTCTTTGTTCTCCTCTGATGGTGTAAATATTTATATAGGGCCAGTGTATGTCAAATTTAATACTTGGATTTTCACACTGTATTGCTACGAGGAGTGAATTATACTGGTAACAAACTATTTACGATGACGTAATAATTTTGTTTTTGCATTCCAAATCAAATTTCTTAGTTGAATTTTATTTCTAGGCAATTATGAACAATTTTGAATTGTTACAGTCCTCTATGTTCGTGATAAGGTGAAGAACAAATGTATATAGTTTATTGGCCTCAAAAATTTTTCATTGTTCTCTAGGTACTTGCCAAACAAAATAACAATATAAGTAAAAATATCCAATTTCCAAGGTTTTACAAAAAAGCCAATGAAAATTCAGCAACTAAACATGCAATATTTTAAGGCCTAATATTGATCTCCAAGACTGGGAGAAATCGCTATAGGCATTTGGGTTTTTTCCACAATTATTTGTTTATTATTACTTTATTTAGTTTAAGGTACTTCGCTTATTGTTAGCGATTAATCATACTTTGTTTCTTTTTACGTATTATTCATTACTTTCATTTTCAATTCAATTTCAATTATTGAAAATAGCCAATCAATAGTTGTAATTATTACAACCTTCCATTATCGTTGGTCTCTCCCTTTAACCCATTTTCTTGTATTGCAATTTTTACTTTTCTGTCGTCCTTATTCCACTATCCTCGTCCATCACTGTTCCTCGCTGTTAAATTCGTCCTCTAAGAATTTTCTGTATTTCGTAGCTGTTCTTACAAATTTCGCCACATCTCCTTAACAGAACCACTCATCCCTTCCATGTAGCATTTGAAAGCGTCTTGTGAGCGTCGAGTTCTTGAGGTGGTAGATTCCATTCTACTGGAGTCGCTACATCTAAATCTAATTGACTCTTCTGAGCTGAGGTCTCGTAATCCAGTACTCATGCATCGTGATGAAGTGTCAGTTGAATTTTTTGGGTAGTCTAACCAGGCCTTACTTTAAAACCGATTTGCGTGGCACCCAGAAGTGGTGTCTCCATGTTTGCACGAAACCGAAACCGTGTGACAACGTAGGTTTTCTGGTAATTTACCTTGAATTTAGAGGTGGTCTTCCACTGATTACTAAAACCAACGGATACCAGTCCGACGACACTAAGTACTATGTACCGCTATGTTGGGCTCAAATTCACGGGTTGGGTATCGTTGATCGTGAATTTCAATTCAGTTTGGAGTCAAATCGGATATAAATATGTATTCTTCCCCTGAAAATGAATTCTCTCACTATAATAATATCGAGTGAATATTTTTAGAATGCAGAAAGAAGCAATTATAAATTATATCTGTTTTTCGTTTCAAATAAACGTTTTCCGTTCAGTAGCAGAGAAAATCACAGTAGGTGAAAACTCGTGGAGCCGCCGGATGCCACTAAATACAAGCTCTTATCTTGACCAAATCAAAAATTATAATCTTTCATTGACAATAACAACCGAAAACGATTACTAGAGGAACATTACAATCTCAAACACGTACTGGGGTTTCTTGTTTAGAACGTCAACAATCGAGGGGAGCGTGATTTTGGATACATGAAATGGAGCGAGGGATCATGTGGTTCCTGTTTGTTGAACAAGCCGCAGCAGATGTATTAACCTGCCATAGATCAACACGGCACGTCGTCTCCCAGGACGGGGTGGGGGCACTAATATTAGATGGAGTACACGACTCTACTCCCCCTCAGACAACGTACAAGCGGTCGTTGGGATCCGCTGTAGGTCTGGAGAGGGACCGCCTACATCTTTCTAGACGGGAGAACTGGACAGCAAGGTGCTCAACATTATGTAAATTGAGTGACGACACGGTTAAAGTAGAACCTTCTTGTGGAACCTGCTATTCGTATCTGAGGGTTGCTGGCACGAGGCTATTGAATAGCTCGCTCTGGCCTTTCCCTTTCCCGCCTCCGTTCAAGAACTAAACACACTGGGACATAGGATCACTGGCTAACTTTGCTTCACATTCTTCTCATCCTTACTTTCTTACACTACGAAGCCTTTTACCTCACCCCCATCTATCCTTTACAAAATAACAGCTTTTGGCAAATACGTTATTTCACCCACCTCGTTTACTAACTTGTTCTCTCTACCTTTCTCCCCGTCTGTCGTTATAAAGTTCCCAGCCCGCTCCTTTCTGTACAACATTTCCATGGTGACCTAACTTCATAAAATCTTCATCTAATATTGTAAGCTAACTTTTGAAGAGGATATGTCCAAATTTCAAATAAACGAGTTTTTAACATTTTCTAGATTGAAATCCATCCTAGGCAATCCTCAAACGATTCGTGCGCCCTTTTGGAAACTACATGATCCTAGGGACTAGAAGATACCAGCATTTTTGAAACATGCTGAGAGGTAAAATGAGAAAAAATAAATAAATAAATAAGGGCCAATAATGGCTTTAAAAAACACGAGTTTCTGTAAACGGATTTTTAATGGTAATTACCATTTTAAGTATTGGAAGAAATCAAAAGTATCATAAGACTTATGATTTCTTCCAACACTTAAAAAGAGAGAATTTTCTACACGAATGACCAATACTAAATTTAAATAATTGTTACAGCTCAAAAATTGCTTTAAAAAAAATTGTCTTCGGTTCAAGTGGATTTTGGAAAATAATATACGCTCATTTAGGTACTCACGCTGCACGAATGGGGTTTTATATAGATTTTGGTACCTACATTTAGTGACCCTGTGATAAGTTCTGAAAGTCCCTGGAAAGGTACTTGGATGTTCGGATGGGAGGGGTGATGTATAAATAAATATATAACTTAGGTTATTTTGCATACATTCACACCCCCTCTGACATATTACGTACATACGCCCAAGAGAGGCTCTTCTAACTATCTAAGAATTTGGTCGCCATTGAATAATCGGAAATTTCCCCATAACACTATTCATTTCGGTTCAATAATATACTTGATAGTAGTTTATCCGTTCGATGCACGAGCTCACATGAACGTCTGTGTGGTGGTCGTTGTTCAGGCTGCAGAAAATATCCCCAACAGCTGAGTCAAATTCATCGTCATACGGTGAACAGGAGTGAATTAGCTGTATCGATCACTCTGCTGACATGATTGTCTCATTGCTGGACAGCCCTAAACGAAGTACGTTAAAAATTGCAGGCTCTAGAATGTACGCGTGGTACAAGGAATAATGTAGCTGTATCAAGTGAATCTGTCTTCTTCAAGATCACTTCTAGTGGTTGTAAGGAGATTAATAGTACCAACTTGTAGTATCAACAGGAGAGTAAACACAGCAATATAAACACCGGATTATTCATTACTCCCAGTTTTGAGACTAACGCTCAGAATAATTAGCATTATAATCAATTGAAATAAATGTATGTACTTGACAGTGGACCCAAGTTTTGGTTACGAATTTTAAATTAAATGTTGACGATTAAAGTAGATTTATGCCATCTGAACAGCTCAACTCACATAAATTCATCTAGCAACCTTGAAATCGTCAAGTAAAGCGCTATCAGATGAATGCTATCACGTCCACAATGGCAATGAAAAGTGGTGAATTTGCAAACCCTGCTCACGAATTTGTATACTCAATCAACGTCATCACTAAGGAAGGCTGATTTCAAAATGAAGGAGGAAATTTTAGCTTCAAGTTGATTAAGTACAGTCTTTAACCTTGCCAATAATATTGTTGTTTTTTATTCAGAATTTCACGTTTAATGTTTTTTTTTCAAATTTTATCGAAGAATATTGTCACTGATTTTAACAAAAAAGTTGTTGTTTTTTTATTCAGAATTTTACGTTTTATGATTTCTTCAAATTTTATTGATGAATATTGTCTCTGCATTGAACAAAAAAGTAATTGTTTTATATACTGAATTTTACATTTCATGGTATTTTCAAATTTTATTGAAGATCGTTTTGTCAAAACAAACATTGGTCTAGTCCCAACATTATTTTTTGGCAAATTTACTACGAATTCTTCATTACAGTGTACTTCAATAGTCAGCCGAAGAACTTCTTAATCCTGGCTGACTGATACATGAGCTAGCCGACCGAGAACTGCCTATAGTTTGTCATATTTGGCTAACTAAGCGAGGAAATTACCAATGACCCAGGTTCTGCAAAAATAATTCATCGACGAGGATGGGATTCGAACCCACGCGTGCAGAGCACATTGGATTAGCAGTCCAACGCCTTAACCACTCGGCCACCTCGTCAATAGTTTAAAGGATTGTGAACAAACCATAACAATTTTTACAAACAATAACACTTAATTGGAGAAATTTAAGTGTAGGAGGAGGAACTTATCTCATCTTCAGTATGTCTATTCGGCCTTCTAAGAAAATCCTGTGACATGAAGCGAAATACCTTTAGAAAGTTTAGAATCGAATGAGACCAACCCCAGACTTCAATCACCTACCACTATTTTGGAAGCTATGATTCTTTGAACATTTTCAAAATGCCGCCTTTATAGCTGAATGAGGGTGTCATAATGAACGTAGTTAACATACGATCAAAAATGGTAAATTTGACCATTCAATCGACGTTGAGGAAATCGAAGTTTTCATGAGTAAAAAATAGAGTATATATCGTCAGAAAATCTACAAAAGTAAACCCTAGTTACCCAACAACTCTAACTTCCATTTTCCTAGGATTTCTATCAGGATTTTTCATATTTACGGGAGCAATATGCGATTTAAAATTTTATTTTAATCTGGAGGGATCATCATCGATTTAACTTTCGAAAACTCCGGGTTTAATGCAATCTTAGATAGGTTTGGTGATTTTAGACGGTTTAGCCGATTTGCTATCGATATTCAGAATTGGCTTCAGTTTTTATATAAACATGGCCCAGTTTGAAATATAATTGATAATCACAGGGAAATCAGTAAAAAACTACGTATTATTGGCAGGAGTGTCCCGAGAACACAAAGGATAGGAGGAAGGAATAAGATCAAAACAGGCTTCCGAATGTAAGCATCAAACGGCATTTGGATGTAAACTTGGAAACTTTTTTCATTTCGTAGGGTCGTTGAGAATAAAATTCGCTAGTATAAACGGAATCGGCGAGAAGTGAGACTTTTCCCATCAGAACAGTAGAGGAATCTTGTATCCCAGACGTTGATTACATACGAGTACAAGTCTTTGTCAAGAACTTTTGCATAACCAAGTGACGATTAGTGGAAAACTGTGACATTACAACTTAATTTTCAGTTCATTTTAATTCTGCAATTCAGAAATGGATTCATTGGAAAATCACTTTTGCAGATAGTAAAACTAACACTAGCATACCCCCAAGTTGACATTGCCCAAGAGCCACCAGCCTGCCCTCGGGAATTTTCATTTACCGATTTCAGAGGTCATTGACCTTCAAACTATCCTTCTTTGTTAATCCCTGACTTTTATTATATTGTATTATACTCCCCAGGCACAAAATGGGGTTTCAATGACCTTGAAAACACATTTTTTAATGTTCTAATATTCAATTATGACTTTGGAGAAAATAGCAATGAAATTATTCGGATAAAATCTATCACAGCATAATTAACTTATGTCAAAGGCCCTCATAATGCCAAACAATTAATCTTTGATTTGACTACTGTCCGTAAACTTGGTTGGCGACAGAAGCTTGAAAAGATAACATTATTCAACAACGTTTAATTCAATAAGAACCGTCTCAATAGTAATTTTCTCCAATTTTTTTTCCTGTTTACATTTTAGCTGTAGTCTTTTTTATCATTCTATTCATTGAATCTGATCTATTAACGTTTAGAAATAATAAACTGAATATCTGGGAACGGTTGTTTTTCCTTTTTCTTTTTTTGAATTCACCATCAATCTAAAAAACGCTGCAAATCATTGCTCAAAGGTTTATTATTTTCTGTATAGATCATCCTTCTGTATAGATCACTGGTTCTCCATCAATAGCACCTACCACCATCTGTATTTTCCCTTGACCTTCCCTCTCAAATTTCAGCTCCTGCGATCAATAGGATTGAAAATGGCTTCGGAGCTCACTCAGCTGATCAGTTATCAGAAGAGTGAAGAAGATCTCCTCGAATGCTGGAGACGCCTGGAAGAGCACTTCCATTCAATAGGATTGAAAATGGCTTTCGAGCTCACTCAGCTGATCAGTGATGTGAGGAGTGAAGAAGATCTCCTCGAATGCTGGAGACGCCTGGAAGAGCACCTCCATTCAATAGGATTGAAAATGGCTTTGGAGCTCACTCAGCTGATCAGTGATGTGAGGAGTGAAGAAGATATCCTCGAATGCTGGAGACGCCTGGAAGAGCACTTCCATTCAATAGCATTGAAAATGGCTTTGGAGCTCACTCAGCTGATCAGTGATCTGATCAGTGAGCAATGATTTGCAGCGTTTTTTACCTACAAACATTGTTTTACCTACCAATTTTTTTTTACCTACCACACCTACTTATTGGTGGGTACTACCTACCACACTATAATGGCTTCACACCTTCACAATCAAGTTTATTAGAAAGAACTAAACGCTTCACACTCGATTCGAAAAATAGAAAGCTTGATATGGAAATTTGATTACTGGTTACGCAGAAGGCAAAACTGTATACAAATCGAAGAAATGAACAGCGATCGCATTTTAGTCAGATAAAATTTGAACGGCGATTAGACCTCTTTTGCGATTCACACTCATGATTCTGTTTTATCGAAGGAAAACCTTCAAATACCCGTAGGGACCGAACGGTTTGTCCTACAGAGCTCCGGGTGGTCTCAAAAATTTTTAAAAATTCTGTACTATTTAAAATTGGTGAAAAAACGATACCTTTATTTCGAGAGTTTTCGAGCTAGGGCACTCTTGAAAATTTCAACCCTTAATTTTCACCCCTTAGAAGTGATCTACATCAACCAAAAGCTTCGCGGCACAACTAGACCCCAAATGGAGCCCATATACCAAATTTGAACCAAATCGGTCCAGTGTTGCTAAGAAAAGTGCCGCGTACGGCGGACGGCGGACGGCGGACGGCGTACGGCGTACGGCGTACGGCGTACGGCGGACGGACGGAAATTTTTTTATTCGATTTTCGGATTCTACGTACCTTGAAACGTAAAACATCAAATTTTGAGGGGGGGTTAAAATTTTTTTTTCTTGCTCGATTCCAAAGGCTTATTATTGAAAATAATAAACCAAAAAAACAATTTTTTTCTCATGTATTATTAAATTACATCAACATCGGTACAGTTAATAATTGTATACAAAATGCAAAGAGATGAAGTTAGTTGAGAAACGAATAAGAAAAACGGAAAAACAAAGGAGACATTCACTCATAATTTAGATGGCCTTTTCTGATAGCGCGGATTCACAGAAAACTGCAAAAGTAATTTGTGATGATTTCTTAGAAATGTACACCACATGTTTGAGGGGAACAAGCACGTTATTTGCTTTTAATGTGTGCTAAAACTGTTACTAACGTGAAGTCGTAAATGCCAGCTAGTGGAATGCTAATGGCGTTTTGGCTGGGAAACCCCTAAATCGGAGGCACGTTTCAGGTAGACGGAACTAGTCATCCAGTGAAAATAACTATGGGGCTTGTAATGAGTACCAGTGAGTGGACCCTGGCATGTGAGTTTTGTGAACTGTCGAAAAATCGGGCGCCGACCTGCATAGTCGGGAAAGTACGTGCTATAACGTTCTCCCCCATTTTACCCATTTTCCTATTTTTCCAAATTACGGGTAAATGCAGAAACTTCTTCGATGCATACTAGATAATCGCAAAACTTCAATCTCCCAGTTCCTACCAATATCATCCAATTTAATGGTCACATGACGATGACATCCTCCGAAATCGAATGGAAACTGTAGAAGTTACGCTTATTAACGATTTCACATTGGCGTATGCGCAGTACCAATGATCCGGTGATTTTCGATGTGACCATCTACATCCTACCCCGCACAATCCCTACAAATTTCATCGACATTCGAGTGTTACACGTTTGCGCATGCAAGCACAAAACACAAAATGTGGTCAAATGTGGACAAAATGTGGTGGTCACATTATCATTCCAGAAGTTTTCCAATGTTGTTGAGTCGGTTTATGTCTTTCGAAATGTTTTGTCGGTGTGTAGGTACCTATCATGGTCAAATCGAACTTTTCATTCGTTCGTTATTCGCTCGAATTACGTGTATTATTGATTGCCGTGAGTCTCATTGTATTGTAGAAACTCAGTCAGTTCCAACATAACATTTTATGGATGGAGTACTTGACATTTAAATGAGTCCTTGAGTTATTTTACAGACTCATATACTCCAATATAACCATTTCTTTAGTTTCGTGGCAAATTGTGAGGTAAGAAATATGGAGGTTATTTTTTCAAGACCAACTTCATTATAACAGAGATTAGCCCGTCGTTCGAGGGAGATTTCCAAGAATACCCGATGAAACTTAAATAGGTAAGAAGAAACCCCAGAACTGGAAGACGACAGGTCAACCCGGCCAACTCCGTTCTGGAGTTCAACCGTTTTGAAATATGAAAGGAGAAAAAGGTCGGAACTTCTGAATAAATCTGATGAAACCGTCATACCTTCTGTCACGTCCAACTGACCTACAGAATTGAGAGGGAGGGATCCTTCGCTGAATCAATGAGTAGTCCGCAACGTGTGTTTTATTCACGGGGAAAATTGACGCACTGAATTTTGCGTGGTTTGACAAAATATACCGATTGGTATCAGTTCTTAAAATTACGAATTCTGGGCAATCAACCAGCTAGCCAGACAAAATGAGCTGTGCAAGAATTCTGCCAATTTGGGTGCGGCACCCAGCTTTCTCGTATCTGTAACATGATAGCATGGATGGTCCGATCACCATAAAGTTGCCTGTTATGAGAGAATTCTATTTCTAGAATTATACGAAAGAAAATTGTACGAAGAAATTTGTAAGGGTCATTCTACGATTTCACGTTTGAGCATACGTAGTAGATATCGATCACGATATTGATAGGATACTGCTTGGAGTCCACATTACAATCCCCAGCTTGATTCTTTGCTGCGAATTAGAAACGCAAGGGAAGCTAAGAACGCGTGATTCTTTCTTTCTGCGTAGATCCCCTCAGTTCGGGGATCAAATATCCTGCATCCGACTTAGTTATTGGCACGTAAGTGATTATTTTATAATCCCATTCTTATCGTTCATTGATTATCTCCGATTATAATAGTTAAATTTCGTGTTCCTCAAGGTGCATAGTTTTCTAAGACAGCTAAGGTCATCATTTTAGGGAGGGGAAGAGTGAGCTGAGTGAGATGTGAAGTTCCGCATTGCTCATAATTTCCCATGCCTAGGCTGCGTAGTGTTGTTTTGACTGAGATTTAACCATGGTAACTCGATAGGTTACCTTGGATACTATTACATTGCTCCTACTTGAACACACCTTGGAGCCATCACCTCTAAAACGCCCACTTTACCTGACTAGAGTCACGTATTTTCTGAAAAGAAGAGTAAAACGATCAGAATAGGCAAACTGAGCGAGAAAACTCTAATAACGTGCAGGAAAACATATATCAAACGATGTAACTGGAGATAAAAAACGAAAAGGGGTTTTTAACTAATAAGATTACCACCATCCTCAAAGCGAATCCACACGAAAAGATACGATGGATCATACTCATAAAACAATTTATATCAACAAACAGGAAAGTTTCATCCACACGAGAAAAAATGGAATGGAGAGAGAAAAGGTATAGTGAAAAAGAGCTTGGGGCGCTGGGGATTCGGGAAACGTATGGCAGTTAAATAAGTTGGTCGCTATTAGCTAAGTTGCTTCCCAACGCAACGCCCCTGCTGAGCTCAGGCCATGACCAGCCTAAAAACCACTCAGTGTTGTACTCAAAAACTCAGCGAGGGTTCCGACCTTTGGAGAGGCGCCAGAAATATGACAGATAGCGTATATTATCGCATACTAGAGGACAGGGATGGGCCACTTCATATTCCCGGCTGTCGAGATTATAACATCCTTATATTATTAGCGATTCAGCGAAATACCTCCGAACTATGAGAAAACTATTACTTTTGTGGTCAAAGCTTGAACATGGTAAATTCTTGATGTAGTTATGTAGTTGAAAATAGCCAATGTTTTGCGTTAATTAGGACTATCTTATTACATTTATTCTGTAACTGTAATATAAAGGTTATGAAATTCCTCGAAACTTTGTTAGAGGCCACAATCATAAGCTGAAGTTAATCATAATTTTGATAATTTAATTTTGAAAATAACCAATTACTTTTTGGCGTTGTTAGTGAAAACTACAGTTGGGAGTTCTAAATTTCTCGCACTTTACGCGGTAGACTTTCCAGAACAGTTATGATTTAATGTCTGTCTGTATGTCTGCAATGCCTTGTTCGGGAAGAACTATACTAAATTTTCGTCAGATTTTAAATTTCAGGGATTGAGAAAAATGGGCCCGTTTTCGTTCTCAAAAAGTATAAAATTTACGATATCACAAACAACTAATCATTCGATTTCGCTTAGGCTTGGAGAGTATTTGGGGATTGATGGTTTCCACAAGAATTTCATTGAGATCATTGGTGGCACAAACATGAATTGCTTTCAACATGCGTAACTTCAATGCTGTTTTCAAGGTTTCCATGACGTTTTCAGGAATCATGCAAGACGTCACCTGTGAATTTCATGATCCCAGATTTTCCCCTCGGTATGATTTTCAATCGTGTTTCTCAGGTGGTATAACGCAATTTTCAGGTGTGGTCAAAAGCGAATTTCGGCCAATAGAAAATTTTCCCGTTAATAAGTATATAGAGAATATCAAAATAGTCCTTCATTCAAAAAACTCTGTTTAGAGTTGATTTCCAAAGAACTGACTGAGGGTCTTCTTGAGAGAATTAAGACTGGGTCCAGAAGGGATTGGTTGTATCGGGCGTCATCTTCTTCATCCCGTGGGTCGCGGTTAGACCTTGAAGTACTGGTCGCTGATCTATTCAGTTCACAGCAGGGCCCGGGTCTTACACTGTCGAACCTCAGATGGATTAAGAAGATAAGGTGTGAGATGCTTGCTCTAAACTATCGACCTGGTTGGGATCGTGAGCGTGTAGACTCTTTATGCAATCTTAGAAAAAAGGAAGACATTTTTCATTTCATAGGTGTTTGCTCAATCTTAGCGGCTTATAGAGTTTTTTAGAGTTCTCGAAATTTGAGAAGAATATTTCGTTAATTTTCCAGAAAATAGGGAGAATTGGGGCAGGGTGGCCAGCTACGCACGTGATGCGTGGTCCTATCGAAGGATACTGGTCAAGGTGTTCAATTGGTGAAACACAGAAAAATTGAATGGGTGGCAGTACTATTGTGAATATTGCCGTTTTTTTCTTTTTCTCAATGCCTAGCTAATTTTTGAGTATTGTATTATTATTATTATTTTCTTTTTGCATATTTACATAAGGTTCCTAGTTGGGCTAACTCCAGCAGACAGCCTTATGCTAAGCCTATCATTGCGTTTGACATTTTGTACAATTTTTTCTTTCTTCTTTTTATGTAATAAAGTAATTTTTCTTCTTCTTCTTCTTCGCCTTCTAGTCCTTCATCAACCTATTGTTTAGAAATCCATGCATACCAAGGGATGTCTCATTGGATAAGAATTAGTTCAATTTCAACAGAACATACCTTTCTACTTACCTTTCTACTGCACAATATAGTTTCACCTAGTGTAATTTAGCAAGCATGTTGGGGATGTACCTACCATGTCGTACATATTTAGCACTATGAGAGCCCAAAACTTGAAATTTGGTATTGGACAAGTGGACCTCCCTAACCCGTAGCCACCATAACATTTGTAGCAACATGCGATTTGAAGCAGCATTTTAAAATCCATGATCTACGATAACCAACAAGAGAATTTCAATGCTTGGGTTCTATAAGTAAGTGGGAACCGAAATATTTATTATTCCAAAAACCGAAAATTATTCCCCCACTCGCCCCTTTCCCAGGCTAATTTCGATACTCTGGTGAAGTAAAGTGCAACTGAGAAGTTGTCTGAGTCGAACAAAAAGAAACACAAATCGGTTGAGGATTGAAGACTGGGCAGCACGCTAAACGAATCGTCAGAATGCACCTTATTTTCAGTAAATACACAGAAAAACACAGTAAAAAGTCAGTAAAAATACACCCTTAAACTCCAATTTCGGAATTGAGTCGACATAGTGCACAACTAGATAGATTTCTACGTCGAATGGAACGAAGCACGCAAATCGGTTGGAAACTAAGGCCTGGGCAGAGTATTTTGAGATTTTTTCATACACACACACACACACAGACATGCAACTATGGTTTTTTTTCGCAGATTCGGATTCAGAATGGACTAAACCGGATTTGTACGTGGTTATTTTTTTCTCCGTCGAGTGTTGTCCTCCTTCCCACAGATTAATGTCATAAGGAAGCCCAAGTCTTTTTGTGAGACGACCTAAAAACTAAATAAATCCCTAAAAATGCGCCAGATTAAATTCATTGAACCCATTGCTCTTTTCAATTTCAAAATAAGCTAAAATCGATAATAATCCGTTGATTCAAATAATTTTATTTTCACCTTTTCATTTGGTTTATGAATGCTGAAATTGTCTGTATCGACTCAGAAGAAACTTCAAGTTTTAAGAGGAAAAGATTCATCCAAACCATAGTCGAACCGTAAGGATATAGAAGAGGCCAGAAGAAAGTTACGTAGAGGGAGGCAACACATGGAACTGCGATCGCAGGCAGGTGCCTTATAGGGTGAACTTTTGGCTCCTCGCTTCTTATCTGATTAAACTAAGTTCAGATCAGATACAGGAGTCAGATGTTCTGTTTCCTTCTCTAATTCACTAACGCCTAATTCGTGATAATTAACTAACGAAACTCAGCTTCATCGGGTATGCTTCAAAATAGTGGGTGCAAAAGCCGATTCAAACCAAACTAAACTTTTGAACAGAAACACACTCTACAACGTGAACGATTCTGCTCTTCCCTTAATTGAAGATATGCGAGGCTTCTGACAACTTAAATTTAATCAAATTTTATGCAAATAAAGCATCGTGAGTATTTTTCGCTGCTAATATTTTCGTAAAGGAGAAAGAATTATGCATCCATGAGAGAATACAACGGATACCTACATAAATTATGAATACCTACATAAATGCGGAACGATAATGGAGTTGAAGCGAGTTGACGAAATTGGTACTTAGTAGTATGTAGTAAATACCACGGCTCTCTGAGTACCTAGATGGTAAGGGTCACTGGAGAGGGGCGTCTGAGGCGTGACGTCGCGGCGACTCCAACTTCTAGACCCGTAATCCCACACAGCACACATAGATCTAGGTTTTTCCAAATTAATAAGTCATTTTACACATAATAAGTTACATGAATATTAAAACTTTTATTGGACTTGATCACAAAATTGGACGTATCGTGGAACAGTGGAGTAAGACGATATGAAGAATGAAATAAATCAAATAATGATGAACTGATTGACTAGTTTTTCCATCTTCTCAGTACTTTTCCTTTCTGCTTCGGTGTTTCGTTTTTCTCCTTTATTTTTTAGAGATAGTCTTCTCTATTCTCCGTATATTTAGACATTATTTTGAGTGGAAAAAAATTCCGTGTCTGGATGAAGCAAGAAACTAGGTAGTTGTCAATGTCCGGATATGCCTCTTTAATGCGTTTTTCCTAGGTTTCAAAAACTTCCGGTCCCACGTATATAACTGTTTTCAAAACGCTGTCTAAACACTCTTCATATGGCTGTATTAAGCGGCCTCTTAGTACAGTCTTAAGACAGCTTGTAGCTGATTTTGTCCTACTTGAGAAACATTCATCGTTAATTCCCCGAAAATGTGAGCCTTCTCAGGATTTTTTTTCTCCATACTGTAAACAAGATATCCTGCAATCATTTCCACAATCTCAAGTTTTTCTTCTGCAGTTTCCAGAGTTGTTGAAAACACCGGAAAATGCTGGAACTATCTTTTCTGCTGTATATTCCACAATACTTGATGCCGATGAATGTTTACAAGCATTTGCCCATTTCTGATTCATTTCCTTGTTCTTGGGAAAGCAATGGGAATGAAAGCCGTCTTTTTTATGCCGATTCTGATAGGTACATCCAAAAACTGCTCAGCAAACCATTTTGCAGTTGAAACCACAGTTGAAGTAGCGAACTCAACAAAAAAATGGTACAGCAAACGTACAGCGGACGAATGAGCAAAACTCAGAGAGTGGAGTTGTGATGACGTCAGACTTAAATGGGGAAACCCCACCTCCCTTACCCAGTGACCCCTACGGTCTACTCAAGAAGCCTTGGTAAATACCTAGTTCACGAAATATTTTGTAACATAGGAAATCTCCAAAATCAATGAGAAATCTACATCTACTAAAGGCAATCAAAAACCAATTAATTCAGAAATCAACAATTACAGCCCAGGTAAATCAGACTTATGCTGCCTGATGAATACGCGGCAGCTGGAAATGGTTATAACCCATCCTGAACCACCCAAATAAGAAGTAAAACGAGTCTGCGATGGTTCCTGAGTTGTGCTTAATTTTTAAGAACCAAAAAACTAGGAAATTTTGGTATTTTTAAAAAGTTTTTCGCTTACAATTCAGTAATGAAGAATTCTACAGAAATTTGATTCACTCACACAAAGTTGAGTTAAATCAGCCGTTTAAGCGCAATCGAGCGTCAAAAGTTGGCAATTTTTCCCAACTTGGCTTAAAAGTGATTGTAGGTAGGTTCAAACAGCTGTACTCAAAAACGGCTTCTCCAACTAAAAAATGTCACACTTGGATATTGTAGAGCATCAAACCGTCCATTAGGAGGACACCTGATTTTTAAAATTCAGTCTCACCTACATAGAGTGTGATTCTTATTGAAATTTAAATTATTAGACCAAGTGGTGTGGATTACTATTGGAGTATTTTCCTCTGTCCTCGAAACGTACGTGAATTACGTCAAAAAACAATACTGGTCCCACCCTCAACAGGGAGCTGAGGGAAGCATGAAATCTGCTGAACGTGTCCCAAGAGCCCGTTCCAAGGGTTCAGTTTTGTTTGATGAGTTAATGTCAGCTATAATGCCAAACACGTTTCTGACATAATAAGAAACGTTTGATATTGGCGACAGATAAGTCAACTGGTGGATGGTTTGAAGTGAAACAGGACATAGAGGAAGCAGACACCTTGAATGTCAGTACAGCTGGAGAAAAATCTAGACAGGGAGGCAACAACTTCATTGTCGGGGAGGTCACCGACAAGTGTTGATCTAGTTGACTGACCATGTTGCAAACTGCAGAGGGGAAGAAGCAACCATCGTGACCTGATGCTCAACAACATCGACCCGCGAAATTTTATAGCTGGAGTTTTAACACAGAATGTGTTTTTGCGATGACCTACCGAAAAAAAATCGTCACGAAAAAGCGACAGAAAAAACCGTTACGCGCCTTTTATAATGATTTTCACGTGCAACCAAGCCGTTGGTAAGGAAATAGAACTCCCGCAGTGTTCATTGCACAGAAATTGTTCACCATTCGTTGGAAAGCTCTCAATTTATATAGTATTTTTCTTGTAGTTACATATTTATTTATATAACATTTATAGGGTTTTAGACCAAATTAAATGTCTAACAATTATTTATTTTATTATTGCCAAAGACTCCACATTTATTATTGTTGTTTTTTATTTAACGGATGACTAGCATCGCAAAAACACATTCTGTGTTCCTATGATTTCATACAGAGTATGGAAAAAGAAATAAACCGGGGGGTGCAGGGGGGCGGAGCCCCCCGCCGAGGCGCAAAGCGCCGAGTTTTTTAACAGTTTCTGAGGTACAGGTGTTTGAACATGACTTCAAAAAATTGACTATCATTGACGCTCGATTGTGCCTGAACGGCTGAATCGATTTATTCAAGTTGATCATTCAACGCAAACTTCGTGATGATCAACATTGATATGATTGAACATTTCTATAGAATGGCCCATTATTGAGTTACAGGAGTTACATATAAATACTTCTTTATGGATAGGACTATAAAGACATAGGTTTTGTGCATAGTCTTGTGTTTGGAAGACAATATTTTCCATACAACTACATGCTATTGCTCACATTATTTAAACATTTTTAGGTATTTTTAACCAGAGCTACTCACAGTTGGTCCCGGCGTCAATGATGAAATTATTAATTTGCACATACCTGAAACAGAATAATAAAATAGTAAATCATTATACTAATCAATAATCTCTGAAATCATACAAAGCAAAATATGAAATAAGGACTAGAGTACACACAATGAAGCCCCTTACTAATTTATCGACTTAGTAGGTAAATCAAATATAACCTGAATGTAGTACCTTACACGGAATCGATAGGTCATTGCTCAACGGAGAGCTCACTTAGGCCAATCACGTGCTCGAGCTGCTTAATATATAAACTTGGACTTCCATCAATGACACGCAAGTTTCCAGACGAAAACTAACGCCTGTCATTTACTACATTGCATTTATACATACAATAAACCCATTCGGAAGCTACGAAACATAAAGAATGCTAGATTGAAGCATGAAATTAGCTCCGGTAAATATATGATGGATTTTACTCCAACCGATTTCTCATCTCTATTAATATAGGAAATTTTAAAACACCACAATGTGGTGTTTTAAAATTTCCTATATTAATAGAGATGAGAAATCGGTTGGAGTAAAATCGTATTCAAATATATATGTTGAATACATATATATTTGTATTCATACTTGATATGTCATATCAAGTATGAATACAAATATATATGTATCAGTGTATCAAAAAATCATTGAAATTGATTGAACTTAGGAAACTAGTTTCGAAGCACATTGTGGTGAAAAACACATTGGGGCATGAAAAACACGATGATTGGTCAGTTAATTTCCATATTCATATTGAATTGAATTCTCAATTGAATTACAAATTGAGGCATGGTTTTTCAAAGGGGTACAAGCGACAAAATGGAAAAAAAATTGAGATAGATATCGATTGTTATGTAAAATTTAAGAGGAATCGATTGGTGTCATCGCGGTTCGTCAAAACGGGACGAATCCCACCTTACACGAGGAGGAAAGGTTGAGCGGTTTTGCAAAACGGTACAAAAATCGTTGGAGGGCATTACGAAATATGTCTCACAACAACGTTTCTATCGATTTCCATTCGTAAATTTGCGTTCCAATCGATTCAGCTGAAACACCTACAATGGCCCAGATGTGAATGTTAACGTGTTCAGAACGAAAATTCGCTCAGCTGATTCATTGTGTCTGGCTTCCCCCCAACTGGAACATAAATAAAATAGAATCACGAGCGTGAATCACCAAAGAGTTGGGATGGCATATCGAATGAAATATATCGATATACTGATCAAATGATATATCGTCAATGAGATATCGATACCTACAATATATCGGAGAAAATATATCGATATTTCGGAAGATCCTACTTGGAAAAACTTGTTGAAGTAGATACGTGAGTTAAAACGTTTTAAAGCAATACAAACATTTTGGAAGAAATGTATCGATATACTCGACAAATTGTAAGGTTTACTTGGAAAAACTCAAGATAAAAGTGGGGTTTATAAGCTGAAATGTTCTTGTGGGCTTGAGTATTGTGGTCAAACTGGTAGGAAATTTAGGGAAAGAATAAAAGAGCATGAGAAGGATTTCAGGGATAGCAAGGGTGATTCTGCTTTTGCGAATCACCTAAGAGAATCCAATCATAACTTTAGTTTTGATCTAACAAACGGACAGTATATAAAATTTCCTCATTTTTGCCCGAAGGGGGGTATGTTGGATGTGCTTGAAAAGTTCGAGATTCTTAAGAGTGATAGGTCTGGTGAATGTCTGAATGAGGTGGTCCCTCAACATGTTTCACCGTTGATAGGTTCCTTCCTACAATAGCTTGGTCTCCCCTTCACAATGTTATTCTCACCAATGTTTGAGCTCCCTTTCACTTTGTCTGCCTTGATTGGCATTTGATGATCCTCCCAGGTCCCTTCACTTCTCTGAGCCAATAGGATTTTCCTTTCACTTATCTGATTGGGTATGACTTTCACTTTCTCGACCAATGGGATTAAAGCTCCCTTTTACTTGTGTCTATATAAGCTATGCTCTCTGTGATGTACCTTCAGTTATTGTTTGTTACTGATGATGACCTAACCGTTTATGGTTTACGTTACAAGGTATGTAGGGATGGCAAATCGAGTGAAATATATCGGAAGCTCTACTTGAAAAATCAAATTGAAGTAATCCTCATATCATTTTAGAAGTAACGTTACTAATATCATTTTAGAAGAAAAATATCGATTTACTCGACATATCGGAACATCTACTTGGAAAAACGGTTGAAGTAAGTATTCAACCTGCTTTAAAAAGTTAATGAGTAGGAATTATGGAAATTATCATACCTAGTTGAAAAAGGGCGAAAATGTCATGGTTGTCAGAGCACTACGTCAGCAGCAAATTGTTTTTGGGGTTGCAAAATTTGGGAATAAACTACCCTCAGGGGTCCTAAAACATAATATTAAAAATCATAGATACCCTCACCGTAGCAATGTTTCATTCATTTATAAATTGCTTCAACTCGTATTGTTGTTTCAATCTGGACGCGCCTCCTTTACTTTTGGCTAAAGTCAAATAGGTAATTGAGACTTGAGCGCCACTATAGTGTAAACCATCATGTTTGAGATGAAGTAGACAGTCTGAAATCAACCCATCACGTAGGTACCTACAAAATTAGGAACAAAATTACTTGATGTGTTTACAGTTACAGGCGTCCCTTCTCATCAATTCATTTTAATATTAATTTTTACTTGTTGAAAACAAGTCGCGTTAAATCTATCGGTAAATATATCGATATTAACCGATAATATCGGTTCTCTATATCGATATAAATATATCGATATATCAAACGTACACATCGATATATTTTATATATCGTTGCCATCTCTACCAAAGAGGTCTAATCTCCGTTCAAATTTTGTCTGACTAAAATGAGATCGCTGTTAGTTTCTTCGAGTTGTATTCAGTTTTGATTCCTTAGCAACCAGTAAACAAATGTCCATGTAAAGGAACCCTACTTTTCGAATCGAGAGTGAAGCGTTTATTTCTTCCAAATAAACTTGATTGTGAAGGTGTACCTATGGTTGCTAGGTAAAAAAAAAAATAGTGACAATAGCAAAGCTGTGATCTTTGCAGACGACTTTGATACAGGAAAATGTAAAAAAAACGTTTGTGTAATAATTTGCAGCGTTTTAAAATTAAATACCCCCAGGTTGGTGTCTTCCCATGAATTAAATAAATTGAAATCAGATCCACGATAAAATCTAAATCTAAATAAAAATAAATAAAATTGGATGTACAAAAGCCATGGAAAATCTTTTGATTTCGAGTGAATATGCACAAAAACTGTATTTTGTACCGTTTTTGAAAACCTTTGAATTTTGATGTTTAATGGAGCAGACAATTTGGGGAAAACAAGTTTTTCCATAACTCAATATGCAAAGGGGTTAAACTTTTTATCGATTTCTGGAAATTCACTTTTTTTAAATTTGTACCCTTTCGAAAAGCCGTGTCTCAATTTCATACAACATTCTAATGGCAGAACCCTTCTGAGAATTGAAACAAGAGAAAAGTAGGAGGCCGCCCTTTGACGAAGGCAGTGATTCATCATGATATGACAATAGACTTCAGTTTTGAGTCATGTCAGACCCTCCAAAGAGCAACAATGTTTGTGAGTCAGCTCATCCATTTCTCCTTTCAGCTGCCCCCGGCGTCTACATGTGAGTGGTGACTTGAAGAAACAGTTTGTTTTCACTGCCGCTAATATTGGGATATTTTGATGATTGATTCGTTCGAGAGATGCTCTCATGTAACTCCACCCACACAAAAGCCGCCTATTATCTTGGCTGCTGACTCCACCAAGTCTCACATCAACAATATTCCGACGGAGAAACCACGGTTAAGACAACTAAGATTCGTACTCTATCCAAACTGAATTTGATTGCTCCCATTGAATTGGCCTTAGAGAAAACTCAGGTGTAGATGTTTCCACATCGAAAACGCAGAATATTATAACACATCGGTTTATTATTTGTCTTTATTCAGGGTGTTCGGTATAAAAACCACGAAATTTCAGGGATCAATTCCGCAACTAATTTGTAACAACTTTTGTCTTTTTTTTTAATTCACAGCAAATGCGACGTATCAACACTTGAATATTTGAAGAGCTCGGCCGAAAAAGGGTACATGTCACTTTTTACGAAAATTTTTTTTTTTTTGCGTCAAATTGAAGCTTGATGTTTCCTCTACACGATTATAGAATAAAATATCGATATTTTTAACTTCATGGTTGTTTTTTTGCGATGAGAGCAAGTGAAAATGTGACGCCTCCAATAGACGAATAGGGATACATGTTCCCGTTGCTAGGACGATGAGTTACTCAAAACCCGACGGCCGCCTGTTTTCTTCTCGCTATCAAGCTTTCAAAGCTATCAAACGTTTTGTGTTCAAAGTCTATCAAAGTGTTTTTCGTTCTATCAAACGTTTTGTGTTCAAAGTGTTTTGTGTTCATGTATAGTATTTACAAATTTATTTCAACCCTTTACAAAATTATTTCAACCTTTTAGAAATTTATTCAAACCCTTTACAAAATTATTTAAACCCTTTTCCCGTTTATTTGTAAAAGGTTGAAATAATTTTGTAAAGGGTTCAATTATTTTGTAAAGGGTTGAAATACATTTGTAAATGCTATAATGTGTAACTGCGCCACAAATAGATAGCTTTCTTACATTATTATACGGTACGTATTAATATCTCATTAGCTTGTGGGAAATCTGATGGAACAGGGGTACATGTTCGATTTAGCTTGTGAATTCGTGACCGCATGATTGGGATTCGTTTTTTGGCTCTCCTGTAAAATTCAAAAAAGGAACATGTACCCCTTTTCGGCCGAGCTCTTCATTTTTTTTTGTGTTTTTGACCTCGTGTCACTAAAATGTCATAAATGTCTTAGCTCCAATAATAATTTACAAGATTAACTCAAATATAAGGATGCCCTTAAAAAGAGCGTTAAATCGCCTTTTATTTCTGTTAATAAACTGTTCAATGGGACACGAGGTTGGTTGGTTGTTTGGTTTTTCTGCCACGTCAAACAAGCTTATCTTTAGCCTGAACTTAAATTTTTGACAACTTCCTGCTTTTTTAACAATTTTTTTTTTGCTACCATGTCACCTACTGAAAAATGGATGAGCTCCACGGAAAACATCTACGTTCTAACAGCTTTACATCGGTTTATTAACTTTTATTTTAGAGCGTTTTTGACAGAGAAAATCCTCTTTTAAAGCGGAAAAACATGAATTTTTTAAACGAAATTGAGAGTTATTGTTTTTCCCTCTTCATTTTATGTTACGTCTCAATTTTTATCGACGTTTGTCATGCATTATTTGTAAACGACAAATAAAGAACCCTTCTCTCTCTCAACCAACCTCAGAGAACCAAAACGCTGATTTAGTTTTGAAAAATTCACGTTTTTCCGCGTTCAAACACTTTTTTTCTGTCAAACCGCACTAAAAACGTAGATGTTTTTCCCGGGAGCTCTTCTATTTTCAGTTGGTGATATAGTACCAAACACCATTGTACAATTTTTTTTTAAATGCAGGAAGTTGACAAGGATTCTAGTTCAGACTAAACAAAGCACGTTTGAAGTGAAAGGTTTATTAAAAATAATTAAAAGCAATTTAACGCTCTTTCCTACGGTATCCTGATTTTTTAGTTTATCACGTAAATTAAGAGAGTTATGACCAGTTTTGCGACAAGAGTTCAAAACATGAAAAAAATCGTCAAGTGTAAAAACGTCGTACGACAAATACTGTAGCTTTTCGGAGTCGATCAGTGAAGTTTCGTCGGTCTTATACCGAACACCCTGTTTATCACCCATTTGGAAATAAAGAAATAATGGAATGTTGGTCCACCAAACATTCCATGAATGATAGAGAGGCATAAGTTTATTGTGATTGAAAGTACGCTTCTACCTGCAATAGATATTATCATCCAAGAGTGGAGACGAGAGCATTTTTTTAAAAATATTTTTACCCAAGGGTTTGATCATATATTAACGTTCGTGCTGTGTGCCACACCCACAAGACTGGCTACTCTCTCATATAGCTAATATTTCGATTTTTTCAACCGTAGCTTTATAGATTTCTCTAAAAATTTGTTCATTAACTCATGTTGCATGAATGGACTTATTTTTTCATTAGTTAACGATTCCCGGAATTTTTAGAGTTAAATGACACCACCCAGAGCCCTGTACGCCAACCGTTCGCTAATGAGGATAATTTATTACCAAATTAATGAATGTTCTCTGACTTTTTTAATCAATTCAAGATAATGTTCAATTTTTAGAAACAAATGAAACTATCCACAAGCAACGATCGTTAAATGAGCAATTACTGAAATTTATTAGAATACTTTCACCATCGTGTAATTGGGCTAGGCCAAGAGACCCCACATAACCAGGTCCCTACAAGGCTCGGAAGAGGCCATGTTCTTCGCAGATGGGTGAAATTTACAGAAAAATAATAAAGGCGGTATTTTTTCAAGCTCAATTTTTCAAGGTCTCTCTGTGGCGATCGGCTATCTCTTCGAATTTCGGCCCATTCACTTCCATACCTCGGTGGTAGAAAACTCGACTCGGGTTTGTGTAGTATAGTCGGAAGTCTGGAGTAAGTCCAACCCTTAAGTTCACGTAGGGAGCGAACGGTTTGTCCTACAGAGTTCCGCGTGGTCTCTAAAAATTCTAAAAATGCAATAATATCTTAAATTGGTGGAAAATTTCATCCCTTATTTTTCAACCCTTAGACGTGTTTGACACCAATCAAAAGCTTCGAGGCACAACCAGACCCCAAATGGAGCCCACATACCAAATTTCATCAAAATCGGTCCATGGGAATTAAGGAAAGTGCCGCGTACGGCGGACGGACGGCCAAATTTTTATTCGATTTTTGGATTCTATGTACCTTGAAACGTAAACCAAAATTTTTGAGAGGGTTAAAAAAATTCCAAAGGTTCTTTATTGAAAATTGTAAACCAATTTTAAACTAACTAAATTTTGAAAATTAATTTTAATGACAAAACATCGACGAAGACATAAATTGTCTATTTGTAGGTACATAATCACAAAAATTTGAAGACATTTAATTTATTTATAATTCATGATCATGTTCATTCATGAGCATGTTGAGTCATGTAACGAAGAACGTAGAAAACACGTGAAGAACGAAGAAACCCTGATGAGAACTACCAAGATACGTAATGTCATAGTTTATGAACTAGTTCGAACGGACAATATAACAACATGGGAAGCAATATGTGTCAGAAGATGTAAATAAGGAGACAGAACATGTCCCACGTGAATCCACGGTGCTGCGGGTCGAGGTGGAACGTGATTTTAATTTCGGGGGGCGCTGGCTCTTCTCAAGCTCCCCAGCTCCTTGAACCCTCGTCTTAGCGATAACTAACGCTCTCAGCCTTTGGAACAAAAGGAAAACGACTCAAGAGCAGATGCGTAGGGAGAAATGAGGCGTCCAGGATTAGGGAGGGCTTGAGTCCTACCAACGGAGGTTCTGCTGCTCTTCGATAAAACAATTTTGAGAAAAGCCACCCGGGGTCTTATCATCAACTTATCTCTACACGATACCACTTTGTGTAAGTGTGAGTGCAAGTGCTACTCCAACCGGCTTGCCCACACTTCTTCCACTCTCCGACTGCCTCACATGAAGGAATTACTTCCGCTCTTAGTTCTACCTCCTATCTTCAATAAAGTACCGATAAACGGCGATAAGACGATCGAAAACCAAGGTTGTTAAAAGTTTGAAAGCCACCATGAAATAAACTCAAGGGGAAGACAAATCTCCGTACTGTAATATAAAGCCACGGTAAAAAGACAAGTTTCGGAGGGATGTTTGGTGCTGGGCCTTAAATCATGATTGATTTCATCATGATGTGATCAGCAGTAGCTACGTTACATGAGAAAAAACGCTGCAAATTATTACACACGGGTATTAGTTTTCTTCATCATCAATAGTACCCACCAATCAATAATTGCACAAGGTGTCAAGTTTATTTTGAAAGAAAGTTTCCATCAGCAAAACATCGTTACCTCAAAGTTGTGGGTTTCCTTCAGTACGAAATTTGGTTCTTGGTGACATGAAATTCTTTCCGTAGAAACTAAAAAACGTCGCATTGCACGACCCATCATGGGGGTGCGCCTTAATTTTTAAAATTTTTAATCGAAAGTAGACCTCATCCTGAGAATTTTGACACCAGCCGTTTTCTTTTCGGATGAGTAGATCTTTTTCTATGATTTTTGAAAGTTTCGAATGTTTATGACGTCACGCGCCCCTCCCTTATAGCTTAGTTTGATTTTTGTGTTTTTAAACAAATTGTTTGTTCGTTTCGTGTTATTGTGATTATCATTTTTTTAAGTTAGTTGGATTTTCCTTATTCCTTAGTTTACTGGGATGGTTAGTAAATTGCCTGGTCACTAATCATTGTTTAATTTGTGTGAAATATGAATAAAGACGGAAAGGAAGGGGGGATTAAAAGCACTAATGCAGATTAAAAACGCCTCAAATTATTACACGAAGGTTTATTATTGTTCTATATAGATCACTCATCTGCAAAAAACACGGCTTTGCCATTGTTACCACCAACCAACATGAAGAAAAACATCAATCGCATTTCGGTCAGCAAAAATTTGAACGGAGATTAGGCTTCTTTTGCGATTCACACTCGTGCTTCTGATTTATCGATACCCTTAAGTTCTCATTAGGAGCGAACGGTTCGTCCTACAGAGGTCTACCGTATTGTTGGGGGTTAAACTGATGGAAAAACAATACTTTTATATCAAAATTTTTTGATTTAGGGCGTTTTCCAAATTTAAACCCTTATTTTTCTATAACTTTTAGAAGCTATCTACATCAACCAAAAGCTTCGGGGCATAACTAGACCCCAAAAGGAGCCAACATACCTAATTTCATCAAAATCGTCAATGCTAACTAAGGAAAGTGCCGCGTACGGTGTATGGAGGACGGACGGCCAAATTTTAATTCGATTTTTGGATTCTACGTACCTTGAAACGTAAACCAACAAATTTTGAGGGGGGGGGGGTTAACATTTTTTTTCTTGGTCGATTCCAAAGGTTCATTATTGAAAATAATTACCCAAAATGACGATCGCAGCGCGGGCTCCCCACCACCCTTCGATCCACAACTACCAACACGGAGGTCGTCATGGAAGGTCTTAACAATTTGAGCGCATCAATCCCGCATTAGAACCTGCACCTGAATGATCCTTAATTAATCGTCAACTTTACAGGTCGGACGAGGGGAAGCTGTGAGGAGGGTAGTCACCCGGCTTCGGGCCATTAAAACATAATCCAACCCTTCTATTCCCCTTTTTAGGGCAAGTCAATTCATCAGATGAACGGGGAGTCTGCCTTCACAATCCCCTAGAGGCGAACTTCGTTGACGCGCAAACCCTCTCTCAATTTGTCGGGCTTAACCTTTTCCTAGTCGTCAGTGTCGTGTCGGATAAAATCCCGTAATTTAACTCGGGAATCGTTTCATAGTCAACGTCTCTGACTCCAAGTCTTGATTCCACGGGATCTGAGGCCGACGGAACTTTACCAAGATGAGACCGAAGGACAGTCGATTCATGACCCTTGAACTCTCTGTATAGGTATTTCTCCTTTCGGAATTCAGGTTCAAGTTCTCCGCTGGGGATGCTCAAGGGATCACATATGGTGACACGGAGATCACATAGAACGTGCGAGAGAAAGACACCCTAACAATCAAAGAGGTTAGGGAAATTTATGAGCTTTTCACAATCATACAGAAAATAGTATACGAAAAAAAATCCAAATTGAAATTAAATTTTCAGGTGACATAAGACATTCTTATAAAATCATGCTTATTGCAAAACTATTTACTGGTGATCCAATTGACATTAACTATTATAGAGGCTTATTTTCTATACTTTAAATTTACGAAGGTAAACAAACTTCTATTTGTATCTACACAACATCCTGAGTCCTCATCAACTCGAAAATCTCCACACACACTTTAAACTGTAAATCAACTTCACTTTTCATCAAAAAATTACAGTATTCAAGTAGTAAAATGAATGGTGACTAGACCTCCTTTTGAGGTGATTTTGAGTTCATGGGTACGGGAGATACTGGTTGTTGCAACAACTTTGATTGGCGTTTGAGGATGAGGTTTGAAATGTTGAGTTCTGCGGTTTTGGGTTAGTTACCTCAGCAACCGACCACGTGTTCAGCTCAACTGCCAGAAAAATATGGGGTAGGAGGTGAGAGAGACCTCAAAAGACAAACGCTTGATACTTCAGCCTTTTGGCTGGAGGCCCACAAGATAGGGAGTATGTTCCTACGGAAGGTGGGGGCGATGAAGAGAAGCCCGTTCAACGATTTAAAAGAAAAAAAAAAACTTCTCTCCAACGTTGGTACGAGTATTTGATACCTCAGTTCACAACAGAGCTATGTCCAAAAATATCGATTGATTGTTTTGGTATAGTTGGATTCGTTTGGATGAGGCGTTTCACATGTAAACAGGTAGATTTGTTTTAAAGTTGTAATTACTATCACTTGATATTATGAGTGCACAAAAGAATAGAGAATTACGATCTGAATTTGCCCGCAGAAATAGAAAATCGAGATTTGTGAATTGCACAGAGTGCCATGTAGGTAAGTACCCTTGATAAAAGAGTCTTCTTGTTTTTTTTTTTAATTACCTAGCGCTGTGAGTTTTTGTTTGTCGAAAACGAATTGTTCGACTGTTGATGCATACAAACATTAATTTTGATTATTTAGTAGAGATTCCAACTTTTCAGAGCAGATTTAGCTTTATTTATTATATTCAGAGCCCGAATGAAAGGGTGAGGGTACTTACGTAGCTCTACGTGTGATGGGTAGAGATTAACCTCAATTTAAATAGGATGACAACCCGGAGAGGGGAGAACGTCAGCCAGCGGATTTTATATAGCCAACTCGACGTCGCGAGAACATCTTGTCAATAAAAGCGCTGTCGACAGAGGTTTGAAGGAAGGGGTCTACGCATGAATTTCTTGAAACAATTTTTATTCAAAGTGATCATAACGTGGTAATTGCGTATTTTCGTAGTTAAATTAGGCAAGCGGATCTTAAAACGAGACACTGATTTTTGGAGGCACCAAGAGCTTCCACTTTTGCGATAGCCAAGATTTGCATCCATCCAGTTTTCAAAATACCTTGAACAGTTTCTTTTATGTCGTGATTACAAGTTTTTTATAATAGCAGTTGCACATTTTTGTAGCAATTAATTCTCTAGCTGTTAATCACGTCATCACGTTTCTAGTAGTTAATTAACTACACTCAAATAGAGCAGTTTGAGGTATCATGGAAACCCGATGTAAAGGTGATATGAGATTTCGAATTATCGAAAAAAATCATCGCTCGAAGATGGATTTGGATGATGTCAAACATCAATATAGTTGAATAATTACATGGAAAAACAAGAGAAGTAGTAATTCCATGTAACAAGAGAGTTAAATCGGGGTTTTAGAGTGCAGTAAACAGTCAACTTGAACAGGAATGATTAAAAGAATATCATGCTTTTTACTGTCCCGAACCTGAAACAAGTTGAAAAACCACTCATTCTTCCCAGCATACAAGGCACACATGACGAGCAACTTCGTTTTCCTGGAAATTGTGAATACAGTCGTTAATGGCGTAATATGTAGTAGTAGTGTTAGTAAAGTGTTAAGAAGATGACTGATAAAAGGTAAGGAGGAGGATTAACTGCAACAATCAAGAGTGAGACCAGTGTTAATTTGTTGTTCTACATTTTAATGTTGAATGTGGATCTGCAGACTGAGTTAGGGGCAATGAGAGAGAGGAGAGGGAAAGTCGGCCATCAATCTTGAGTTGGAAGACCAGACCAGCAACCCCCGGTGCCCGAGAACCCACCTACGGAACTAAGTTGATTTATACCCTCAAGTTCACCTGACCACGATAACTAATTTACCCATAATGTTCCAGGATGAGGAGAGAGGGCGGGATGAGAGGGTTATACCTACCTGGCCACTTCAAGTTTTCATTCTACCCGCGCCAGCCCTGAGGCTCTTGATATACAGAGCATGTTATAGGGGAGGCGACAGGTTATGGGCCCGAACTCCTTCAGGATGATGCCATCACGGTCACTTCGACCAATCTAACGACTTTAACACTATAATCAAAATTAACGTTAGGATCTCTAGACATTCGTGGCCAATAATGTGATTATGTAATTTGCTGTATTCAAATTGCAAAATTAAATACAATTAAAAGATATTGTTTAGTAATACAGGAGAGATCCCTTATAATAGAGGTAGACTATTTATTTTCAACCAGTAAGCGACATAACACATGGAAAAACAGTTTATTCAGTTAGATTTTTCCGATTTTCATTTTTATTTATTTTCCCTGCATCCGCCGAGTCTTTATTCCAGCGCTAGTGGGAGAAGCTGCCAGCAACTGGGAAACTGAACTCTACGAGCTACCTGTCAAACTAGGCGGACTGGCACTAGAGGACCCTGCTAGAACATCTGGTGTGAATTATAATGCTTCGAAGAGATCCACCAGCATATTATCAGAAGCCATAGAGACTGGAGGGAGCCTTGTTCACAATCAGCATGAAGACCGGGTGCGAGAAGTACAACAAGAGGAAAAAACCCTGAACATAGCTGCTGCCTTAGCTAAACGAGAAAGGCCGCTCCATGACAGTAGGTAGTCTACCTCACCGACGGAAGAGAGCCATGGACAGGATCTCACAGAGCCACCATTCGTCACAATGGCTGACAGTCATACCATTCCATCGGGACGACCTAGATATTTTACCAACCCAATTCCGTGATGCACTCGCCGTGAGATATGGACGTGAACCGATCGGACTCCCTCGCTATTGTGATGGATGTGGGGCTCAAATGGATTTAGACCATGGGCTAAACTGTAAGAAAGGAGGCTTAGTCAAGCAAGGGACCAGATCAGGGACCAGTGTGCAAACATGGCCAGCCTTGCATGGAGTTTAGTTAGTCTAGAGCCCGTCATGGTAGAAGGTGAGGAAGGAAATCCGCGGTTGGTAGCCGATATAGAGATTCACAGAGTGTGGAACCAAGAGAGGACGGCGTACTTTGACACCCGGGTCGTGAACCCTGACGCCTCCTCATACGGTTCACTCGACTGGCACACTCGCCAGAGCGCGGCAAAACGCCAAGCACAGAAAATATGACACGGCCGCTGAGGACCGGAGAGGCTCTTTTTCACCCCTCGTAGTAGCCTGCGATGGAACTCTCCACCGAGAATACGACAAATTTCTGAAGAGGCTGGCAGAGGTATTGTCCGAGAAGTGGACCAAGCATCTCTCTCAAGTGACCTGCTGGGTACGAGTCAAAACACAAATGGCTGTGATCCGAGCAGTGTCGATGAGACTGCGCGGATGCAGAAGGAGAGTGAGATGCCTGGGATTACAGGACGGAGACCTGATGCCCATATGAACTTCAACATTTTAGATTTAAAATTAGTAAATTCAAAATTCAACTGACGTCCACATCAAAATTTGACAGTGAACTCACCCACTTGTTTTGGTTAAGTTGTTACTGTTTTTGTTATGGTTGTTGAGTTTATACGTAAATATATTATTTATTTATTATTTTATTATTGTTCGAGTTCGATGATTCATGCGGCAATCTTTTAGTTTCTTAATTCCCTAGGCTGCTGCACTAATGAGTTTCAAAAATCCTTGAAAACTTCAAATTTAGGTACAACTTTTAAAGTTTGAGCGCTTGTAGTTTAAGGAAACACTAACCCGGAACGAGGAACGAACGACGACCGACTAAGACCCCCTTAATAGTATTTAATTTTTCCAGTGATATGTTTGCGTGATTGTTTTTCTGTTGTATTTATTTATTTTTATTTTTTTAAAGAAACAATTAAAATCGGTAAGATAGAATTTGGCATTTGAGAAGATATCAAGCTGGAAAGCCTTCTCTTTCTTCAAATTCAATTTTTATTTCAATGAATTAGTGATATTTTGTATCCATGTGGTACAAACTGATGATCGGTGTAGTTTTCCTGTCAAAGTTTATCGTATCATTGTGTGACTGATGAACATAATGTTGGCCGGTAATTATGTTGTGAAATTCTCCAATAAATACAAATTTATGTTCCATGAATAGAGGAAGGTAGGAGCCTACAACCTTCCATTATCGAACAAAACGCCCAACCAGCGAGTTTTCGCAGGAATGCCAAATTTATCCATATCATACCTACCTGGTATACATTTCTATAAAATTGTTGAATTTTTTCAATCGTGAGGGGTTCCAGTTCTCATCAAAAAATGATCAGTTGAGTTATTTAGCATCAATACTAGGATTTATTGCGTTATTCGGAAAGAAAAACGTCAACATAAGTACTTCAGGGAGGTGCGTTGAGGGTTAGTATGCACAAGTCGAGCGGCCCGGTAGATTGGGTGCGGCAGTTGAGTTGCGTACACGCATTCATAGTGCAAACCGAGATAAGATGTTTCAACTACTGGCGACAGAACTTTATAAGGACGTCCGTTCAACAGCGAGGGACTCCCTGAAAACCAGATTTCTTGATGAAAAAAATTAATCAAACGGCAGGTATTTTTATTTCTCGTAATTTTGTGAAAGTATCCCGCAAATGCCCAGTAGAATTTGAACACACCTCTTTCCCAACGAATTGTTCACCAAAGCTGAGTTAGCATTTACTGTTCTGTAGTACCTACAACGAATACCCGTGATATAGGTTCAACATAAACAAACACGAGGATTCGGGACTCCGTAAACAGCGATAATGATATTTATTGTATACCGAATCTTTATTTCTCATTGCAACCACTTTTATCTCGTTCAGTTTTCTCTAAAAACTCCGGGCAGCACCTTTACTCGGTACAGGATATATATATAGCGGAACGGAGAAACGTTCTATTTTTTCTTGGTCCCTGAACCGGAAATCTTGGAAATATCGCTGATCGCATTACTTTTCTTTTACCGGAGGGATCTCCCACATTTCACGTTTGTAGTTTATACCATCCACATCCACATTTACTCAGACTCTCACTCGCACAGGTTGTTCCAAAAAGAACCTCTCGTCCCAGGTATCTCCGTGGAGGATTTGGAACAAAAGACAAGGGATTGATTTACTTTCCTAACGCGTACGGACGTAGGATTAAGATGGGATGATGAACGTTCCCTTCAGTCCCTTTTCACAACTCCGTAATTTTGTTGAACTCATGAACGTTCACTAAATTCCAAGCATGAGTTTTCAACGAAAGAGAAACACAATTTGATTCCTTAGCATGCTCTAAGGACTTGGAACCAGATATATACTTAGATTTTATTTCCTGCATTATACTTTATCCAAACGACAAGAGGGTTGAAAGGGCGACACGTGATTCAAAAATGGGAGTTTTATGCAGAAAAAATGTCTGAAAATGGGCGGAAACTACTGTCGTTAAAAAACTAACATTTGTAGGTATAAGCGAAATAACACGAACTGAAGCAATATTAATCAATGGTTAGACTTTAATCACACAAATTGTCCATTGAGAACGTCGGTAACAATTTTCACTAGTAATAAACCAATCTCGAAATCGTGCACCTACGGCATACAGTCAGAATCCTTGAAAAACGTGTGTGATTGAAGTAGTGGCGGGTTACAAATACAAACTTTGTTGTTTTGTGAAGATGAATGTGAAGAAATAAGTTCCCCTCCTCCTCTCAACGGATCCTACTCGAGTTGGGCATCTCTGCAGGTGTGCTCTGTACTATCAGCACCCGTGACTTCTGAGGATCATGTCTCAACTGGTCGGCAATATGTATGGACACTTCCTTTCATCCTGCACTTCCACATTATCTTCCTCAACTCCCCTCTGACGGTCAGTATCACTTCTTCCCTATCAGATTTGTTATGGTTTGTTCACCCTGATCCCAGATGCAAAGCTTTGTAAAGGCTTTAAATAAGCAAAAAATAGCGAATGATTATTTGGGCAGCCCCGTCGCGTAAAAGTTGGGGGTAGACAGTCAACTTCCATCAGCGGAGGTGAATCATGCTCATCAAGCTTTCAAGAGAACGTGTGGTGGCTAAGGATATACTTATCTGCCACGAAAGGTACAACTTCATGAAATCATTTATTCCTCTCAAGGAACCGGCAACTCAAGCTATGAATTGCCAAGAGGAAGCATCGCCACTACTCTTCAGGGGCTCACCTAAGCTTCCCTCAGGGGATAACGCTCCAGTAACCTATTTCCTGCTCTGAACCATAAAAAAATCATTTAGAGTTTTTTTCCTCGGCTCATCTTCACTCCCTTCGTTTCACTAAAATATTTACGAGGTCCGCATTAACTTTTATGCAGAGCTATCGACGTCTAGGATGAGATATCGCAGTTTATTATTTAAAAAGAGGAGTGGCGGACGCATCACAGCGGTGATGTCTTGTGCGCTAAAAACTACAAGATTTCAACTCGGATTAATAATTTTACAGACTTACTAAGTGTACAGTTTATTACACAAATGAACTCTCGAACCCCCATATAAAAACTATAATAGTTGTTGATTAAAAGATTACGTATGAATTCTACGAATAAAGTTGAAAGGAGAAATGCATTACTCAGTAACAGTAAAAGTAAAATCCTCTCTTTTTTCAGAAAACAATAACTACTTAAAATAGACAGAATCAATGATTTTTTTGTAATGTGGTTTAAGTGACTAAAGGTAACAGAACCCTAAAATCAGTTTACGTTGCTAAAATTGAAATAGACCCCTACTTCCTAAGACAGCAACATTCCTCAGTGACTAGACCGTAATTCCCTTTGTGGGCTAAATCCCCAGTTCTCTTTATGAGATTAACTTCAACTTATCTTAATGCGATAGACCTCAACTTCCCTTTATTGGCGTAACCTGAACATATCTTTATCGGATAGAACTCACCTTCCCTCAACATATCCTAATGGAATAGACCTCAACTCCTCGTCAGGGTATGATCCCCAACTGCCATTTATGGTTTAGCCTCCAACCTTCTTGTATGAGCAAGGCCCTAAACTACTTTTATCTAATAAAAAAAAAAAAAAAAAAAAAAATGGAGCTATTGCAATAGACTTAAAAATTTTAGCATAGACTTAATACGTGTGGGTACTCTATGAGTTCGGGGTGACGAGGAGAGCATTTATAGACTAGTACAATTTTAAAACATACCCTGTGCCTATAGTATGTTGGTATGGGAAACAAAAGGAAAAAATAGCGATTTACTTGTGGGTACACTATGAGTTTGAGGTGACTAAAAATGTGTTTTTGAGATTTTTTCTTCAAATTTTTAACCAGAGGGTTGATTGCATCACTTTTACGAGTCGTGCTATGTGCTATAGCGCACTACTCTTTCATTTAGCTAATATGTCGACTTTCTTAACCATAGGCTTAAAGATTTCTATGAAAATTCGCTAATTAACTCATGTCGCATGAATGGGTTTTTAGGACGTCCCACAGTAAGACTTGGGCGTCCTAATGCGATTGATCTGTGTAAAGTTGGACAACACTTAACAGAAAAAAAAAATAACCACACACTAATCCGTTTTAGACCATTCTGAATCTAAATCCGCGAGAAAACCCATAGGTGCATGTTTGTGTGTGAGTGTGTGTGTGTGTGTGTGTGTGACAAAATCTTGTGTCGTCTACCCAGCCCTTATTTCTCAACCAATGTTCGTGGTTCTTTTTTTGTTCGCCGCGGAATACTATCTAGTTGTGCACTACGTCGCTGGAATTTCGAATTTTGCCTTTTAATGGGGGGAGGGGAGGTTAATGCTAAAAAAAAACGTGCGTTTTTGGGCATAATCTTGTGTACTCTGCCCAGGCCTCAATTTCCAACAGATTTTTGTGGTTCTTTTTTTATTCGACGCGGGAATCTATCTAGTTGTGTACTACGTCGCCGGAATTTCGAATTTTGTCTTTTAAGGGGTGGAAAGGGGGTTAATGCTCAAAAAACGTACGTTTGCGGGCACATTCCTGTAAAATCTGCCCAGGCCTCAATTTCCAACTGATTTTTGTGGTTCTTTTTTTATTCGACTCAAAACTCTCCTAATTGCACATTTTTTCACCGGAGTATCAAAATTAGCATGGGAAGGGGGCGAGTGGGGGGATAATATTCACAAAATATCCGATTTTTCAACATTTCGCTTCCTTTATAGCTAACTAATTGTATCCAAGCTTTGAAATTTAGGAAAAATTTTCATTATACCTCTGGATTTTCATAAAGTATTTTCTGTACCACCATGGAACTAATAGTGGTGCCACCATGGTGCCAGGACACCTTATACCGCATATTTCGTTTTTTTTTGTGTGTGTTTCACCTTGAATACGGATGTGAACTTTGACGGACTGCCTACCAAAACTAATAGATGAAAGTTCAACGTTACGACGTATTCCCGCTTTGGTGCCAGACTGGTACCGGCCGCTAGAAGTGTTATGGTGGATAACGGTGATTAGGGTGGAAGGGGGGAGAGAGACCACTATTTCTTGCCTGAAATACTAATTAAATTACACCGAGGGAAACAGTTTTATCGGTTATCAACTGGTTTAAAATTGACCAAATGCTTATTCACTGGGAAGTCCCCTGAAATGCATGCATTACTTAACAATATGTTTATGGTATGGACCCCAACTTCCTTGTACGGGCCAAACCCTCGACTCCCCCCTCACTTCACAATAAATCCATGTTCCTACAACCATACCTAATGATTAATTGATCATTTTTTCTTTTTTTTAGATGAAGTTTCGCTTTAAGAAACAAACTCAGATAAGCGAACCGCTTTCTGTCTCCGTGATAAATTTTCGGAAAGGGGGGAAATACAAGGCTAACATCCGTTTGAACGCATGATAAAGAGGATATGTCGGAAAACCTTTCAACCCCATCACCCGTGACATTCATTTATTCGGACCACGGAAAGGAGGGGACCGCCCAGGAATTTTTCAATGCCACAACCGCCAAACAACCCTCCCTTTTTCGCCGACCTCGAGTGGCGTCTCGTGTATTTTACCGCGATTTCAAAAACCAGCAATTTTTCCTCTCCCGTGTCATCCCAATTCTCATTACTCCGTCTACCTCATTCACCGATTAAGCTGCCAGGTCGCACGTGAATAATAAATGTCAGGGTCAGCAACATGGGGGTGAGAGAGAATGAATGGAAACGCAAGAGGAACAGCGATTAAATGTAGAATTAATATCTTTCAAAACTGTTTTCAAAGCAGATTTCAATAGAAGATGTAGAAACCAGATAGTGAAGTGTGGAAATTAAAATATATAAATTCCTAAATCTTCGTTATCAAACCTTGTCCCTATCTACGAGTAGGTACTTAGATACAACAAATGTGTAAATTAAAAACGCTGCAAATTATTACACAATGGTTTATTATTTTTCCATATAGATCACTCGTGTGTAAAGCCACCAACCATCCAACATGACGAAAAACATCGATCGTATTTCGGTCATCTATAATTTGAACGGATATTAGGCCTCCTTTGCGATTCACGCTCGTGTTTCTGATTTATCGTACGTGCAACCTTTAAATTCTCGTAAGGAGCAAATGATTTGTCCTACAAAGCTCCGCGTGGTCTCAAAAAATTCTAAGAATTCTATAATATCTTAAATTGAAGGAAATACTTTATATCAAAATTTTTTGAGTTAGGGCGTTTTAAAAATTTCAAAATTCATTTTTGATCCCTTAGAAGTACAAATTACATCAACCAAAATCTTCGGGGCACAACTAGAACCCAAATGGAGCCTACATACCAAATTTCATCAAAATCGGTCAATGCTAAGTGGGGAAATTTTTATTCGATTTTCGGATTCTACGTACCTTGAAACAGTTAACCATCAAATTTTGAGGGGGTGTTAAGAATTATTTTTGTTCTTGGTCGATTCCAAGGGTTCATTATTGAAAATAATAAACCAAAAAAGGCCTAATCTCCGTTCAAATTTTAGCTGGCCGAAATGCGATCGATGTTTTTCTTCATGTTGGTTGGTGGTAACAATGGCAAAGCCATGTTCCATATAGAAAAATAATAAACCTTTGTGTAATAATTTGCAGCGTTTTGAGTATCGATTCTAAAGTGGTGTTCGAAGAAAATTTCGTTTTTGCGGAATGTGATAGTTCCCTCTTAGCCAGCTAGAGCTGGTTCATGAAAATTAAATATAAGAAGTACGAGGTATTGGAGTATTTGAACCAAAAAATTAAACCGAATTGGACACATAATCCAAGTCAACAGTCGACAAAACCTAATTCATCCGTTCGTGTACATTCTTTTTTTCATCAGAGACTGGATATATTTTGTCATATTTACTTTCGCTATTCCACCCTTCCAACCCACTAACGCACTCTACTTCTCTCTCTTTCATTGCCCTAGTTGTTATTATTTCGCCTTCCTTTACTCCCTTCCTCCATTTCCCACGAGGCAGGCGGAACTCCGAGGAAAGAGGAAGAATGAAGAGGAAGTTCCAGCCCGCGGGTGCGTAGGACGCCAAGAGTGTTTGAAAGGGGGAGGGGAGGGGAGGGGAGGACACTGACTTTCTTCCCCTCATTAATTCCCTGCACAGCGACACCGACGCCTCCTCAGAAGGGTATAAATACCCCTCGCTCGCATCCAATACGATCCTAAGAAAGAATCGCCCTCCCGGTATTTTACCAGGGGCGGGAAAAGGGTTGAAACAAACTTGGATGTAACTACTTCCACTCAGCTCAAATCACATCAGAGTAACGGTAACCAGAGCGGGTGTTTTGGAGGGAAAATTCTCTGCAAGGAAGAAACCCAAACGAAACTTCGCAGAGCAGCCTAATTTTTCACCGTGCAAGAAGAGGAAAGAAAATTTGATTAAGAGACGAAGAAGTGGGAGAGAGCACATGAGCATTCTAGCGGCGTCTTCCAACTCGACACGTGTGGCCAGTTAGTTGGAGTTTATTCGATTGAGCTTCGTACATTGAGGTCACACTTTTGCCGTCTCGTCGGATAGGAAGCGAAGCCCACGTTGTTCCCAAACACGTCGATTCCCAGGATTTCAATTCTAATACACATAAAGCCGTCTAGATGGATCACAAAATTGATATCAGCCCAGTTGTCTCTGACCATCATCGCTCAGTGAGACTTCGTTTCTGTAGCAGCTCATCTGCTCCAACTTCTCGCCTTCCTAACACTTTCCTTTTGTGTTAAATTCTAGTGGCTCGGACTCAAATATTCACTATTCTAGTGAAGCTTTTTGCATCTGAGTTTACCACGGTAGACGGTAGATGGTTCCCTATGAGGGTAGTGCAAAGGTACTTGGATCCTGGTGTACAACTGTTCGTCGAAACGACGAATTTTAATAATTGTATCAGTGATAGCAGATAGGTGGGTGGCCAGAAAATGGCGCTGCTTCAGGTATGCTACCACGGATCTGTTGGCCATCGAATGCGAAAGGGGAAAGTGCTTTCCACGCATGTGTTGGTAAGTTATTTTTGTTCTACTTCAAGTCACTTCGTAGATCCGACGAATGAGTTGTGATCATAGAAAAATTTCATTCGTCAGTTGGACGAATGAGTTGAAATACAGATATAATCTGCTGTTCGTCAGAGAGATGAATCGGTTGTAATACAGATTAAAACAAGTGAGTTGAAAGGGTATCACAGTAGGTAGATAATTTTTTCAACGTCATAACTACCTATTTATATGTGCACCAATATTGATCTTTCTTTCACGTTATCATAATCATTTTCTGAGTGTTCAGCGTCAAATAAGTCTTTATTTCGGTTAAGTTCTACTCGATGATGAAGAAGCTGTTCCTAAAAAACCCCTGGCTGTGCTGCCAGCTCTTCTACACAGCAACCTCTTCAACGAGCACTTCACACATAAAAAGTTTTGGTTTTTACGAGCCCACTGTGACTGGAAAAGACTGGACGTTAGAATACGACTCTTATTTTAGCTATTCTACCTAATTTTATAATCTTTGTTTTGGTTTATTATTTTCAATGACCTTGATGGTAGAACGACGAAAATCATATGCATTTAAATGTTCATAGTGTAGTATGAAAGATCTAAGGGGCATATCAGTTACATCACCAGAAATTCAATATTTCAGCCCAGAATATGAATAAAAAGAACTATGATTACTTAATGTAAATAATTGATCACAGAATTATTCACATTATCACATTTTACTTTACCGCATTAGCTATATGTGTTCACATGAAATGTTAACATATCAACTACGTATAAAAAGTGCAAAATAATTTTTTTACTTTGAAGATACGCTAAAGCATAACTATATTTAAACTTCATGCTAAGGCACAATTATGCGTAAAACTTTATGCTAGAGCATAATTATGCTTTATACTTAATGCTAATAAAGTCTGCTAGTGCTAGTGGGAATATGTTACCATTTCATGTGAATATAATCCTAATGAGATAAAGTGCTTTGTGATAATGTGAATATTTATGTGATCAAGCATTTGTAAGTATGTAATCATAGTTCGTTTTATTCATATTCTGGGCTGAAACATTGAATTTCTGATTATGTAGCTGATACATATGCACCTTAGATCATTCATGTTGCACTATGAAACCTCTAGACTGATTTATTTGTATCTAAATACATCTATGATACTGCCAGTACTGTTTGGGAAGCTCAAAAAAAAAAAAAAATTTGAGACAGCAAAAGAATTGCTATATTTTTATATTATCAGCTATATTTTTATTATTTTATTCTTATATTATAGCTATATTTTTGCTATTTTTTAGCACTAAAATGTTGGCTGTTTTTTCTCGATTTTGGTACTAAATATGTTAATGTTCTTATGGGCTTAATTGGTCTGTATCTTCCGGTTTTTTTTGTTTTTAATACACCAATTAACAATTATAGATGTTGAATTTAATCATTCCATTCCTCATATTTCAAAAATGATCAATATTTTGATCAATTTATCACAATTTTCTATAATTGTTCGTCGCATAGACTAATGAGTTGTAATAAGCGAGAAAAATAGGGTTGTATTCCAGGGTTAACCACAATCGTAACTACGGATCATCTATACAATCGGGATTCGGATACGAGGAAGCTATGTGCCACACCAACTTGGCAGATTTTTTTGTTTCGGTTATGAGACGGGGTTCTTAGACCAATTTTGATCTATTGTTACAAAATTCCGCAATAATTAAGTATGCGCTTTAGGATCTCTTCATTCAAAAACTGAAGGACTTTGCGCGAGCGAATTCGGCCCGGACAAGGGTACTATTACCAAAATTTCGGAATCCGGTAGACGCTTCTGGAGGGACCCTCAGAGAGTATTTGTGTTTTGCTGTCTCGACTCCTTCGCAGCAGCCCATAGTCAACTGTTCTGAGAAAGTAGCTACCAGCACTTGTAACAACATTGTAACTCGAGAGTTGTGGGTACCTTCGTAAAGAACTTTCTGAACATGCTTTTAAAATGTTGCCCTTTAAAATTGTTCTGAAACTCGTCTTCTCCTTTGTTATTATGAACGTTTTGGCACAAATCTGGAATTTTGCTAGATAGTAAACATAACAAAGTTTTGAAACTTCAGAAATTGTATTAGAATGAGAACTCTCCAGGTTGTAATCACTGAATTTTGTTCAAATTTAAAGAGTTGGTCCTGAAGGGGGTGGGGGGAGGGGACCTGCCTCCACCCCCTCCTAAGATGAGATGGAAAAAAGCATAAAGCGGCAATAAATATATCCAATCTAGTGCAGAACAACTTTATAATTGATGAAATATTAATTATAATCTATTTGAAAATTTGATTTACTTGTATTCAGTTTCAAAGCGTCTATTGCCACAATTTGTTGCTAAGGGAGCTCAACCGTGTGACATAAAACTCTATTTGAAGCAACAAAACAAGATCGAATTAGATTAGCCAAAATTCGAACAATGATTTTTCCAATTCCACAAGGGAACATTTATTTGCTATTCACATTAGATTTCGATTTATCTTTCATCGAACTCTTAAGGCTCAAAGGCAACAAACTGTTAGTCATACAGACGCGGTCTCTTTAGATTCCATAACTTCAACCCTTATCTTTCACGTCTTAGATGTGACACAAAATTAACCAAAAGCTTCGGGGCACAACTACAGGATTCCACGTTGGCAAGCAAATATCAGTGAACATGACGAAGTAACTGGCACTGCTAATTATTTTATATCACCGGGCAAAACCGCTAAACGTTTTGGGAGAAACCTGCTACCCAATTTGGTATTGAGTTTTTCAGATTATAAATTCATATTCATAAATTTTCCATATTAATAAATTCATAAATGGAAATGATCATCATCATTTATAAGAGAAATCATTCACATCTTTGTCATCCACTACATTAAATTAATGAGATTCTATTCTATTCAGTATGTCGAGAAACAAACTGCATAAACGTTCCATTTGGGATTTTTGACGCTGAGTCATCGCCGCACTGTTAATAGGACTCGAATGCTGAATTTGAATCCTCTTGAATAGTCACGGAGCCCCCACAATTGAAAGTCGGTTCCGCTACTAGGGTTAGAATCGTGGTTAGTTAGCAGCCATGAGTAGACGTGTATATAAAGATTTCCATAATAACCAGCGGTCTAGAGTCAGTGGTGCAGCTGGGAGTCATATATTCACAGTTTAAGCCCTTGACGTAACAATTAAGTGTTATCTACGCCGGACAGTTTAATCACGATATTGCCCCATTGCCCTCGTCGACGGACCACTTCACTGATGCTAAGTGCCTGCCATCACTCTCCAACTAGTCCCCGCTCCTAATGTCTTCGTTCGCTTCCCCGCGCTTATAAACCCCGTCAGATCTTTTCATGTTAATGAGGCAATTTCAATTAGGTCATGTTGCACACAATAGTGACTCTGTGAGTGAGTGAAGATTCTGTGTACCTATCAGAGATCCTAGGGAGTTCAATCACTTTCTGAGGTTGGTAAAGTGATAGTGAGCAGCGACCTTGGTCGTACAGGTGGGCTCAGGCAGCCCTTATATGTTTATGACTTCCTACTTTATGGCGTGGAGGCCTGGACAATGACTTGAGCCATGTGCAAAAGGATTTAGGGCTTTGAAATGTACCGCTGTACCCAGACGATCCCCTGCGTTGATAGAGCAACCTTTGGCACTCTGATGAAAGAACAAGGATATAAATGTTCTTAAACTCATCAAAAGACGGAAGTTTGAGTACCATAAAGAATGAAAAATACGTTATAAAGATAAGTATCATCTATGCAACTTGCCATTCAGCGGAACATTGCCAAGCAGCGAGGTGTGGGACGAAGAATCCACCAGACTCAACCAGGGTAACGACGTATCTCCTCGCTTCATTCAATTATCATTATTGCAGAGCCAATTATCGTTATCAATCGACTACGACGTTCGAGGGCAACTTCCAATTTCATCGAGCAAAAAGGTTGGTATCTACATTGCGCATCAATCATGTCTATATTGCGCATTAATCACATCTACAACGACTAAGGTTCTTAAAAAAAAATCGAAGTAGAAAGTGTTTAGTTCATCAAATGTTAGTGAAAATATAGGACCAACAGCGCGCTCCGAAGAGTTGAATTGTGGAGACTTAAGGTGTGGTAGTTACCAAATCAACATTCAAACCGTCGCACACTCACCCACAATTTTAAACGAACAGCGATACTTGTTCATACTCGATGTGGAAGCATGTCTGTAGTATGAGTAGGCATGTGTATTTGGGTAGAAAAGAATACGCAAGTAGAAGATACAGAAGTACGTTTGTGTCTAAAGATGAGCTTGCGGCGACTTCAAGGCATAACTATCTACCCACCTTCCTATCTGAATTCGCTGAGATTATTATTTTTCCCTTTTTGGTGTTTACCGACATCATTTTTTAATTCGGTCCGTTTTTTGTTAAAAAGGTTTTAATTTTATTATTTTTCAATTCCATAATATTTTTTATTTTCCACTTTTCACTGGTTCTTAACCTTTTAGCGCCTGCCTTTTAAATGCCCAGACGGCTCCTCTGGATTTAAAGGGCGCAGACTGATCTCGGAGTTACGGGATACCGTGGTCTAACGAACGTCCCCTACATCGTACGAAACGTGATTTTATGATGACGTCAGAAAGTCGAGAAATGAGACGCTTTCATAGGAAAATAGTCTTAAAAATAAACCTGGTGATGTTGAGCATAAGACATCCGTACCCAAACTGTTCACGTCCACCCCACCTCATCCTGGCTTCAATGACTATGTCCGGATTTTCATACAGCTGGTCGGTCTGGTGATTTGTGCGGATACGCCAAGATCCATCTTCACAAATGGCTCAATATAGCCGACGCAGCATCTTATGTTCCCACCGCCTCAATAGCCCTTTGTATGAGAATTCAGGCTTCGGAACCATAGACATGTCACTTTAAATGTCTGAAATCGTCAATCTCAATTTATCGGATTACCCAGAAATCGCAGGAAGTGAATATCGAACGACGTCAATGTTGAGTAATGAAGATAAGATACGAAGGCAGCCGTCAAGAAACGCTGTTTAGGTCAGGTCACATGCAGGAGAAAAAATCTCCATGAATTTACGAGGAGAAAATATCTGCCCCTTAGTATAAAATCGCATCCATTGACTCATCTCTAACGACCCAGTTTTATTCACATAACCCCTCTACGAGAGGAAACAAGTTTTCATGGAACACTCCCTGGCGACCCTTTCATGCGTGATTTCATTTTTCCCTCCAAGAGGTTTTTTCCACGTCACTATACAATCTGTAGACGTACATTTATGAGATATCAATCAACTCTGTGCTTGTTTTACCCAACATCGAGAATTACACTTATTGAGTAGTCGAAAGTTATTCCACTCCAGCAAGAATATTCAACTGAAATTAGTTTGGCTAGGAAAGGGGAAAATGTATCCTCTTTTATATACAGTGTCCCACGAGACCTCCCTCCCCCTTCATTTTTTTCTGAGGGAGCGATGTAATAACAAATTCCACAGGTAACTCCTCTTGATTTTCAAGAACTTGCGTAACTTATACGTGATCAATATTTCAAACATAATATATTATGGAATGCGGGATATACGAACATTTAAAAAGAATCGTCTTCCATTTGGTTATGACATATAGCTTCCTAGTATCTTCAACTCGATTGTGTATATGATCTGATACATCGTGGATAATCAAAACTTTAATTTCCAAGTACTTATCCTTGAAATTTGATGATCAGATGACGATGATTTTTATGAAGAGACACTCCAGAATCCCAAATACGCCCTGAAAATTATATTTCAGCTTTCGGCAGCCAAATCCATCTGACAGCTTGGTTTCAGGGTCCGAAATCCGAACCCGGCCATTAGTGATGGGGAAGGAGGATCTCTCCTCCCATTTATGTCATCTGTCTAACCTTTTCCTCCATATTAGGTTCGAGTTCAGCTCCACGTCTCTCAGAGATCAGTCGCACGTCTTGAGCAACTGTTGCCTTGATTGCAGACCACATGAATATTCATCCTGACAGGATTCACTAGGTCATCCATTATAGGATGAACATCGGGTATCCAACCTCAAGCTGCCAGGTAATTTTTGCCCCAATCATCTCTCTATTTGGCATTCAACAGTAAGGACGTCAACTTCATATTTTTTTTTAATTTTGGCAGCATTGATATCCGCAAGAGATCTCATATCCAAAGCCCATTGAAACATGAACACTGAAGGTTCCTCTACTTGGTTTTACCATCAAGAAATAAGGATGATAACCTCCTCGTTCCAGGTTGTCCAGCTCAAGCCATACTGTATATCCTTCACGACGAGCAAACATAGTCGTCTAATAAGTTATGCGCCGAGTTATAGCGGGCACACGCAGGTCGTACCTTGGAAGGGCAGACTTGGAGCATACGTCTAGCTGTTTCAGGTGTTTGACCTCCTAATTAGAACTTTGACTTATATTTGGTTTCAATTGAATAGTTTCATAAATCCAACACCCACTTTTTCATGAATAGGTAAATGAATTGGCTAATGAATAACAAAGCTTCCTTTTTTTGACAGTAAGAAAGCATAAGTCCGTTTATGGCATACGAAACTGTTCTTCTTGTTTCATAGTGTTTTGAAGTCAGTCAGCAAGTAAGGTATATTTCAATCACCAACTTCCTTTCAGCAGTACTGCTGTTTTTTCCATAAATAATCTTAAGTTGATCTCCATTAAAAAAAAACATCAAGCTCTTGGAAAAAGAAGAGCTACTATGCATTCATACTTAGAAGACAGCTTATTAAACAACATTCAGTTGGTATTCGAACTGGTTATCGAACATTATTAAACGTCATGCAATTAGAGAACCCGAAGTTTTTGCAAATTTGGTAAACATTTCTGAACACTCTCAAATTATAGGGACGAGTGAATACGTCATAGAATTACATCGCTAGTAGATTCAAAATCCTCAATGAATAATTAGAGAGCAAACTCGAACAACAGAAAAATTCCAATTTCTCAAACATTTTTATATTTGAATAGAATAATTGACTTATTCAGCATGTCAAAATCGCGAAGATTACTTTATTCACAAGGAATAAATAGAGCCTGTGAAATGTCGCAAAAGTCCTAGTTGAGGCGCTATAGAAATCTACGTGATGGTTCACTCATGTTTCTTTAAGATTGTGTTCCCAGCTGGAGGCGAACTCCTCTTTCACGGGGGTCGATCAGCCGGTTCAAATAATTTGAGTGGCAATAATTTGCGAAGTTAGGTCTCAAATATGGATTAGAGTTCAACAAGAGCCGTTCCCGTAAGGACCTCCGGTTCAACCACGAGTAGTTTCACTGCAAAGTTCCGCAGGTTTCATTCCGCACAATCGTGATTACTTGCGACCTTCTACCTAGTAAACTGTATTAGGTGAGATACGTACAGCAAAACATTATCCAGTCTACTTCATCATATGACGTAGTTTACGTACTATGTAACTAAATACTTATGGCTGGTCGAGATATTATCAACTAATCATACAGATAGAGATTTGAAACATAACATCCACGACAGAACGTACCGTTTTGATAGCAACGATAAATAGGTGCCTTCATAACGAAATAAGGTTCTTGGTTGCTAAGGAAGCATAACTGATTACAACCAGAAACTCTATTCAAAGAAACGAAAAATGATCGCGTCTGTTCAGCTGAGATTTGAACGGAAATTTGGCCTTTTTCCGTCAATAGACATCATTTGCGATTCACATTCGCGTTTCTGATTTATTAGACGCCTAATCCTTAAGTCCTTGTATAGAATCCTTATATAGTCATTTGATTCTAAAAATTCAATAAACTCTATTTCAAATTGGTGAAAAAACAATACTTTCATATCAAAATTTTCTAGCTAGGGCGTGCAAATTTCATCATAATCGGTCCATGGGAACTATGGAATGTACCGTATGAAGGACGGACGGAAAATTGTTCATTCGATTTTCGGATTTTTCGCACCTTGAAACGTAAACCAAAAAATTTTGTGGGGGTTCAACTTTTTTTTCTTGATCGATAGCAAAGTTTCATCGTAGAAACTAATAAACCAAAAATGAATATTTGAAAGATGAGCCAATCAATCGATTTATATCGATAAAAGTTGCACTGTAACCTTTTGTAACAAGAGAAAATATCGCGTTCCCAAATTGATCGTAAACACATCAGGGTTACTCTCAGAAGTTGAAATCAAAAGCTCGGAGGGAAAATTTGCTGATTAGGGCCTACAAATTTGTGAAAAAATAAATGTAGGAGCAGAAGAAAACATGATGTGAGAAGGTAGCTAGGTGCGATTGTAATGTTGATTAGAATTTTATGCAATTGTACTAGGTTTGGCCAATGCAATAGCCAAACTTGGTAGGCCAGGTTTGGTAATTGCAATAGAAAAATGAAACAATTCATTCATTAAAAAATTTCTCATTTAACCCTAACTGGACCATGGTGTCGCTAGTGTCACCGAGAATGTCTTAGGAATTTCACAGCTATCCTAACGTGTCACCAGATTAACTAGATTTAAATTGCAATTTGCGAATTAATGGATTAAGCTGAATTTTGTGAACCATTTTTTGGAAGTTATTCGAAGTCAAAAAATGATGTTGTAGACAAAAATTTTGAAAACTTTTTCATCGATTTCTCAGGAAATTTTTGTCATAACTCTATTTTGAAACTTCCGATAACCCAAGAGAATTTAAAAAAAATAATAATATAAATAAAATTGCAATTTAATTTTGGTTACTCTTGTGTCACCTTGGGACAGCTGTGGAGATCCAGAGATGTTTTCGGTGACACTAGTCATTCCATGGTCCAATTAGGGGTAATGTGCAAATGGCCATCTCACAATTCGGGCTCGGAAACTAACTGAGAGAAATTCTCGTATTTAATACGACAATGAGATGACGTAGGAATATGAAAATTCATTTCTCATTTCCTAACATCAGATACACGACAAATTGAAATTGTTGTCCGACTTCAAAACGCCCAAAATAACAATGAGGGGGTCTCCCAGTTTCGAGTGACGATACTAGGTAGATACTTTTCTTCAAAAGCTCTCATTTCCAAATTTAGAAGCAGATTGTCTCTGAGAAACTAGAAAAATGGTAATCCAAATCTCGGTCCCATGCACACTCGTACAGTGATGAATCCATATTCTTAACATATGCAGTGTCACTAGTAGGAGACAGGAGGAAACGGAGAAAGCGTTTCAGCTGTGTGGGAGCAACATCACGGAATGAGGCAAGTCGTCAAAGGGCTTTCAAACGTTCAAGCACTTAACAAAAAAAAAAAAAAAAAAATCATTTCGCAGATACCTCCATTTGTCATTGTATGGAAGATATTGAATTCGCATATTGGAATCCGAATGTAACAAGCGAAGATTGTAAATATCTGTTGGAATTGAAATGAATCGATTGCAAAACGTAAACGAAATGACAATCAGTCGATAAAAGAGGTAATAAAGCCGTCTAAGGGAGCAGTAAAGAGGTGGACAATGAAGTACGTAACAGTCCTCTGAGGGAATAGAAGCCATTGTACACGGTGAAAAGGCGGTGTGGGAGGAGGAGAACGACGCGCCTAGCACTCAGTGGATCTCCGATAACGAGCTCCCAAAGGGGAAATAGGAACCTCAAGCAAACTTGGGCTACCCGCTGCCAGAAATTGCATAACCCGTCGTTTACTCCAATTTAAATCAGAGACGACTCTTACAGTCAAATTTTCAATCGAGGTGGTTGGAGCGGATTTTGTCAACTCTTTACAAGAACTGCATTCATTTTCAACGTCAATGTGCCTCGGGAAATAAGGCAGAAAAGCAGGAAAAATATAAGAAATGAAAAAGACAAAATAAATAAGAAAATGTCCTCTTTATAAAAAAAGAGGAGATACGAGAAGGAACAGACATTTATTGATTTTAATACATTTCCTAGTAGGTGTATTAAAGTGGAAACAGATTGCCCTTATGTCACGTGCTCTCATGAGACATCATGGTGAGTCATGTCACGTCACATATGTGTGGTTCAAAGTTTTTCCATAAGTAAATCCTAATTAAATTCGTTCACAAGAGCTACACTGACAGTACCTCACGCTCACGCCGTGGGGCGCCCGCGTGATATCACGATACGAAGTCTGGACAACCACCAATATTCATTTTCTTGATGTCACTTTCTATCAAATGATGTACGTAGTCAAATTCTTTCTTTCAGATGCGAAAGTACATTTGAAACCGATCTGGGTATTTCAACAGCTGGGGGTACAATTTATGAAACTCCCCTAATTCATTGATTTTTTTCTTTGTTCATTTATCTCACGTACCCACGCCCGTTTTGTACCAACAATTACGATCGAACTAGCCACTATTCATTTATTCTTCTTTCCATTCTAAATCGCTACTCGAGAGGCCATCTTTCGGCTCCTTTGGAACAATAAAACATATTGTTTAGTAATGCATGCATTCCAGGGGACGTCCCATTGGATAAGCATTAGATCAGTTTAACCAGTTGTTGAGTGATAAAACTGTATCACTCGATGTAATTTATTTATTACTTTAGGCAAGAAATACTGACCCCCCCACCATTATACACCTTAATATTTCTAGCGGCATGGGAGCCTCGAATCTGAAGAGCATTTTGAAATCCATGATCTACGATACCCAACATGCGAATTCGAGTTCACCCCCCCCCCCCCACCGTCACCTCCCCAACGCCAACAATGGTGCCAGTCTGGCACTAAAGCGGAAATACGTCGTAACATTGACCTTTCATCTGTTAGTTTTGGTAGGCAGTCCGTCGAAGTTCACATCCGTATTCAAGGTGAAACACAAAAAAAAAAAAAAAAAAAAAACACGAAATAAGCGGTTTATGGCATCATGGCACCATATCCTGGCACCATGGTGGTACAGAGAATAACTCATGAAAATTCGGAGGTATAATGAGAATTTTTCCTCAATTTCAAAGCTTGGGTACAATTAGTAAGCAGTAAAGGAACCAAAATATTGAAAAATCGGATATTTTGTGAATATTATCCCCCCACTCACCCCCTCCCCTTGCGAATTTTGGTACTCTGGTAAAATCATGTACAACTCGGAAGTTATTTGAGTCAAACAAAAAAAGAAACACGCAAATCGGTTGGAAATTGAGGCCTGGGCAGAGTTTACAAGATTATGCACGCAAACGCACGTTTTTTAAGCATTAACCCCCCCTTTCCCCCTCTTAAAAAGCAAAATCCAAAATTCCGGCGCCGTAGTGCACAACTAGATAGTATTTCGCGTCAAACGAAAAAAGAACCACGAAAATCGTTTGAGAACTAAGGCCTGGGCAGAGTACACAAGATTATGCCCAAAAACGCACGTTTTTCGAGCATTAACCCCCCCTTTCCCCCCCTTAAAAAGCAAAATTCGAAATTCCGGCGACGTAGTGCACAACTAGATAGTTTTCCGCGACGAACAAAACAAGAACCAGGAAAATCGGTTGAGAACTAAGGCCTGTGCAGAGTACACAAGATTTTGTTACACACACACATACACACACACCTCCACACACACACACACACACACACAGACATACACCTATTGTTTTTTTCGCGGATTGGGATTCAGAATGGTCTAAAACGGATTACTGTGTGGTTATTTTTTTTTCTGTTGAGTGTTGTCCTCCTTCACCCCAGATCGATCGCATAAGGACGCCCAAGTCTTACTGTGGGACGTCCTAAAAATCACTAGCTGCACGTTTCAGAGCCCGTCAACATACGAGAATAACTTATGATCGGTCGTGATACCAGTGTGCTTGTACGCACGATATGACGTGATGTGAAAGCAGTGTTTCCATCTTCATAGTCACCCTTTACATTTCAATACGAATTTCGCGCTATTTCAACCTATTGACCAGCGTTGACGGTTTCATGGTTTAATTTAACACCTTGGCTGTTTATACAGCCGTTGGCAGCATTAGAATTGGTCTTTTATCTACTCAATGGGTAACTGTAAACTCAAGTTAGTACGCGATGCAGCAAACAGGCACAAGTTTGGAAACAAAAATATCCCTGAGGAACCTAACAAATTCAATTGACCTAATAAGCATCTTGTACACAGCTTTTTTGTCGTCAGATTAACATTGAATGGACAAAGTGAAGTTACTCGTATTAAGCTCTTGAGCCCAAAATACAGAGCTTTTCTGGTACGTTACACCAGAACCACCGTTAGGCGGACGTATGAGTGGACAAGTTCCAATTTTAATCAATTGATTTGATAACATTACCTTAATAGTCAATAGGAAGAATTTAACGCAATCGGAACCTCCCTCCATACAATGGAATTACTGACGGCTCTTCGAAAACCACCGGTAAACAGCCGTGCCGCGTACTCATCTTCTTTATCACGTGGATAATGAGATTATTCAATATTTGCATACTCAACCGTGGAGCCGAGTATCCATTCAAACGTTTGATACTCGATTGTGGATTCCAGCGTGGATCCGAGTATCCATTCAAAGGTTGATACTCGATTGTGGATTCTAGCGTACGTGATATTTCCAACCAAGTTCGCCAATGTGCTCGAAATGAACGGAACTGGGGAATGAAAACTCAGTACACGTGCGGTTCTGTGGTTACGTGGTACGGGGGGACCGAGGGATCAGTGACAATGATACTTCTAGCCAATATCGCATTTTCGAAAAGATTGACACTCGTCTTCCTATGAAACACAGTCCTCATGAATAAACAATTGGTGCTCGAAGAGAGGGGAATTCATGGACACCGAATTAGGCCTCAAGCTGATCTGGAGATATCACTCACAAACTGTTTGATTAAGTAAGATCCAAAGTCTACTGCTTTTAACCCTAACCTGATTGGTATGCCATAGTCATGGACCAGAAAGTTGCGGGGACAGGTGGCAGGAGTAAGTTGGAAACTTTGAAACAACAAGGAGCGGGTGGTCACTAATAACAGTAATAATTGATGGGCAGTAGACCCTCAACAACTGTAACTGGCATGTTACTATGAAGTGAGATAGATTACAATGGGATGGAAACCTGCAATTTCAGAGCTTGTAGAAGAATGGAAAAGCCATTCAACACCTCGAAGTCAATCACAGGGTCGAAACTTCTATCTAACTATCTTCCCAACCTCTTCAAGTTGGGTGGGCACTATAGCTTCCTCGTATATTCCAACGAGACTGTAACCCCGCGAAACTATAATCCTGGGAAACCACAATTCCAAAAACGCTGCAAATAATTACACTATTTATTATTTTTCTGTATATGTCACTCACCTGCAAACAACACAGCTTTTCCATTATCAGTACCTACCACCCATATTTTTACGCAAGGTTAACTTTCAACTTGAAAGTGACAGAAAGTACCTACTAGCAAAATATCGTTCTCCGTGAAAGAAAAAATTGAAATTTTCTTCTTGTTCGATTACAGAGGTTCATTATTGAAAATAATAACATGAAACTGCAAATCACAATCACTTCCAAGAGCAATGCCAGTGATCGATGCACCCACTTGATTCAACGAGCAAAACGAGCGGACTTTTATATTTCTCACCTTTTCTGAATTAATGATAGAGTTTTAAATAATGAATGAAAGAGTACATTGTATAATTTATTCCTTCATTTCAACATTCGAGAAGCAAACTATTCGTTCAAGGTTTGGTTCGAGCTTCTGAATGAAACGTCTTCCTTATAGCTGACATACAAATTATCAGACATGAATATACTGATTTCCCTGGAAATCCATGTTGTTGATTCAGTCAAGTCTGAACTTAATCGAATTCATTTTCGATTTAAATTTCCGACGTTGCATGAAACCACATTGGTAAAGAGGTAAATTGAATTCACAACATAACAGGGATGGGTAAGCGGCGAAGAAATTTAATCAAAGCAGCGAACTTGTATATCAACTTTGGTTGTACTTGCATGGTTTCCATTCATGCATATTCTATTCCCTGTTCGATTTGCATGAACCCTTCCGTAAAGCGTAAATTTCTACAAAAAGACTCCTTCTCCGTTTGAGGTAGAGAAAATCAACCTTATCTATACGTACCTTACAATTCGTTATTCCGCAACTTTCAAATGCGAAACAACCCACCTGTGACTACCAACACATTTATCAGTATAGAATATACAAATATTGAAAAACACACAACGATTGAGACGTATCCTCATTTGAAAATGGATCAAGCCGTGTTACTGACACTCAAACAAATTAATATATCTGCAGTGCAAAATGAGGAAATAGATTTTCCAAGTTCAAAACCCATTTGCAATGGGTAGATAACGTTCATTGTAGAATCGAAGAAAAACAAGTCTCTTAACAGAATCACTTACGTAGTTTGAAGTTTTTTAGTTCACGAATCAACCCTCGGCCACATACCTAGAAAGGAAAGAGACTTCATGAGTAACTTCTATACAGGCAAGTTTAAAGATATTCATTAAATTAATCAAATGTACCATCGGTCGTTGAGTGGAATAATGAACCGGTTCCCGTGAAATCACCCAAGATTAAAGAGGCCAGTCGGCTGGGGAATTATTTGAATTGATGACCGCACGAGGGCGGTATCGAAGGTTTCAATAATTTTTCGAGTTGGACCGTTGATGAAGCCCCCTTCACTAGAGGAGGTGAGACCATCATAGCCATGAGAGAAATCACCAATTTGGATCTTCCTTTTGGAAGACAGTTGATGATGTCCGAGATTGCCAGTCAGACGAAAATTCAACCTGAGATGGTAGAGTACTTTACTTTACCTTAATCAAGAGTTATCATTTAAAGTCAATCGAGAGTGGTCGTTTAGAGTCAACCTCAGTCAAACACAATTAATGATTGTATGGTTTCACTGATCTTTTAAAAGTCAGAGGTGCGATGGACAGTGCTTGAATGCATGAACACATCATCCCACAAGATGATGATTCCTCATCTCCCTTCCTCATTTCTATTATCCTCTCCTGAAGTCAGTCCTAAGTACCTACCTACTTCCCCCCCACCATTTCAGCAGTCGAATGGCCAGAAGTCCCGCAGTAGGAGTCTCTAAACCGTAGTTCTGATCCTTCGAAAAATTAAGTTAACCCTGAATTTTTTTTTACTAATTTTTTTGAATTTTTTTCGTATGTTTAGTGTCATAGGTGTTGTCTGAAGACAAATTTGGCATTCTTGTAATTTTTCTCATTTTAATGAGGTCATAATTGGACATCCTTCCAGAAGGACGTCAGTAGAATATGCAAGTAACCTCTCTCGCATATTCCTTATTCTTATGAGATAACAAATGAAACTCAAGATTGAACATACACTTTTTTATTCAATCAAACTGCATATAAAACCATGTATCGTTTAAAATTGACAAAATTTATTTTCTGTGGAACGATACAAAACGAAAAGGTGTAGATATGTCACATTTCAAGCATACGGTTGTCGCCTTCGTCTTGGAAAATCTGCAGTGCAGCTGCTTCCCTTTTTCCTATCTTTTCGTCTACTCCCGTATCTCCAACGTAGTGTTCTTTCTTATCGAATCTAAAAAAAAAAGATAAATAAATTCAATAATAAATTATCATTGAAAATGGTACGATGCAAACTGTACGATGCAATTGTCCAAGTATTTGATTTTCACTCATCGACAGTCAATCTTGGCTATTTTTATCAAAAAAAAAAATCGAAATACTCAAGGGATGACAACTTTTGCTTGGGACCATGCATTGGTGACTACTCTCCAAGTGTAGTTTTTGGGCGGTTTTGGTTTACGGACTCGATGTTTCCCCCTCATCTCGTTGGAAATATTTTCATTGGAAATTGATGGTTGGGGAGCATCATCGCTTTCATCATCTTTATCATGAGAAGGAATGCTATTCAAAATTGCAGGACTAAAAAGTTGACTGCGTGGCTAATCTAATATAATAAAACGCCAACCGTACGTACGTACGTACGTACGTATGCACGGAGGGGTCGTGGGAGGCGGGACGAGTCGGAGGGGCGGGAGGGGGGGAATCGGAAGCGGGAGGAGCCGGAGGGAGTGGGATGCGGGGAGAGTCGGAAGAAGCGTTTTGCCTACATTTAGTAGGCTTTTCAGCTATCTAATAATATAAAACGCCAACCGTACGTACGTACGTACGTACGTACGTATGCAAGGAGGGGTTGGAGGGGCCGTGGGGAGAGTCGGAGGCTGGAGGAGTTGGGGACGGGAGGAGTCGGAGTTGGGGGCGGGAGGAGCTGGGGACGGGAGGAGTCGGAGTTGGGGCGGGAGGAGCTGGGGACGGGAGGAGTCGGAGTTGGGGGCGGGAGGTGTCACAGGGAGTGGGTGGAGGAGAGAGTTGGAGGAATCGTTTTTGCCTACTTTTAGTAGGCTTTTCAGCTAGTTATTAATAACAGGGCTCTCATCCGGTGAGGTCATGAAAGGCATTTGTTGGAGGTAATAAAGTTATATCGACTTCCCCTTGACCCATTGCATCATCATTCCCCTCCAAAAAAATCCAATATATTATTTTATGTAAAGGAAGCAACTTCTTGCAGAAAAAGCGAGAAATCCAAAAAAATAAGCAAATGAAACAATATTGGGATGGAACGATTTTTAATGTGTATTCAGCTGACGTCCTTCCAAAAGGATCAACGTGAAAAGTGGTAATAATGGAGACGAAAATGGCAAAATTACATCAATAACATGTCATACCCTTAGTAGAGAGTAGGAACAATAGAATATCAAAATAAAAAATGAATAGGTACTTACCCATCAACTATGAATTCTGGGTGGCTGCTCATGATTGAAGCTACTAGGGACAAACTGCACTGAGTACCTGTTGGTCGCATACTGAAGACAAAATCGGTGCCCACCGCTCCGTTAGGACGTAAACAACAGTTCAAAGCCATACTGGATCACAGCGGTATCTTAATACAGGAGAGAAAATTCAGAAAGTCGACCTCAGTCCTTCATCCTTCCAGAAGGACGTTAGGGCTATCTGGGTTAACCCAGATACAAAAAGATACAAAAAAAACTGACAGTTACAACGCGATTTAGAACAATTTTGCGATCCATGGAGTGCATTGTGAACTCCCCCAGAAGAGGATATCGACCACCCCGTCGACGGGAAGTTCAGGCGCGCCTACCATCAGGTCTTTTCCTCACCGATCATTTCTTATACGATTTTCCAGAAAATCCTTCACGTTTCGACAACTACTGGAGTCCTTGTCCACCTTTTTTCCTTCTACAATGTTCAATAAAGTGTTTCTTCTCTCTCTGTCTCTTTTTATGCATTTTTGTGTGCTTTTCATCTCATTGAGCAATAAGTCCCAAACCAGTTTACAGTTCTACTTCCCCAAGCGTTCCTTTTTTATTATTTCCCCACGGATAGGGACGTACGTTACAATGAGGAACTCCTTAGTGGGAAGAAAACAGATATTGAAGACAAATGGATTGATGAATCTTATAAAATAATGAAGTAATAGTTACAGCCAGTTTATAATGAACTGAAGAGCTAATTCTTATACAATATCGACGGCTGGTCGTTATGGCTTGGCTTCAACGCCGCTCATGGTGTGCACAAGGAGGTAGCTACTGTACTGCCGTTTTATCCTCCAAGGAAAGGAGGGGAGCACAGGTTGTGGATTTCTGTCTCTTCCCGGTTTCGAGAAGGAAACATCTTTTTGGCACAAAAAAACTAGAATTACCAACAGGGCAACATCCTCTCTCACAATGATCACATTGTCGTTGGGAGCTACATGACAATAAACAGTTTTTCCCGTGAGATGATTTCTCACCGGCCTATTCATGATGGATCATCACTGTAAATCATCTCTACCACGAGGCACTAATATCATTTTTACTGGTTTATGGCTTTAGGAAGGCAGGATATTTAACGTAATTTCAACGGTCTCCTCAAATTTGAATTTTCCGTGCAAATTAAGGAACTCATGGCAATTATAGAGAAGTCGGGTCGGAAAAAACTTCAAATTGATAAAAATAGGATTTTAAGGGGAGTACCTAACAACAAATGTTTTAGTATAGTTTTGTCCGGAAATTAGTTTTAGAACACGCAGGAGTAGGGTCGGCCACCGCGCAGGGGATACCCTATCGATAATAAAAATAATGAAATTCACAACCATCTTTCAATCGTTCATTTTAGGTTTTTTATTGAATGAAAAGTGACGAATGTTTGTTATACCAAACCCCATCTCACCAATTATTATTATATTAAATTTACGTAACTTTTGCAGCTCTCAATGCTGTTTGTTGTTTACGTAAGCTTTCAATTTCCACAGTAACATAATGAAGGCAACTGCCGCGATGTAAATAGAGGATGCAGTGTGTGAAGGATTCTGCAGCAGGCAGACAAGATGGAAGTTGGGAAACCGGTTTTCAGCCTTCGTGCGACCGCTTGGTAGACTTACGGCCTCACAGCGAGGCCAAGCTTGTACAGAACAACGGCGTCTGCATTCAAGACGGTTCAACTGCACCTCTCTAATCTGCCCTGAGGACATCCTAATTCTTACAACTCAGAGCTTTAAATCTCTTACATAAAAACAAGTAACGTGAAAGAAACCATCTACTCTTGGAGAATGTTGATATTAATAAACCACCAGATGGCTATTCAATTTTCAATGAAATACATAGTTGAAGTGGTATTTCTCACTCAACTGGATAATCGTTCATCAGTATTAACATTAGGATTTTATCTTTTACATCTACCAACAAAATGGAAGTGGATACGAATGAATATAGAGTTAAGGCAGTTATGCGCACGTACTGTCTGAAGTAAATTCACTGATCAACGTACCTTCGAGGATACCAGTGATGATTTTAAAGTAAAACAGCCAATATCAACAACATGTGAAATGCAACCTTTGTTACAACATTTGATTCGAACCTAATGATTTTCGGAACACAAATTACAACATTCAGGTCATACATGGGTTCCAGAGAGATTTTTTTTTCGAAACGGAGAATATCTTCCTACACGCGTGAATGACTCCTTAATGACTCCATTGTCACCGTCTAGCACGTGCACTGCTGGCATTTCGAAGACGCCCAAGAATTCACCGAGACAAAAAGTGCCCACAGCTGTCTATAAAACGACTTAAAAGGTTGGAAGCCAAACGTCCTAAATGCCACAGAAGGTGATTTTAGAGTAGAACGGAAAATACTGTTCATACAAACCTAATTAACGAATCATACGAGGAGTATTCGATCCATAAACGTGGAATACTTTCTCAAAGGATGTACCCTCCTCCTTTGTAATTTGAGTTGTGGAATTTGTTACCAAAATTACTACAATCAATTACTCAACCTAACACATTCCAAACGTTCCCGAGCAAATAGTTGTTCAATGGATAACTAAACGCGTATTCATTAGAGGAAACGACATAGCTGATTCAGCAGCCAAATTTAGCAGCCTTTTGACAAGAAACGTGATGATGACGGAGTGTCCCTGGGAAAGGGCTATAACTATTACCTAATCTCTAAAATGGTTCTCAACAAAGCCATTTGAACGGTCGGGAATCGTACTACACAGCAGGTGAGATGATTACTAGATGAATTAGATGATGAATATTAGATGAATGATGTTCCTCGCCCATCGCAACCCTAGATATACGCTACATAACTGAAAGTGAACAGAATGTCGAACACAAATTGATGATTCGCCCATTCCACGACGAAGAACGATTGGAGTAGACGACTTAATTAGAATATTAGTACCGTGATATGTGCCCTCATAGGCAATAGAATACTTGATTTGTAAGGAACGTATAATAATTCTTATATACATGCTGGTAAGAACGTTTTGGCGCATAAGACGATTTTGGAATGAAGTCAACTATCTACCGTAAATCATGGATCATAAGGTCTGCCTAAAATACAATATCATGTGGTTATTTCTCACAGCTTCTAAATTTTCTCTCATTATTTGAACTTCTCTCAATAGCCTGAAAATCAGTAACTCCTCTCTTGGTTTATTGTCTCTCCTAATCCCCGATTAAATTGTAGCTGACCAAAGTGCGATCGTTTCTTCGGACTTTACTCAGTTTTGCATCCTTAGCAACCAGTAATCAAATTTCCTATTAAAGGCACCGACAACTCTTCATTTCTTCTAATTCACTGTGAAGCGTTTATTTCTTCAAAATAAACTTCTTGATTGTGAAGCGAAAATATGGTTGGTAGGTAATGACAATGGCAAAGCTGTGTTCTTTTGCTGGTGAGTGATCTATCAGAAAAATAATAAACCTTTGTTTAATTACTTGCAGCGTTATTACTGTATAGCTCACGCAGCATTTTTCCATTAATTAATTCTCCTTTCCTTATGGAGCAAATTTAAATTGGGTAGAGAACTGAGTCTTAATACTGTTTTAAACATGTTCTTCGTAGTAATTTGCAGCGTTTTTAATGAAGATTCCACCCTTGGACCTACAGTAAAAAATGAGCATACAAATTATTCTGCTGGACGTATTTGGCTAAGTTACTAACTTCATGGAAACCTCCAGAATTCATGTTTAAACCAGAGATCCGTAGTTACTTTTAGTTTAATAATGCAGTAACATGTCACGGTGGAATGTTCTAAAAAATGCATGTAGAAACGTCCTGAGAGGAAGTAAAATTCTCAATACACATAGATAAAAATGAAATACTAATTCATTGTGTAACCTCTCGCACACTCCAATTCACTCTTTCATTTCACAAATTACACCATCTATGCTCAAAGAAAAAGATGTCTGGGATTCTCCAAGTCCGAAGCAACAAAATCTCATCATCTCGCTTTCTTCAATCACAACTTTCCGTACCATTATTCGTCTTAAAACTTACCGTTTCGCATTACTTTACTCACTCACTACTTTTTTCATACTCAACCATCCTTAACACTCTTTTCACAAAAATAGACTTCTCTATTACCTACACTTGGAACTTTCATGTAGGTACTTTATTCTCGTACTTTTCTTTCCATCGTTTTTGTCAGCTGATTTTTTTTTTTTGAAGACAGCCATATGAAATGTTACGTACATTTAGGTCTCAGTGGCTTTATCCAATCACTACTTTTCACCATTTTTCGAAACACTTACCGTCTCGTTACGTTACTTTCCTTTAACACTACTTTGTTCATACACAACCACCCTCACCACACTTTCCACAAAGATTTTTCGTATCTCATCATTATCGTGGAAATAGACAACATTGTAGTTCAGTCCTATTCTAAATATTTGTTTAGGAATAAACACTTCTTTAATTCATTCATTGATATGAAATAGTGACGTCCGTTCACCGAATATATGCTGTTCAGTAATATTTTAGGATTCCAAATTGTTTAATGTTACATCACTGGATGTTTGTGATGGAATACTCCTACATCATATGAATGAAGAACTCAACACAGTTGGAGACCAAACAGCGCCTTTGATGTTCGGTTAGATGAGGTTCCGTCATTGAGGATAGAAGAGCTTTTCCATCTGGAGAAAGGGGACAAGAAATAATACAGATTCAAGATGAGGTTTTCTATTTATACGGTTGCGGTACGAGGAAAAATCACAAATCCCTTCTTCTCATCCACTAGTTGATCTTTTCAGACGTATGAACACAATTACTGCGATGATCGATTTGGTGACAATTAAAAACGGAATGAATTAAAACGTCAATATCCACGAAAATGATGGATTTCGACAACAGCCATTGGAGAAATATTAATTTGTCCGAGTTGCACACCTGTCAAGTCAGATAGTTCTCCTCTGGACGTCGAGTTTGCTCTGCTCTCTCTTCGCCTTGTATCTGTTCCCCACTCTCAGGAAAATTTAAATAAATGCCTGATTTGCTAATAATTTGCAAGTCAATTTTCTCTGTCGTACTACTTCATTATTCAAAATTAAAAAGGAAGTGAATGTTTTCCCTCAAAATAAGAAATCGCTGCTCATCTTTCCCATACACATAACTACCTACTTACCACATACCATACTGCACGACTGACTGTCCCCTTCCCTTCGCCGCATCTTCATCAAAATCTACAATTTTATGAAGGTAATCTGTTAATAATTATTATACCAACATCTAGGTTATGTGTTAGGTGCCCATATTTTCCCCTTAGATATCGTTGCCTATTTAAAACGCAATTTTCCTAACTGGAAATAGTATATTCTTAACATCAAACCTTAAAATCAATACAGTCCACTTTAAAAATGATCAGCCATCTTGGACAGGTATATTATCCAGCGCCCGGAAAATATTAGCTTTTCCCCCCAAAATATACCTCCTCGACTAGCAAGACGTCGGGCAAACAAACAAAAAACGTGCAACAAGAATGAAGAAGCCAATTTTCACAGAAATATTTTTAACCAAATATTAGCCATTTTCGAACATCATGGGAGTTGTTATCCTGACTCCAAGTATTACTATATTTTAATATTTTTAGACGGTAATATCCACTTGGGTTGTCTGAAAATGCTGGCAACGAACTCAGCCTTTCATTTATAATTATTATTATGTATATTATTATTTAGTACTCCTATGTTAAACATACACAACTTAAGTTGAGGTAGGTAGGTAATAATATGATGAGGAAAATCGAATTCGTACTATCTTACAGCAACTGATTATATGTCACTATGGAGACGCCGCTATGATCACTGTAGGATCCTAAGTGTAGCAGGTAGGTGATCTGTCACATCCTAAATACCCAAGGTTGTGAATGTTCATACATCCTTAAAGCTAGTAACATGCTTTGTACACCTTACAAGTAGTATATGTGGCATGTGTGTTCACACTCTCCTTACACGCTTCTCACCTTAACAGTGATCGCAATCTACTTGTCGGAAAGTACCCGAGTGAAACCCTCTCTCGGCAGATCGTTCGCTTGCCTTACTGTCAGGAGGAAGAATTTGAAAAGAATGAACAAATTGCAGCTGAAGGTCTGGAAATTCTACGAATTAGGAGGGGAAAACGAAAGACAAATAGCGAGAGTGGGCACCACGGGGTTCATCGCATTACGGCGCGGCGCCGGCAAAACAAAACCGATTAGCGAACGGGTTTTTGGCGCCTGCACCCTTCAGCCCTGAACTACTCTTCCGAGCTACCATACCATTCTCCCTCCGCGCTGACAACTAATTATCCGGAGGTCGCTGTTCCCCTCTTTTTTCTACAGGGAAAAGTGATCGCTAAAACAGACCTGCACTCTGCTCTGTGATACGTACAGACAGAATACTGCATTAAGTGTCAGTTTATCTGTGTTACCTCCTACATAACACTACTAGTCGATACAACGAGCAACTCCCATGATGTCTGCATGGTCTTGGTTTATTATTTTCAATAATAAACCTTTGGAATCGATCAAGAAAAAACATTTTGTAACCCCCCCTCAAAATTTGTTGGTTTACGTTTCAAGGTACGTAGAATCCAAAAATCGAATGAAAATTTGGCCGTCCGTCCGCCGACCGCGGCACTTTGCTCACTTAGCATTGACCGATTTTGATTATATTTGGCGTGTAGGCTCCATTTGGGGTCTATTTGTGTCCCAAAGATTTTGGTTGTTGTAGGTAATTTATAAGGGTTGAAATTTTGAAAACGCCCTAACTCGAAAATTTTCGATATAAAGGTATTGTTTTTCCATCAATTTAAGATAGTATTGAAGTTATAGAGAACACGCGGAGCCCTGTCGGATAAACCGTTCGCTCCCTACGCGAACCTAAGAGTTGGACTTACGATAAAAAAGAAACACGAGCGTGAATCGCAAAAGAGGCCTAATCTCCGTTCAAATTTTAGCTGGCCGAAATGCAATCGATGATTTTCTTCATGTTGGTAGGTAATGACAATGGCAAAGCCGTGTTCTTTGCAGACGATTGATCTATATAGGTAGACAAATAATAAACCTTCGTGTAGTAATTTGCAGCGTTTTTTCATGATAATGAGTACGTAACGTTGAAGAAAAAGCAAAAAAAAAAAAAGAAAAAGGGATACATTGCCGTAATCGTTCATTTTCAAAATTATAGTTCACTTTTAATTGAGTACTTTTTTGTTTAAAATTTAATGTAGACAATTTTCTATGGGGTGACCTTTGCGCCAAACCCAATAGTTTTCAGCTATAGGTGGAAAACTGAAGACACCCGAATTTTTTCGACTTGCCACCTCCTCCTCTCCCAAAGCGCGGCACGATTCGGTATAACCAGGAGTATAAAGAACCATTTGGCGATGAAAAAACCTTTGTTTTTCAATGTCCGGGTTGAGTGCTACTTGTACTCCAATAACAATGCGTTTCGTGAAACTGTTCAAAGGAATGGAGTTCACAAGTTTATGAATGATAATCCGAGTGAGAGTTTCATTTCTGTCCTTCTCAGTTACTCATCTATGAGTAATTGAATTGTCTTAACTTCCTTAGAGGAACACATGCATCGACATGAAGTGATTCGAATGGCAACCCGCGTGTATAATACTGCATAAATGACACATGAATATTCTATCGAGCTCTGGATATCGATCTCAGACATCATTAGTACCCACTGATGGATGACGTAGGAACCCTACGCTACACTGCACTCATTGCTTCATTTTAAGCGTTCAAGAAATTATGACAATTAGTTACCCCTGTGAAGTATCGTATCGTAATTTCAACGTTCTAGCCTCCAACGCTGATTGCAAATCATGATAACAACAGCAGCTGATTTGAATTCATTATTATTTTCAATACTTCAAAAATCGTGGTTCAACTTTTCAAGAATCAGAAAATCGGATTGAACAAAATCCGACATCGTGACATTTGGTAACCTCGTATTTAAGCGTTTTAATGTTTCCTGAACCCAGTTAAGGCTATCAAATTGATATTCAAAATGCTTATTTCCCTCGACTCTTGAAGATATATGTCCATATTATGTACAATGTGGTTATTATGATGGCAAAAAAACTGGAGACTCGCGGGAATGATCTTTCGAAAGCCTGCGTCACGTCCACTGTAGTACCAATATTATGCAGGGGATTGGGCGCAGGGCTAACAATCCAGACTAGTAAAAACCCACACGTTACGAATCCACAAAACAGAACAATCCCAGATGGCTTAGGTTAATTTTGAAGGGGTAGGCTCACGTCTGAAATCCAGTGTCTAGACAATTACTATTATTCAAGAACTTCCTAGCTTCTTTATCTAGTCTACCTGTGCATTTGGTGAACTTTGGAAACAAAAACTTCAATTCAATCAACTTCGAATTCAAGTTAGAAATGTAGTGAAGAAATGATTTTTTTCTGTATTTGGACCAGTATGAGTTGTAAAATACTAAGTAGTTAGTAGTACAGAGTGGCTCATATAGCTTCCATTGATGGGTACGAAATCTGATATCATGTTTTGCATTTTGCATTGTAGTTTAGATTTTTATTGATAAATTAACATGCCCTCATTTTCCTTTTACTAAAAACTTTGAACAAATTTGGTATCAGCTTGAAAGTTTCATTGACTTGTCATTTAATGAAAACAATCGTCGTACTTAATACCTACACTAAGTTATGTTTTAAAACCTCCAACCTATAAGTCTCTTGTTTCCTCTACCTTCATTAATACACAAAAAGATGAAGAACAGAATCTAGTCTGTTTCTTTTCTTGCCCAATCCTGGCTATTTGGCTCCCTGTGTGGCGCCTCAAAGATTATGAGATAAATTAGGAGCAGCCTCGACGCTGGCTTGAGCCCTCGGAAATACGTGACCGCTGGCCTGTTATTCTGGGGCTTTCGGCCGAGGGGGGAAAACGTAGGCAACCCGCCGAGCAGGAAATTCTCCCGCCCAGTCAACAGTCACTCAATGTCACTGTGATTAATCATGCAGGAGACCGACCGAAATGAATGACGAGAAGGACCCATCGAGCAACCCTTCACCAGTGAGCGGCGCACAGGATACAGGTAGGCGCTTTTATTAGCGAAACATCATAAACACCAGAAAAAGGGTCTCCGTATTAATTAAAAGTTTTTTGTTTTGTTATTCCACTCTTAACCGTCGGGAAAGTTTTCTTGAATATATTCCAGGGGGGAGGTACTCGTAGATGAATAGGAAGGTCAGGGGAGGTGTGTGAACGGCTGAGCAACATGATACCAATTAATGTGGAGCGGTCGTAACTGGACCTGCGTTTCTCATCTTTGAGGGTATTCGCCTGACGTAATTCACCGGTGAACCTAATTGCGCCAGGATTTTTATAACCACTATTTTACTGCATGCGTTATTTAATTTTCATATAGGAACTGAAGATTGGCGCTTCCCATGCTGAACTTGCACGGCGGCATTTCCAACATTGTCTGTTTTTATGCATTCCGAAGTGAGGCGGTCATAAAATAGGGCGCGGATTCACAAACAATTACGAGCTGGAAAATTATTTTCAAATAAAATCGAGTTATTTCAAACAAATTTTCATTTTTGATGCATGTTCTCAATTTTCATTTCATATTAAATATGAAATGTCAAGTTATTTCAAACAAATTTTCATTTTTGATGCATCAAAAATGAAAATTTGTTTGAAATAACTCGATTTTGTTAGAAAATAATTTTCCAGCTCGTAACTTTTTGTGAATGATATGTGCGTAATTGTTTGTGAATGATATGTGCGTTAACAGATCATAAATTTTGTGATCTGTTAACGCACATATCACCGCTTATGTTGTTGTTTAATATAGCTCAATGTCCACCTGCACGAATGTATACATTTTTCTGTCTGTCAGTCCGGAACCGGTAATATTTAACAAATTAGTACGTTCATATATAGTATATTCACAGAATGGGAATAGGCCATTTTAGAACTTCGAGTGCCTACCAACTAAGTTCCAGTTATGCAGGTTTAGGTAATAAACTAATTAATAAGGTACGATATTACATACCCAATTTTTAGTAATTTATGAACTGATATATTTTTATTTTTGGTTTATTATTTTCAATAATTTTGGTCGATTCCAAGACCAAGAAAAACATTTTCACCCCCCCCCCCCTCAAAATGTGTTGGTCTACGTTTCAAGGTACCTACGTTGAATTCAAAAATCGAATAAAAATTTGGCCGTCCGTCCGCCGTACGCGGCTCTTTCGTTAGTTCCCAAGGACCGATTTTGATGAAATTTGGTTAATGTTGGTCACTTGTAAGGGTTGAGAAATAAGGGTTGACATTTTGAGAACGCCCTAGCTCAAAAAATGTTGATAAAAAGGTATTGTTTTTCCATCAATTTAAGATAGTATAGAAATTTTAGAATTTTTAGAGACCACGCGGAGCTTTGTAGGACAAACCGCTCGCTCCCTACGACAACTTAAGGGTCGGACTTGCGATAAATCAGAAACACGAGTGTGAATCGCAAAAGAGGTCTAATCTTCGTTCAAATTTTAGCTGACCAAAATGCAATTGCTGTAGGTACGTGGTAGGTAGGTAGTATCTATGGTTGTTGGGTGGTGACAATGGCAAAGCCGAGTTCTTTGCAGACGAGTGTTTCGTAATAGAAAAGTGTTATCAGAAATTTAAAAGAATACATTATATTTTAAAAAGCAAGGAGTTGTAACCAAGACTATTTTTCCAAAATTGAGCATCGTAAAATAAGGCAAGTAATTGAAATAGGAATCTTATGTGGGAAAAATGGCTGTAAGAAATAGAACAGATCTTTCTACATTGAAAAATTCGACTCAAAATAGCATCCAGGATACAAAGTAGGAACCCCCAACAAGTATGGCAGATCAGTCAATCAGCCAAAAGCCAAGGCAATTCGACAAATATTTGCGTTCGATCAAAGTTTAACGTTTGCCTAGCTGTTTTGAAAATTGACTAGGCACTTCATGAATTAACTAGTAACTGTATAAAAAGCCTGGAGGGGGAATCTGACAGCTTGCCTTGGTACGTATTTCGTGAATTGACTAGACATTAATGAAATGTTGGGCAGAGGTTAGACAAATCGAAGCACGAAAGATTTTAGAATTGCTGCTTGTTTAATGTAAAACGCTGGTCTATATCAGAAGACATCTGTACCTATTAATTGTATCATCTGCTAGGTTATGTTGAGCTTCCGTGACAGAGTGACTAGCATTTTATTTTATGGACTCAAAATTTTTAGCATTGACTTTTTAGAAATTCATCTTAATCGAAATCTGTTTTGGAACATTCTAAGACGATTTCTGAAGTTTTCCAAACATCATAAATATGTTTATATATAAATATGTACGTATATATTATAACGATATATGTGTCACTCAGGACGATAACTTGAGTATTTCTTCCGCAAAAAATTCGAATTTCTGCCAAAATGTTCAAAATAACAAACAAAAAGACAATTTCGTTAGCAAAGAATTTATGACAACCCTAAGAGGTCCAAATTTCAAAAATAGCCAAAGAAAACGTGTTTTTATGGCTTTTGGTTGACATTACCATCATAATCATAGTTATGGTATAAGCTGATTCAGCACAACATTTCTGATATAAGTGCAATTTTAGAAATTAAAAGATGTGCATATATTGATTTATAAACAATTCATAGATATAATGAAAACCTACGTTTATTTGTTGTATCCAAAAATGCAGTAGCCGAGTGGGTATTCTGAGTTAAAGTAGACGAGAAGAACATGAACATAGACTCCTAACATCTTCAAAAAATAGCCTGAAGATACAGTATGTTGGTGTGATCACACCATAATGCTAACAGTATATAGGTACGTATGGTTACTCTATGAGTTCGAGGTGACGAGGGGATTATTTCTTGAGGTTTTTTTTTAATTTTTAACCGAGGGGGTTTATTGTATAATTTCAACGATTCGTTCTACGTGCTCCACCAACAATGCTGACTACTCTCCAAACTACTCTACTCTCTAAAATATTGCTAATATTTTAATTCACTCATTAACACATACTGCATGAATGTACTTTTTAAACCCGTACAATTTCCACTGGCGCATTTTCTCCACAAATCTCTTAAAAATTAAGAGATCAAGCAATTATTGAGATTATTATTATTAAGCAATTATTGCTGTTGCATTTTGCCATCGCACTTCGCGAGAAGATACGTCATTGGCAATTCTAAAATTTAATTTTTTGTTTTGTAATTTTCCTAACCTCCGCCCAATAGTTTACTAAATGTCTAGTCAATTCACAAAATACCAAGAAAAACTATCGAATTTAAATTAAAAAAGTATGTTTTGACGATTTGGCGAACCTCTTCCAGACACCTTATTAAGTGACTAGTTAATTAGCAAAATGCATAGAAAAACTGTTAAAATTCGATCGAGCGCAAATATTCACAAATTTACTGGTTTGCCAGATTTACTGCGATATGTACATAATGAGTAAAAATGTGGTAAGGTCAGGTTATAACCGACTGTACGTCTTTGCGTGTGGCTATGTGAAATCGGCCTTAAATGAGTAAACGTTCATCGGGAGTATTTTAGAGCATTCGACTCTACGGAGCCGTCGCTGAAGGCAACAACCAAAGGTCTCTGGAAATGAGAGCCGATTTCTTCAACACTAAATACATTTGGAATAAAATGATGTCCCTCCAAGATATAAATTTGTTTAGAGAAAGATAATTCCAGGATTGAATATCACGTGCAACCGTAGGATTTCAAGGATCTCGAGCGAAATCCGACAACGAGCAAGTCTCAGTAGAAATTGGCTAAAATTACCAGACCCTGTAGCCCTCTATTGGGCTTCACATTAATTCCTCTGTAAATAGAACCAAAGAGTAACCCCTCGTTTCTCTCTCTTGTCACAGACCAGACTTCGGATTTATTCACAAATGGCGTGATACCATCTTCTACCTGTGACAATAATGGAAAGCGGACCTTCCTCTGCCGGCTCATTTCGTTAATAACAGTCATTTTGACTCCGGCGAACCCTCCCCTTCTCATCTCATTCTGAACGGCAGCCACGCCGACACGAAACGGATCGAAACAATCAACAGGATTAGGGAGCGAGGTACTTAATGTTTAGAATCAACATGCAAGTCGATAGATCTTTAATTGTTGCATTCTCGGAGCATCTAAGTTCTTATCTGTTCTTGGCGTCTGTCTAAAAAAGGACACGCAATCGGGAAAAAGTACCCTGAAGAGAGGGCTGGATTGTTCAGTTTTGTGATTTATCCTTCTATTTTCGGGATACAATTTTCTTAGCAACTAGCGCATGGTACTCTGCCAGGGGCATTTCGGTACCAGACAAATATGATTGGAAACGTGAACTCCTCGCGCTTTTGACTACTACCGATTCCAGATACGTAACTTTACAAACCAGGATATTACGTTTGAACTATTCTAGCAGTCATCGATCACGAGCATAAAAGACTCGCTTTATCTCGAGGCGTGTACAGAGTAAACTCAGTTCAGTTAGACGTAGCACATAGATAAAGAGATTCTGGCCGTAAATACCGTGGAGTTAACCAAAAACTCAGGTTGAACCCTACGCTAGGGCGTAAGACAAACTCAGTCACTTGCGATGAAGTTGTTCATTTCAATTGGAAAATGCTGCAAATTATTAATATTATTCTTTACGACGTATTAAATGAAAATACAATGGTACAAAACCAACAGTCAAAAAATTGAACAAAAAACATCATTAAAAAAAAACGAAAGCCCTCCCCCTCCTCGAATAATTATAATCGGTTCAAGAACAACAACAGCAAAATGAAGGGGAGGGGAAAAATTCACCAAATCAAGACTCCCGAACAATATTTAAAAGGACTCAGATGGCTAAGCAAGGAGCGTTTTAGCGGAGAGTCCACAAAAATCCGCCAACAGAAATTAACGTTAATATTTTCCCAAACTAAAAATAAAACGACTTATCTACCAACAAAATTGCAAGATGTCTCGGTACAAGCATTATTTGACACGTGAACATCGGTATCATCAATAAATGAAGAATTTTATTACAAAGAGAAAAACATTTGAAGCAAACAGATACTATTACTTACAACCAGGTAAGGAAATTGCGAACAAAGGAGATCCTATATAACCACTCGAAAACACGGAGTGACAAACTAGCCATAACGGACACACGTGGACATACAAATTCTAGGTGAACAAAAAAAAAAAAAAAAAAAAAAAAAAAAATAGCCCAGAACATTATAATAGGCTATGATTTTAAGACAGCAGCAAGGGTGATGTACTATATGACGTGGAGGACACAGCGATCACATTCAAGCAATACGACAAACTGAATCTACCTTACCGAACTGCCAGAAGAAAACAAAAGTCATGCAAGCAGCAACAACACAACACCCTGGAGGGATACCTGGAGGCGGCCAAAAAGACGTTTGCCAATCGGCCAAGGCAATAGCTACGGCCCGGATGGGAGAATTGTCTTGGTTCCCAAGAACTACACTGTTTCAAAAGCAACGTTTGAGCAGCTTTGCAAGATTTTGCTTGAGTTTGAGGCGGGTGCGTTCGCTCAATTCATCAAGAAATCATTTTTCCCAGAACGCTGGTGGCATGTGTGGTAGGTACTAGACAAATAAATTACCGTAGAGATAGTAGCATTTTGACTACCACTGATTTCAGATTTCCACCCAAGTAACCTAATTTCCGGTTTTGGGAAGTTATGTTTAAACCATTTCAGTAGACATCGATCACGAGAATTGAAGAGAGGTTTACCTCAAACGCAACGGGTTTGAAGCTTTGCTAGAGTTGTGTCGTGTTTAATTGATCAGATCTCGGGTGTCTGAGTGTGCCTTGAGTAAATAGTTCCGGCCGAGCCTTTTGTAAGGTGTTTGAGGGATTTCCAGGGACCGTGGGAGAACATGTTTCGAAGTTCCAATAGAGGCCGCTATACTAGCCGTCCCGTTTCCAACTTTATCCCCACAGACAAGTTTCCTGGATACACTCAGTTCACTATCACCGTAACATTGTCCCTCGGATTATCCGATTACGTGAAAAATCATTAAGATAAATTTTCGTGGGTATGTTCATATCACATATATCTCGAAGGGTATAAAACGGTTGGTGAGTGTAGGATACATGCAGATACAGATACCTAACCAAATGAGTTTATAGTTGAGTCCGTTGATGTAAGAGGTGATGAAGTATAACGTCACGTGTATATAATACATTTTGTGCACCATTAATTTGCGCCGCCCGAGTATGTCATCTGGACTGAGCTTTCAATGATTAGACGAGCAGATTGGGCGGTTGTTCAGGGCTATTTCTCGATTAATATCGCTTGGAAACGTGTTTTTCATCATAATATTTTGATCAAACCCATACAAAAGTGGTGTTTGGAAAAATAAGTTTTTGCAGATTGCGGTAGTTTTTTTCATCTCTATTAGGTTGGTTGAGGAAATAAACTGACTTTTTAACTTCAATGATGAAAACCCGACGAGTTGAAATTGGACAAATTAGAAAAAAGGAACGTTGTAAAAAAAAAAAAATAGTCCGGAACTTTGATACTTTTGCAACGACTTGTTTATCAGAAAATTTTATTGGAGCTGACGTACATTTCATTTAAAAATTCTAGTTCTGGCATAGAGAAACCAGAAGTTTTGTGAGGTTGTGAAAAATCACCTTGAACTACGTTTTACATGCAAATTCGAATATGAAACGAGCCTTTTTGACCGACTTCATGCGCGGCGAAGCCGCGCCGAAGGAAGGAGGTATACAGTTCGGTGTGTCATGGGACGACGATTTTTTTTTTTTTTTTTTTTTTTTTTTTTTTTCTGTATGTTTGTACCACTAGCAGTTTCTTATTCGGCCACCAATCTGCCTGATTCTTTTCGAAAAGTGTTCTACAAGTATCCATAGTGGTCCCGTTTTAATCAGATTTCATTTTGCTTTGTTAAAAGTATCGAAATTTTGTGAAAATAGTTCAAAAAACGTGGTTTTCGGGAAGATTGTTCCGCATTCTCACCCCCCGCCCGACTCTTCGAAGCCACCCACCCGCTCGTCACCCCCCCCCCCCCGCCCACCATCACCCGCCCGTCACCTCCGGCATATTCTCGGACGCCTGGCGCCCCTCAACAAATTCAAGGGGGACCACCCTCTCATTCATTGGGGACCATCCTCCCCATTAAGAGTGAAACGCTCATTTCTTCAAGATAAACTTGATTATGAAGCAAAATTTTAATTTCAAAAAATGATATTGAACTCAATTTTGAAAATAACTTTAACATTTCATTGAAAGACGAGTTTCCCGACTCATTGTACATTTTTGTACATGTTTGTGTAGGTACATTCAAATTTAAGGTCCGATTCTAAGCTTCACAAAAAATGAGATGCTTTATGAGGGGGTTTCCGATAACCATCAAATTTCGGTAGACTACCAAGTGGGTCTAGCACATAGCCTTCTCATCATCCAAAACATGTTGCAGCGGGCTAAAATATGAAGTTCAAGTCCGATTCCGATGAAATTTTCAGAGATTGTACGAGTTGGCGTGTAGATGGTCCCCTATGAAAATCATCGCCCCCGGACTGATAGCCGCTTTGCATGCGCAAACGTGAATTCCCTGTAAGAGGTATACTTTCTACATTTTCCATCTGATTTCGATGGTATTTTCTGGGATTGCGCGGATTTGAGTGGATACTCCTCTACGGACTCATTTTACTTACGTTGAGTGAAACAGTTTGGTGCAGGAGTTAGGGAAATAATAATGCGTGTTTTTTCGCTCACCAACAGGTTCTAATTGACTTAATGCTTATCCAATGGGACGTCCCCTGGAATGCATGCATTACTAAACAATATGTTTAACAATTTTTTGGACTCACTAATAACTACTTTAAACAATAATACTGTAGGTATAGGTACTAAAATAAAATGTAAAAATTAAACAATAATGTTACCTTCTACCTTCATAAAAAACCTCAAAAAGTAATAATTAATTCCACATTAAAAAAACCGTTAGTGATTAAAAAATACAAGTAAAAGATTTAAAAAAGAAAAATAGCGAAAAATGTCGAAAAAAGGTTAACGGTCGGTAACTCAAAGAATACCGACTTTGAACAAACGTATTTGGTAGAAGGTAAATTATGTAAAATTTAAAAAAAATTATATAATAAAAGTCGAAAAAATTAATGAGTTAAAAATTAAAACGAATGATTTAAAAACTTAAACAAAAGTACTTGGTAGTAGGTAAGTTATGTAAAATTAAAATAATTAAAGTCGAAAAATTAATAAGTTAAAGATTAAATCAAATGATTTAAAAAATTAAATTTTAAAAATAAATTTAAAAAACCACTAAAAAGTAAAAAATAAAAAATAATGAAAATACAAAAATAGTAAAATAAAAAACTTTTTAACAAAAAAACGGACCGACCTCAAAACTGATGATGGCATCCCACTAAAAAGGAAAAAATAATAACGACAACTTATTCAGTTAGGTTGGTAGGTAGGTACGCAGTGAAGTCGCCGCCGTGCCCATCTGCAGAAACAAACATACACAAGTAGATTCCACTTCCATCTGGTTAGTATTACAACATGGGTCGATAGTGCAATACAAAACATGAATGAGAGTGGGTACCTATCATTGAGGTAATGCATGTGTTCCAAAACGATTAGGTAGTACGTCACTGCTGTCGTATGAAGGAGGATGAGAGAGTGACAATAAGTGTGAATCTCAGTAAGAATATTTCCTTTGATAACAGCTGAAGACGTCTGCGTCACCAAAAATGGCAGTTGGATAAAAATTGAACATGAGAAGGTTGTTTACTTACTTACCTACCCTTAATCCTGTTTTGTATTGCACTATCGACGCATGTTGTAACACTAACTGGTACATTTGAGTATGAACTCATATCACAAACCCACATCATGATCTAGACAATTCTACATTCAATATGCCATACATGGAATATAAGATTAATTAGATATTATGTAATCAAAGATTGATCATGTATAATTAGATAAATAACTATTGGATACTATCTAATCAAGAGATGGTTTGTTCGAATCCCAACCTTTCGTACGGGGATTCACACTTATTGTCACTCTCTCATCCTCCTTCATACGACAGCAGTGACGTACTACCTAATCGTTTTGGAACACATGCATTACCTCAATGATAGGTACCCACTCTCATTCATGTTTTGTATTGCACTATCGACCCATGTTGTAATACTAACCAGATGGAAGTGGAATCTACTTGTGTATGTTTGTTTCTGCAGATGGGCACGGCGGCGACTTCACTGCGTACCTACCTACCAACCTAACTGAATAAGTTGTCGTTATTATTTTTTCCTTTTTAGTGGGATGCCATCATCAGTTTTGAGGTCGGTCCGTTTTTTTGTTAAAAAGTTTTTTATTTTACTATTTTTGTATTTTCATTATTTTTTGATTGATACTGTGTTATAGATGTTCCCTCACCAGGAGAAAATTGCTAGGCCCGGAAATATAAGAGAAATTACTTTCCACGTCCCGATAACTCATATTACCAATTCACGTTATCCAATTGCTCCCTCAACCAGTTTTATTAGACGAGATATTCAGGGGCGACGATTAGAATCGATATTAGATTTAGATTGGTTTGAAATTGGGTTATTGACGTGGTGAAAGGGAAAATACAGGGTCTTAGAAGATGTACGTACCAGAGAGGAGAAACGTTGTAAAGAATGGTGTAAAATAATACTTACGGAGGCCAAAATATAACGGTGCATATAAAACACGTCTGGCACGATTGAGTAGACGTGCGTGTTCGTGCATCGATTTCTCATAATAAGAATGTGTGGACCCAAAACGATTGAAGTATCGAGAGAAAAGATCTAAGATAGGACAGATTACTGAATCGTGTCAGTATGTAATATTTGCTATGAGCACTATAGTAGGGAATGCGAAATCAATCAAATTCACAGCTAATATTGATCACAATGAAATTCATAGAATGCCCCAGAATCGTTGAAAATTTCATAAAAATCGGATGACGACGGTGTAGAAGTTATGGTTTATTGTAATAATTTTCGAATATTTCGGAGTTCGGGAGCGAATTATAAAGACGGGCGATTATAAGTCGAATGAATTATTTTTATTGCAAGATGTCACAGTTGAATGGAACAGTGAACCCCCTCGCTGTACAGGCTCCTTGAGATGGCGGATAACAGTTACCTATTGTTACATTTATTACAAGGATTTAAGGTTTGCGCATGTTCAACCCGTAATGCTGACGCGATCTCAGTTGAAAACGGTGCAAATTATTACACAATGGTTTATTAGTTTTCTATATAGATCACTCGCCTGCAAAGAACACGGCTTTGCAATTTTTACCACTAACCAACTTGGAGAAAAACATCGAGTTTCACACTCGAGTTTCTGATTTATCGTAAGCCCAACCCATAAATTCTGGTAGGGAACGAACAGTTGGTCCTACAGGGCTCCGCGTGGTCTAAAAAAATTCTAAAAATTCTATGCTATCTTAAATTGATGGAAAAACAATATCTTTATATCAAAATTGTTTGCGTTAGGGCGTTTTCAAAATTTCAAAATTCTTTTTTCGACCCTTAGAAGTGACCTACATTAACCAAAATCTTCGTGGCACAACTAGACCTCAAATGGAGCCTACATACCAAATTTCATCAAAATCGGTCAATGCTAAGTGGGGAAAGTGACGCGTACGGCGTACAGCGGACGGACGGCCAAATTTTTGTTCGATTTTTGGATTCTACGTACCTTGAAACGTAAACCAACAAATTTTGACGGGGTGTTAAAATTTTTTTTTTCTTGGTCAATTCTAAAGGTTCATTATTGAAAATAATAAACCAAAAATTCGGACTGATCGAAATGTTTGTCTCCAACTACCATAAAAATTTAAGTAAAGCAATGCGATTAGGTCGTGAGAAAATTTTGCTAGATGGATTGTACGATTGCGCGTACGCAGAAGCTACCATCGATCAAGAGGCGCTGAAATATATTAGGCACACACAGAGCATCATTGTGCGGTCAGGTACAATGCCAGAAATTTTTATATAAATTGTGCCTTGAGCACTCTGCATGTTTCAAGGATTCATGAGCAATATACCAAATTATCGTATGTTTTACCAAATTAAAAGTTTTTAAATCTGAGAACCGTAAGACACACGGTCGCGCAGGGCTATCCAAACTAGTGTAGATTACATTGAATAGTTTTACATCTAAAATTGTGATTATTATCATCAATATAGCACAGACTGACAGAGTGGTACAAATAGAGTACTCTATTAGAGTAGAATCTAGAATACTCTGAACCAAAATATGCAGGACGACCTAGAACGTGAAATGCTATTGGAAATTTATTATTTAGAATTTTCATCATCTTTTAAAAGTGAAAACATTGCTTCCGATAACTTTGATTGAATCGAAAGTAAAATTATAAGAATAGAACGTGTCAAATCAAAGAGAGGTGCGATTCTCCACGTGCTTGACAATTCTTGATCGCACACCATGCATAAATATTCTGTCGTAAGAAACAGAAATAATCATTTCGCAGAAGTCTATTTATTGAATTTTTGTTCAATTGTGTGGCACGGTAACGGCAACAAGGTTCTGAAGCTAAAAAACGGGTTCGTCAAATCATGCGTAACGTTCCTATTAGCGGTCAATTTGTTACACTAGGGTTGCCTTCGACAATAGATAGCTGAAAAGGGCCGAACCACGATAAAAACACTGTCTTCAACCGGTCGGGCTTCAAGAGCTGTGCAGATTAAGGGAAACGAGTAATGAAGGAAAAGAAAGAGAAGAAGAGAAAGGACTGGGTATCTTCTTAAAATAAATGGTCGCCAATACGGAGGGAAATACTTTGTGAATGTTTCAAGGGAAGGATCTGTCATGTTGTTTCTTTTCAATCGCTGAGCTCGTACAGGTCGCTGCCTTGAATTTTTAACAAAAGAAGTCTTCCTACCGTTTCTCGGCGACTTACAGAAGGGATAAAAAAAGGTGAATCCAGCTTCACAGTTAAGACGATTCTCAATGCGATTGCACGAATAGACTTTTGGTGATGAGAAGTCGTGATATCGTGAAATCTGATAATGTTTTTTTTTTTTCTTCTTTTTTTTCTTAATCTCCCCTGAAAGACACAGGGAGCACGCCGTAAATGAAAATAAAGTAAATAAATCAAATATAATGGGGAGGACACCCAGGACTCACCCGACACCGGCCCTAGGGATGAGTGAAGATGAGGAAGGTGGGGGTGGGAGAGAGTGATGAAGGGAAGTGCCTCTATAAAACCACCAGTTCAGATATGAGCCGAGCAAGACGCGGGTGGTGATACCACGGAGTACGCCTACCGAGATGCCCAACTTGCGCAACTCCGTGGCACTTTTCCCGCACCACGACAAGGTCGCAGCCGTCACCCTGATGTTGGGTGCCACTCCTTTTAGCTCCGACACCGCTTGCCGTGAATAATCTCTATCATACTTTCATATTTCAGCCCGCCAAGTCTGCTCCATGTCCAAGCTGCCATTGACAACTTGGACATCCAGGCTAATGCAAGACTGGTCGGGCTTGACGGCAACGATGTCGGGCTTCTTACCCTGGTCACTTGGCTTGTGATACAATCTCTCCCTCTCAACATCCCAGCCGCTAGATGACAAAGCACCTGCTATCTGCTTGGAGACCACATCATGACGTAGAATGCGGCCCCCATGGGTCCGAGGACACAGCTGCACTACTTGATACATATGTTCATTTCTACTCCGACAGGCGCGGCAAAGAAATTTCTACGTTTCCCTTATTTCCGTAAGTGCTGCATCCTGTGCCGTGCTACAGTCAGGTCTGTTAGAGATGTGTAAATAAGATGAAGGTAAACCCAGATTTAGTGTCATGTAACCCCTGTGTTATGCATACAGAGTATAAAAAAAAACTTCTAGGTTCTAGGTAAATGGATTGAGTAGAGAATTATGGTTTGATTAATTGGTTTTTAGCTGTTCATTTAAGCTAGAGTCGATTCACACTTCAACCGAAAACCCTCTGAAGTAATATATTGAGCTCCAATTCTGTCCCGAGAGTTCAATAATTATGAGCCGTCTCTCAACTTTTTCATTAGCAAATGAACGGACGTGTTTGAAATTGGTTGAAAGAGAGACTCTTCCCTTCCACGTGTTTGGCTACGTCGGTGACGTTCGCTGATATTGTCCCAAGCCTCTACCGCTCAGCCCACCCATCCAGCTAACCCGGTATTCCAACTTGGTCTGTCAACACCAAACAATAAACAAGTTCTGCTGAGAAAAAAAATCCAATCCAAGTTTTTCCCCTCTCTCAAATGATCCCTTTAGATGGAGGGTATGCATTGAGTTGGCGACATCATATCTTCGAGTCGAAACTTCATTCTCAATACTTATTGTGTTTCCAAGGTTGTAAGCAACATTGTTAAATTGTACGAGTAAGCTTTTCAATGCAAATCTCGGGTGTCGCATGCAATTCCTCCTCTACGTTTCAAAGGTTGTCATATTCGAGGTTATTGGTACGAAGTTCTGTTACGTTGTATGATTTGTGTAACTTATTAACTCTTGAAACTAAACAGTCGGTCGAATACTGTGTCTCGTTTTCTCGTACCTTCTACTTAGTTCATAAAACTGGTGTTTGAGAGGAAAGTGAGGATGAGCAAGAAGGAAGGATGACGAGTCCAAGAAGAGTGAACGAGGTGCTGGTCAAGACGATGCAAAAAATTGAGTACATGGTTAGTCGACTTTAAAGCAGTACAGTACATGGAAATTGGAAAATTGATTATTAACAGGACTTCGTCGGAGATTGCCACGATGGTCATAGTGACAGTGAGGAAATGAGCTCCTCTGTCGATGTGTTGTTAGCCGAAGCGCTCAAAATGGCGTTAAAACTTGAACTGTAAGGGAACAATGAAGTTATCAACGACGAGATTAACTCGAAAGGGGATAACTCTATCCAGATGCCAGAGTTTCATAGCATCCCAAGAGAAGAAGCTAATTCGCAATTAGTCTGTTGGAAATGTCACGCCGTAGGCCATAAAACTCGGAGCTGCTTCCTATGGAACAGAAACAGGAATTTTCAGCATTGGCAAAATGTATGGTGATGTTTGCTGAGTTGTAGAATACGTGGACGTCTGAGCTGGAATTGTAGAAGGATCAGGAGATATAATATAGGCAACTACCAGGGAAGAAGATAAAAGAACCACGGAGAGGGAATCTCGATCAAACATCAGAAGAAACTGGAAACGAACAAGTATGAAGGGGAAAAACCGGCAAAAGGAGGAAGAGGAACCGAAGAAAGAGTGGAAGCAGTTGGAGAAAAAACTAGAAGAGGAACCACAGAAAATGAGCTTGATGAGGTAAACTGGAATAAGGATGGAGTTTTAGTTACAAGAGGGTTCATATGCCAGAAAAACATAAAAGAGGTTTAAGAACCAGAAGAAGGAAAAATTTGCGGAAGAACGCCAGAAAGAGAAGCAAGAGGAAAGATATGAAGTTGTGGAAGAAGAAGAACGAGGGCGCAGTTAGAGAATGGTGAAAATACTCAAACGTCAATCTATTTCACCGTTTTCTCCCTCGCTCAAGATCTCAAATAATTTTCCAAACTCCAAAGGTCTACCATTATCACCACCCTTCTCTCATCAGAAGGTATCTACTAGTTGTCTTGCAAAACTTTCAAAATTGAGTTAGGGGCAACAATAATCTGTCCGGAAAATCTTACTTTAGAACAAAGTCCTAAATGTACAATGATTATCCTTGCCGAGTTTCCCAGGCCTCTGTTCAAAGGAATCATACTAGAATATGACCAAGCAACACTTTCAACGTACAAAGGTTGCTCTTAATACTATAATGTTACCCAGGAACTGAATATTAGGATGGTTAGGCTTACCACTTGTGAGTTGAGTTCCATTCATTATTCTTAGGTATTTTTTCCTCCGCTTCTATCAACAAATTATCTTCAGCAATGCGTCAGAATGTAGCTATAATCCACAGGTATCTCATTACGTTGGTTTTGTGAGATGGCCGATGGACCATACCTCCATTCAAGTGCAAAATGCAGCAATGCCAAATATTGTAAATTAACTATCGCAACTGTAATGTTTTTGAACAATAAAGTTGTTTTTAAACAAAGTTCAAATGTTATTTCATCTCTTGTTTAGACTATACGGAACGGGTGGCAAAACATAAATGCAAGAGGTTCGTTCCAACCTGCTTTACTGCACCCACAACACGCCCTATTGACAGTTACGACTCATCTAGTTTTTAATGCTGCTTCATTATGAATTGATCGGAAGTTTACGAGTTGCGTTGATTGCCAGAAAGTCGCAAGAGGCATGTTTGAACGCTGTAAAAAAATGCACAAACATAACTGCGGAACTTTTCTTTCATTGAGGCTTTTACGACTCGCAAATCAAATTGATATTTCTTAGACTGAAATCGTTGATTCCGTTTCAAACTTACAATAAAAATTTTGCTTTCTTTGCTTCCCTGTCTACCATGAATAGAGCAGGTTCCTCGAGGGAACTTTTTTGTATCATCTAAAAAGCTGGAATAGTTCATTCCTTCCATAACATTCATTCATTGCCGCTTTCATTTAATTTCGTTGAAAATTTCAAGTGGTCCGCTCTGAACACTGTAGATCTGGACCAATGGTATTCACTCCGCGAGCACAAATAGGTCTTGAAGGTGAAGAAGATGAATGTCTGAAAGAAGTGTGAAATCCTGTGCAAGAAGTGTTAAGGATCTTTCTAACACCCCTAGAATCGCCACTTTCAGTTCAAGTTTCACATTGCAGAATCAAAAAGAAAAAAATCTAGGAATCCCACTTTCCTGGTTATGTAAGTGTTTACTCAATCGAAGTAAATAAGGATCCTGAACTGAGGGTCCTGATTTGCAAATTGAGGAAGTTGCTTTTACAGAGCACGGTTCAGCAGTATGTCTGCCCATAAAGAACAGACTGCCATTATAAGATTTTATACTATAAGATTTTATACCATAAGATTATATAATCATTAACCAAACCCCTTCTGCCTAACCAACATTCTGACAGAATATTTGAGGGCCAGTTCATTCTTTTTCTAACAATGCGAATGAAAAATGTTAGAAAACATGAAACCGAACCTGCGAAAAAAAGAAGAATTATCTGAACCTCGTGGCAGTTGGAAATTATTGACTTGGCGATTATCGACGTGATCTCTCAAGTGCCTGGTGGGCTGGGTAACGCTGTGTCCATCACTCTAATCGATGGTGGAAGCTTTCGAACTAAATGGGAATTAACAGAAACTACTGGTTGAAGAGCGGAAACGGTTTTCGTTTTGAGTGGCAGCCTTTCAGAAAATGCCTTCGTAAGCGCTTATAGCTTATTCTCGCAATAAAGTAGTATTGCGAGAATTTTCTACCACAAGGTTGAAGGAATCGGGTTTGAAAATAGAAATCGGAAACGAGTCAAGGTTAGTTATATTTCTACACTGGAAATGTGTATTGACGTCACAACAGAATATACAAATGAAAGAAGTAGAAAATAACGACTAAGTGCAAGGTTTAGAACAAGACGTGTCACCTGACACAACAAACTTAACTTGATGAACTGACTTTACTTACTTCAACGCGACAATGACTTGACTTAGCGATTTTTACCATAAAGAGTTTTTCTAACTCAAACGTGTTACCTTGAAACAATTTGTGATAAGCACTTGATGACATTCAACCTATCATTACGTTACAGGGACCCAGCCACATGGAGTTGTTGGTGTTTGTGCTGAAAGGTATCATGGGTGGAGGATGCTCCAGGCTGGCGCAAAATGGTGGCTGCGCTTCTGCAGCCTCTCACAAGTCCCCCCCCCCCCTTCTGTATACATCAATCGCCTGCAAAGAACACCGCTTTGTCATTGTCACTACCTACCAACCATATTTTAGTTTCACAATCAGGTTTATTTGGAAGAAATAGGGCGTTGCGGGTGTCTTCATTAGGAAATTTGATTACTGGTTGCTAAGGACGCAAAACTGAGTACATCTCAAAGAAACAAACAACGATCGCATTTTGGTCAGCCAAAATTTCAACAGAGATTAGACCTCTTTTGCGATTCTCTTTTGCGGACGGACGGCCAAATTTTTATTCGATTTTTGGTTCTACGTACCTAGAAACGTAAACCAACAAATTTTGAAAGGGGTTACAAAAACTTTCTTGGACGATTCTACAGGTGCATTATCGAAAATAATAAACCAAAAAGGCATGTGAGCGGTAAAGGCTCACGCTACTAACTGATAAAGTTCTATTAGGTAATTCTTTATTTTTAATTCGAATAATGTAACTCAATGACTCATACCGTACGTACAACTGATCGACGCCAATCCATTTGTTCCGCAAATCATGGAACTTGATTATGGTTATAGTTACCCTAAATCTAAGTGATTAATTTATTAAATATGAATAGGGAATAGTGAATTTTAATTAAAGAATGGAGGATAAACTCCGTATTGCATAAAATATTAGTATCTAATGCATGAAATGTTAAGGGGTCTCAGTCGGTCGTCGTTCGTTCCTCGTTCCGGGGCTGTATTTCGCGAAATTGAAGGCGCAAAAAATAAAAAGTTGCATCTAAATTTGTAATTTTAGATATTCACTAGTGCACGGCCCTAGGGAATCGAAAAACTGAAATATTGCCGCCGGAATAATCTAAATCGAACTATAATTGCCAGAGAAAAATGGGAAAAGCCGTTAATTCAGTTATGTTTTTCCCATAAAATGTAACTAAACTTTTCTAACCTTCTAAACTTTTGCTAGACATTTTCAAGGATTTTAGAAATTCATTAGTGCGTCGGGCCTGGGAATTAAAAAACTGGAAGATTGCCGCTGGAATCATCAAAACCGAACAATAATTGCCAGAGAAATATGGGAAAAACATGGAAAAAACCATTTATTCAGTAGTTTTCCCATTTTCTCTGGCAGTTATTGTTCAATTTTAATGATTGCGGCGGCAATACTTTAGTTTTTCAATTACCTGGGGCCGTGCATTAATGAATTTCTAAAATCCTTTAAAATTTAAAATTTAGGTACAACTATTTAAGTGTTTGCCCCTTCAATTTTGCGAAATACTGACCCGGAACGAGGAAAGAACGGGGACTCACTAAGACCCCCTTAGAAAATTTCTAATACCCATATTTAATATGGGTATCTACCTTGAATGAGCTGTGCAGAAGAAAAATCACTCATCATAACAAATGACCTGGACATACAGTGTTGGGAACCAGGAGAGCTATTGAACAAAATTCATTTTCTCGTGACACTACTTTTTCTATGGAGATTCAACGGTAAAATAGAGCGTTTTGAATGGATTTTGATTGAAATAAGTAGCCCAAGTACTTGTCATACCATTGCCAAGATAATAAACTGACTTAATCGTGTTGAGAAAATAAATATATTGTTATAATTTTAGCGACATTTTGTTCGCTGAACTGAGACTTCTCACCCTGTCACGTGTCGTGATATGAGGTAACCTTTCATTCCCATCGATTTTCCGTGTTTCTGTTGAGTCAAGCGGAGTTCGGGGCTTCATTTACACAACCCTTCATCGTGAGCTGGCGGAACATCCTCGCGATAACACAGGCTCCACGCGGGGGTTCGGTCATTACTAGGGATTTTGTTCCCGAACAAAGCCCGTTGCTTGAAGTTGTGGGTTGTTTCATAAAATCAAATGGGAGGAAGTTAGAGGGGCCATCCCTATGATATCGATGCCCGTTAACCCTACCTATTCAGTTAAGTCTCTGTCCGATGTGCTTTCCTTCCCGCTTTGAAGGATTGCGTTTTGAATATGAAGGTTTCCTTGTGTCATCCTCAATATTTTTCTCTTATCGTGCGTCGTAAAGGATCATTCAATGGCTTACGCGTTTTTCAAAAAAACTAGTTTCTCATTTTTTCCATCGGAAATTCTTATTTCCAGGGAAGGTGTGGATGATAATGGAGCCTTCTTTCCCCCCTGGCTTGTGTCAACCGTCAGGTGGACTATGGCGAGGGGGGGGGGGGGAGTCTGCCTTATTCTTATCGCTAAACGTCCCGACCCACAAAGCCACTTTCCCCATTGAAGTGGCCTCAGGATGAAAGAAGAGGGCACTGCCTTCCTTCAGCACCACTCCAGCCCCATTCCCCCCTCTCCTCGCCCGTTCCATATAATTTGATCGATGAGCCCTTCGTTTGAATTACTCGCTCTTCCCTCTCTACCTTGGCTCCCTAAGAGGATAGGCAAAGTCGGTCTTCTCCAGCTCCGAGAGGAATCAGTTTATTCAATTCTCAGAATAGCCCTTCATCAAGCTTTTCTTTCCAAGTGCTCCATCCATAACATTCACGCTTTGTTTCTTTGTTCCAAACTGGTTGCTTGCAAAACAACACCCACTCTTTTCACGTAGAAATACGTGTCCCACGACAAAGATGTCTGTAGGTCATGTATGACTTGAAGACCCACCGCTCTAGAGCTAAGAGTTGCCATAGAAGATGAGGGATGATCAAACAGTTGCGCAACGCGTTGCATAAAGAGCCCATACAAGATATTTTTCGTTGGGAAAATGTCTGTCCGTCAGTCGAAAATTTTGCTTCAAGATTGGCCGATTCAAAATGCATGATTTCACAGTACGCTAAAGCCATAATTGAAGAGTTTTCTTTCAAACGGGCTTATATCAACTTGGAATGTTTTGTGGGAAATTGAGAAAAACTAATTTCATGTCGAAGGAGGTTGTCTAGGGTTCCCAAACTTTACAAATTGTTTGTTCATATAACTTTTGATTGTAAGACCAAATTTCGAAATTTTGGCACGTGTTTTGAGGGAGACACGGCCATTTCTTATTGGGGTATAAACCCATTTGATGAAAAACAATGGATATGAGTCAAATTGAAAAAACGCTGTAAATTATTACACAATGGTTTATTATTTTTCTAAATAGATCTTAAATCGATGGAAAAACAGTACCTTTATACCTAAATTTTTTGAGTTAGGGCGTTTTCGAAATTTCAAACCTCATTTTTCAACCCTTCGAAGTGACCTACATCAACCAAAAGCTTCGAGGCACAACTAGACCCCAAATGGAGCCTACATAGCATATTTCATCAAAATCAGTCAATGCTAATTTGGGAAAGTGCCGCGTACGGCGGACGGCGGACGGACGGAAAATTTTGTATTCGATTTTCTGATTCTACGTACCTTGAAACGTAAACCAACAAATTTTGAGGGGGTGTTAAAATTTTTGTTAAAAGCGAGTTTTTGGTTGTGTGAAGAAAATACTCATTTTTATTTCCTTTTATTTGTTTACCCATTATTTTCAATAATGAACCTTCGGAATCGAGCAAGTAAAAATATTCTAACCTCCTCAAAAATTGATAGCTCACGTTTCAAGGTATGTAAAATCCGAAATCCAAATGAAAAATATTTAAAAAGTGTTAATTGAAAACAAGAGGATGGATATAAGCCGTTTTGTTGGTAAACGCGTTTTTTATAAAGCTATTAAAGCGGGATACAAACCGTTTCGGAAGGAATTCAACTCGTGAAGTGATAGGCCTTATCTCAAAGATTCAGAATCCGTAAAAAAAAATGTAAAAAAAAAAAAAAAAAAAATTGCATGTGTCCATACATAAAAAAAATTATCCTCCTACGACAACCCAAATTGAGTACCTCCTCTTTGATGTCGGATGATTTTTTGAAGTCGGTCAACAAATGGATATAAGACCATTTAAAAGAAAACGCTTCAATTGAAGTCATAGATGAGCTAAGCCTGAAATTGATCTATTAAAAACTAAATAGTCATGCTATTTTCCCGGGATAAAAAAAATATTGATTTTTCCGTTTACAATTTCAACACTATTCAAAGCTGTACATACCCTGAATTCACTTATTTTACTTATTTCATACTTATCTACACATAAGTTACCTACGTAGTATATCTCTAATCAATAGTATACAGTTTGAATAAAGTGAAGTTGTTATACTTTCGTGAAATGTTTGTGTTTCCAACCAACATGATCACACCAATGCGCGAAACACAACGCACCAACATTCACGTAGTTACGCAAAGTGAGCACGTTGAGATAGAGAAAAATCGATGTATGACTCGACCGAAAATTTTCACTCTCTGCTCAAAGGTGTGATTTGGTTAGATGTTCCTACTTAAACAGAAACTGAGGTATGGGAATGACATAACGGTAGAAACCCTATCTGTTTTTCTACTCCTAAAACTTCCAAAAAGCCGTGATTTAATCCGATGAAGATGGAAAATTGGTCCCTGAGCTAACATTGTGGCTGTATAAAATATTAATGCCAATAAATAGGGTAACGGGCCTAATAGTTGGACACATAGTGGCTTTTTCACTAAAATTATCGCTGTAAAATCAGCATTTTAGTAAATCTTCCTAATTTTCTCCCTTACCTTCTCAGAATCGGTGGCTATATGATAATAAATGCTTTATTGATTGGATAAGAGTGGAGTTTTGAAATAATTCATGAAAGTCAAAACCTAACTTGGCCCAGAAGTTGGACACTTGTTCCTAATCTTGGACAGTGGTAGCCCAGTAGTTGGACACTACTTTTCTTGTGAAATTATGGTAAAATGTACTATAACAAAAAATAACAATTGTCCAAATCTATCTTTTGGAGCTTTTGGAGTTTTTGTTAACTCAAACAAGCTTCCTTCGAAGAACCTCATGACTGTAATACCAGCAAGTTTTTGGATGGGAGCTCGTTTGAGTCAACAAAAACTCCTAAAGACAGGATTGAACAATTTTGGTTTATTATTTTCAATAATGAACTTTTGGAATCGACCAAGAAAAAAAATTTTAACACCCCCTCAAAATTTGTTGGTTTACGTTTCAAGGTACGTAGAATCCAAAAATCGAATAAAAATTTGGCCGTCCCCACTTAGCATTGACCGATTTCGATGAACTTTGGTATGAAGGCTCCATTTGGGGTCTAGTTTTGCCCCGAAGATTTTTGTTGATGTAGGTCACATCTAAGGGTTGAAAAATAAATTTTGAAATTTTGAAAACGCCCTAACTCAAAAAATTTTGATATAAAGGTAATGTTTTTCCATAAATTTAAGATAGCATAGCATTTTTAGAATTTGTTGAGACCACGCGGAGCCCTGTAGGACAAACCGTTCGCTCCCAACGAGAATTTGAGGGTTGGGCATACGATAAATCAGAAACACGAGTGTGAATAGCAAAAGAGGCCTAATCTCCGTTCAAATTAAAGCTGACCGAAATGCGATCGATGTTTTTCTTCATGTTAATGTATAATAAACCATTGACTAATAATTTTCAGCTTTTTTGTTTGACATTTTTGTTATTAAAATACGAAGAAAGGTGGTGTCTAACTACTGCTTCATTATTTTTTCCTAAAATTATGAGATTCAGTGACGGCAATCGTGAATAAATTTCGCATTGGTTTTGAAGCTTTCTCGTGATTCAGTCTTGATTGTTTCAGTCTTATTGCTCACACTAAGAACTAAAAAATACCTTACTGATCTTCATTAACATCTCCGTCAGTATAATATAAGTACTAAAATGTAATACAAATAAATTTCGACTTAAAATTTCGAATCTTATTAATTAATTTCGGTTCTTAAAAAATTCGATTTAAATTGGAGAAACCATTCAAGAATCTCTTGAAGAGAGATTTAAGAAACAATCGCGACTTAAGAAATAAAAAGAAGAAGAAGAAAGAATGAATGAAATATACAAAAGAAGATTCTAGTAATGAAAATCACAATTAGAATTACAAAAGAATCTCAAGAAAGCTGGAAAACCCACGGATGTCCAAGTACAGGGCCATTAAAAACCAGGCCTTGGCCCTAAAGTTGGACGGTCGTCCAACTTTGGATTTGAGGTTCCATTAGTTGGACGGCCTTAGTACAAAATAAATATTTACTCTAATGGTGTACTTCCTAGGTGGATACCTTAAATAATAGCTCAACTTTACGGAACAATAATTGAAATACACAAAAAAAAAAAAACATCGCAAATAATCAGAAAACCCTTATGAATATGCTCATGTTTACTTACCAAAATCATAACGAACAGCATTCGTCCGGACACCACCACTTCCAAAACAAACTGAACAAACTATTTCCAACTCCTAGGTTAAACTAAGGTTTCCCACATGGAGTGGAGATAGTCTATTTTGCCGAAGAAAGAGTCCACAGTCGGTAAAAGGACCGTGACCTTATTTATTAGGAAGACATTAACCAACTGTCCAACTATTGGGCCCGTTACCCTATTTAAAAAAGACACTGTTATCAGACTTGGAACACTTTTTTCAAGGAAGTTTGTTGATAATCTAAATCAGTTTGAATTGACTAAAAAATCGATAAATAATTACTAAAAAGCCAAAAACTTAATAAATAATACTCACGTTCTGAAAGGCAGTAACCCCCGAATTTTGAACGCTTTACTTGATATCTTAAAAATAATAAAATGTGTTTCTCTGAAGTTAGTACCCAGGGGACATTACTAAGGTTGTAGCCTCATTTTTCTCGCATTTTCATTTATAACATCATATATTCATATATAACGATCATCCAGCGCCAGCGTTAGGAGAAAATAAATATAACGAATTCCCAACCGAAAAATACTCCTTTTTAATAAAGTAAGTGGCCCGAATATCTTGAATTTTGGCGAACCTCTATTTCAGCTGAATTGCAACACAGCTGATGTCAGCTCAATGGTGAGTCGGTTGATCAGGTTGGTAGTTTAAGTTTTGACTGAGCTGATCTGGGAGCTCATTTTTTGAAAAATGCAAAATTCATTTATACGCGGAACAGTGTGATCATCTTTGGAGGTACATTATTCGATTGTACCAATTACACCGAACTCCTACTATCATAACCCAATTCTCGATACTACTTCCTTTTCCATTCGTGTAATTCAGTTCTATCTTGAGTTTCCACTTCTGATGACGATATTGTTTTCCACGACCCCTTGATCGCCCTCGTCGATTCTAACTTCCCATTTCAAGAAAATGGTTTCTCGTTTCAGAAATTCATGAACGGGAAATGTTATTATAACGGGGAGTGTTTGAATGGATTGAGCTTTAATATCCGAGGCCTCTTTGATCTTTTTCCTTCCATATTTGTATTGAGATTCCAATTACTTTTGCATGGAAAATAGAGTTTTAACGAGCTCAACCGTGCAATTAAAATTCATTTGTTATCGAGTGTATGGGCACAAGAGAGAAGAAAAAAATCAAATCGTGCGGTACAACACGGATGTAAAATATTTCAGGGTTATTACCTACTGGGTTAGTTGTCCAAGGTTGTACTCACTACTTAATCTTGCTTGTGTCTCAGTTTACATTATGGACTGTATAAAGAATTTTTTGGTTACAGCTGAACCTTTTTCCAACTTGCCGATTTCCTTCAGCGTGAATCAGAATAACCTGAAGAAGCAGACGCACCCATTTCCTCTGCTCAAATGGACTCAAAACACGTCGATGGCAAACAATTGACAACATGAACGTTTGTTGTCATTGAGCCAATGTAAACTACGTTAAACTGTAAATGATTACACTATAATTTATTGAAACTTGGACTAATACGAAATAATAATATTCTTCATTCTGAAATAGGATTCTCATGAAATGTAGGTTTTGGTAGAATAACGATCTTCCTGATTAAACCTGTTATTGAATAACCTGAGAAACTAAGTGTCACAGTATGGTAAAATTTATGTGAAACGAATTGCTTCTAAATGAGGTTCTCTTAGTACTTATTATGGAGACGCAAATTGTAGATTACCGTCACGAATTGTATTATGGAAATATGACCCTACTCTCTCTACCTCCATTTAACCAAAAAACGGCTGATATTTTCCTGGAGACCAGAGGTTTTGAGAATTCATAACTAAAAGGAAGAAAGCCTGCGGAATTCTTCAAATACTATAAATAACAAAAAATATCTTAATGAGATAAAACCAACGTTATTTCAACTTTTTATTTTCTTTCCTGCAAAATTATTGACCAGGAGAGTCAAATCTTCATTATTTGTACGCAAAAATGAGATCATGAAATTATGAAAATTTCGAATAAATTATTGCTTCATAGTCTAAGGTATAGCAAAAGCATTGATTTCAATTTAGATTTTGAAAAAATTCCTCCAAAATCAAAATTTCCACTCGCATTTCAAGTTGGTGATATTCTTAAACAATTTTCGTTTTATGTTAGTCTGTTTGCCCATGTCTACAAATCCTTGTAAAACTACACTCGCCCACAATCCAGTTTCGACGATTGTGAGGGGTTTCCTCTGGAGAGTTCCCTAAGATGGCTAGTATTTCAACCCTGATTTTTCAGTCATTGATTGTCCGATGACGCTCAAACTTGACCTACGATTTTCGCCGTAACCGGACAATCAGTAGCCGCTATAGATGAGCAAACGTGAAACCACCATTTCACATAATCAACTTGGATGTTATATCTAGATCAGATCACCCGTAGCATAATATTGTAATGAAGAAGCTAGTGTCACAACCACTTGAAAGCAGTTTTAAGTTATTATCATGACTATGTCTCTTCACAACAATAGATGTACTATATGTCTCCCTAGAATAATTTATTAGCAATGACCACTGAAAGTATTCTTGGTAAAGTCTCTATCCATGATCATCATGAACGGGGATCGATAAATTCTCTTCGTGCTGACTCATGCTTGTCGACATTCATTTTTCTGCATTTCACGTTTAAGGAGACAGACATCCAACTACATTCGTCTTTCTAAAGGAACGTAATTTAGAGCCGATTGCATTGTTTGAACGACTAACGACCGCGGCTATGAGAGGTTGGGTCAGAGACCCGGGAAATGAGAAAAAAAAACTTCCATTTGTAATTGATAGAGGAGCTGAGGGTTATCTGCAGGGTTTGTTCATTGATAGCTCGCCCGCTAATCAGATTAATAATGCTCCTTCTCCATAAGAGAGATCGTTTTCACCTTTTCTCGGCCTACACGCCTCTTTCAGGGCTCCCAGTGGAGGAACATTATCCCAACGGTATTTTCTTCTCACCCTCTCGACCGCAATCTAGCTGCCAGACCACCAGCGGTATAGTCCGCAGTTACGAGCCATTTTGTGTGCAGCAGTTCGTTTAACTGTGGATCTACATCAACCGAATTGGTATAATTTGGCGGCATGTTCCGCGTCATTCCAGTAAGCGTGTAGACTTACCTCAGGAGTGTCTAGACTCACCCGCAGCACAGGGTTTACTCGTAGGCTAGGCATAGCATCATAAACAGCTTCTTTACAGCCGTATACAGAAAGTAATCCGAAAAAAGTGTAATACAGCAATTCTAGGAAAGTCCTATGTAAAAAACGCCGTGAATTAATACAAAACGGTTTATTTTTTTCTGTATACATTACCCACCCATATGGATAAAAAACTATCCCCCCTCCTCACAAAGTTTATGGTTCACATTTCAAGGTATTTAGAATTCGAAAATCCTCCGTACGCGGCACTTTGCCCATTTACCATGGGACGATTTTGTTGTTCAATTTTTAAAAACTCATGAAACCACTGAGCCAATCAACTATTGTTGACAGAGCAATTATTTCGAAACTTATAAGACCCACGTGTTCAGTTTTCCTGAGCAAGCCAGAAAAGAGCGGCTCCCCTCACTACCCTTACAATATGTTAGTTATAATTACATAATACAATTATATAAGTATAAATACGTATATTATATAACTTTATTCGTCCTTTGGACTTACTTAAACGAGCCTCTTTGGGCCGTTGTACAGAGTTTCTCGTCTCCATTGCTCCGTAGGTTAGACGAATGAGGAATCAGAACCACGAGTGATTCACACATGAACGATGACCGACAAACTCATAATTTCAGCTGAGCAGATGCAAATTCTCGCAAACAAGCGATTTTTACAGAAACATTATAAACTAACATGTAATAATTTGGAGCGTTTATTCTATTGGTCAATACGTTAATAAACTCTCACCCCCTCACACTTTAAATAAGCCCTTTTAAGATACGAATCCCTAGTAAAATCATTTTCATTCAAGGAACACATGGGTTCCCTGATAGCGCACATCATCTGGCATTGAGAGGTTAGGAGGTGATAGAGTCATGCAACTGTAAAAGTTCACTTATCACGATGGCACTTGAGCAGTGGATACTAATGATCTGATCATAATGAAATTTATTAAGGACCGCCTTGTATCCCAAATACACAGTCTGCAAAGGGAGCGATCGGTTGGTCACACAAATTAGTGGTAGTGTTAAAAAATTCTTTAAAATCGTCGCTAATTTAAATTAATAAAAAAAGTCTGGCAAGTGGATGTGGCACATAGCTCCCTCGTATTAATAACCCGATTGTATAGATGATATGATGCATTGGAGCTAATCTTAAAACTTAAGTAGGTACCTAAGTAAACATCAATGTATAAGTTACCGCTCCTAGAAAGATTTTACTTTTGCGCATGCGCAGAGGCTACTATCGATTCGGTGGACAATCTACCCCATGGGGGAAATTTTAATTTTGGAGAGCATTATTTTTTCAACCTTGAAAATTGAAAAAATGATTCCGCTACCTTGGTGGTCTCGGAAGCAACAATTCTTGCATACAAAAGGTTTTCAAGCTAGAGCATTTTGAAAATATTTCCCCCATTTTTCAGCCCTTAGAAGTGACTGACATAACCAAAAACTTCGAGGCAAAACTAAATAAAAAAAAAAAAAAAATAAATAAAAAAAAAAAATAAATAAATCTCCTAAATGGAGCCGGTATCCCAAATTTCATCAATTGGTCTTCGGGAACCGAGCAATGTGCCGCGTAAGGTTTACAGGGTACGGCGGACGGACGGAAAAATTTTACTTCGATTTTTGGATTCTACATACCTCGAAACGTAAACCAAGGAATTTTGAGGGGGGTTCGTTATTGGAAATAATGAAGTAGAAGCAGTGGTCGTAAACGGTAAACCAAACGAATTTCTTTCGAGTACCTAGTAAGTACGGCTTATTAGGTATCCTTTCTTCTCTTACAATCACATCAAATCTTTGCCACTTTGCACTTTTTACTGGCAAATTTTCTATACATGAATGATTCGTGTTTGGTTTCTGTTGTGGATCAAACTCCTCTCCTTCCCAGGTTGTAACAGGTCCTTCAAGGACACCGAATAAAAGTTCAGTTCATCTTGTGAATGCGTTCTCGTATTGTCTTCTCCCGTTATAACAGTTTCCATTTTGCAATCCCTCGGTCAATTTGAATTCCTAACATATCTGGCGACGAGTAATTACCTACAAGTAGTGCATTTTCACGTTCGGTAACTTACTAAGTGCTCTGGATCCGGGAAATTTCTACCAGTTTCCGTTTTACGGATTCGACATCATGACTGTGCCACACCATTTACCACCACCGACTCAATTTGAACTCGGTAAGGGATCGTGGAAACTTTTTTTGAAGCGTGTGGAAAATATCTTTATTACCTACGCAACGGACGATGAGGACGTAAAAAAGGCGTACCTACTAGCGTCTTTGGGAGATCGAGTATATAACCTCCTACACAGCCTTTGTTTACCCAAGGAACCGGAGGATGTTTCGTATACGTTCAAATCGCTTTCTGAGTTATTGACTAATCATTTACGTCCGGTGAGAGCGCTTTTGGCGGCTCGACAAGCGTTTTATACTGCAAAACAAGCAGAAAACGAAAGCGTGATGGAATTTTCCGCACGAATTCGGACGCTAGCAACCACTTGCGGATTTGGAGCTGAGTTGAACGTAGTTCTACGGGACATTTTTATTATGGGAATTTCAAATAAGAAAATCAAGGATCGTCTTTTCGAAGAAGATGCCAGCAGTTCAACCTTCGATTTACCAAAAGCAATACAGATTGCGGCATCGAAAGAAGCTGCTGGAAAACAGGTGGAGGAAAACGGAACGGTGAAGGTGAAATCAGAACCAGGAGTCGGTGAACTTTCATACATATCGAGTAAACAAAGTAAGTTCAAACCAAACAGGAACTCTAAATCACTATCAAAGAAAACCTCGACCCAATCAACAAAGATTAAACCCAAGTGCGAACATTGTGGATGGCGATCACATAGTTCCAGTGAATGTCGGTTCCGAAATGCCTCATGTTATCGATGTCGTGAAGTGGGACATTTAGCTTCGATTTGCCGATCAAAATCAACTTCGGGTAAGTCAAATAATCAACATTTTTTGACAAACGAAGAAAAAGAAGAGGTAAACGTGTCTTTGAGTGATTCTTTGTATTGTTTACCCACCATGAACTCCGATAAATTACCTACTAATTCTCTGGAACCCTACCAAATTTCTGTTGTGATAAATAACAGACCTTACGTTTTTGAAATTGATACGGGTTCGATGAATAATGTGTTTTCTCATGAATATTATCACGAACACTTTACAAGATATCAATTATTACCCAACGACATCCAGTTAAACGATTACATTGGGCACAAGATACATCCTATTGGGAAAGTGGTGTTACCCATCAAACACAAATCTTTTGTGGGTGATATGGAGTTTTATGTGATCAAAGGGGGAGGCCCACCTCTTATTGGACGTCGTGGTCTGGCTGCACTGAACTATTCTTGGGAACATGCCCTTCAGTACCATTCTACTGAGAATTTCATAGGCACTTCACCAGATATCAAGGGTATTTTGGATTCATTTCCCAAAGTATTTTCTTCAGAGGGAGGAACTTTTTCGAAATATAAGGTTTCTCTAACTTTGAAGGAGAATGCCCGTCCAGTATTTTTTAAAGCCCGTTCATTACCCATAGCTCTTAAAGATAAGGTAGAATCCGAGCTGTTCCGACTGATAAAATTAAACGTGTTGGAACCCGTTGACAGCAGTCCATGGGGAACCCCAATTGTGCCTGTTTTAAAACCAAATGGGTCCGTCAGAATCTGTGGGGACTACCGTCTTACAATAAACCCATATTTGGAGGAAACTGGACAAAATTTGCCCCGTCTAGATCACTTGTGTTCAAATTTTGGAGGTGCCACTGTTTTTTCAAAAATTGACTTGGCGGACGCATATCAGCAACTGGAGTTGGATGAAACCTCCAAAGTATTAACTACGATCACTACGCATATGGGCCTGATGAGGTACCGAAAACTTTGCTTTGGAATTGCTTCTGCTCCTAATTGTTTTCAAAAAGTGATGGATTCACTATTTAGGGGTATGAAGGGTGTTGGGTCTCTCCTTGACGATATTTACGTTGCAGGTCGCACAAGAGACGAACACAATCAACGCCTTCGTCGAGTTTTGGAGATTTTGGACAGTGCCAATTTTCGTGCCAAACCTGAGAAGTGTTCCTTTGCGCAGCCGGCCATCCAGTACTTAGGACACAAAATTGACAAAAATGGACTACATATGACGGATGAGCACCTGCGAGCCATCAAAGAAGCTCCATCTCCAAGCGATATCGGTACCCTAAAATCATTCTTGGGTATGATAACTTTTTATATAAAATTTGTACCAAAAGCTGCTGAGATTCTACAACCATTGTATGGTCTACTCAAGAAGGAGGCCGAGTGGATTTGGACAGAAAAACAGCGTAGAGCGTTTAAGAAAATCAAACAAATTTTGATCTCGCGACCTGTTTTAACGCATTTTGATCCAAATTTACCACTAATACTCACAGTAGACGCCTCATCTATAGCAGTAGGAGCTATTTTGGCACACACATTACCAGAAGGTGACAAGCCAATTGCTTATGCATCTCAACTTCTCACAAAAACTCAGCAGGGTTACGCATCCATAGAGCGGGAGGCCTATGTCATCATGTATGGAATAAATAAATTTAAAGATTTTCTTTATGGCCGTCAGTTTGTCCTAGTCACGGATCATCGACCACTAATTTACATATTTGGTCCAAAGAAAGGATTGCCGATTTATGCAGCCAACAGGATACAACGTTGGGCTTATTTTATTTCCAATTTCAATTATAAATTGAAATGTGTTCGTACTCATGAAAACTGTGCAGATTATTTATCGCGGATACGCTGGAACATTCCTGAAGAAAATGATGCAGATCCATTCGATAAAATTTCCTATTTACATTTCATTAATGAAAACTGCCCTTTCAGACTCGATTGGCACACAATTCAGAAGGAGACACGAACAGACCCAAATTTGTCCAAGGTGGTTGGTAAAATTATTCTGGGAGAGAATTTACCTGCCGAGGAAGAATATTCACCCTACAAACGAAGAATTTTGGAACTCTCCGTTGAAAAAGGATGCCTCATGTGGGGATATCGAATCGTAATTCCAAGCAAATTGAGGAAAGCCGTACTTGAGGAACTCCATTCGAACCACTTTGGAGCAACAAAAATGAAGAGTCACGCACGATCATTCTTCTGGTGGCCTTCACTAGATCGTGATATCGACAAAACAGCTACAGAATGTACAGTATGCTGTCAATTCCGAAGTGCGCCCCCGAAATCAGTTCTCCAGCCATGGTCATGGCCTTCTGTAGTGTGGACCCGTGTTCACATTGATTTCCTTGGACCGGTTAATCAAAAATTTTATTGTTTTGTGATACAAGACGCTACATCCAAATGGATTGAGAACTATTTCGTGTCATCAGCTACAGCTTCGGTGGCGATCGAAAGACTCCAGGAAGTATTTTCACGCTTTGGTTTGCCTCGGGCTATCACCTCAGATGGTGCCAAATGTTTCACTTCAGATGAATTCACAGGATTTCTGAAATCATATGGAATCCTACATCTGCGTGGACCACCATTTCATCCAAGATCTAACGGCAGTGCCGAGAGCGCTGTGAAGATCGTGAAGAGGTGTATAAAAAAAAGTCAAGCTGATAATTCACTGAAAAGACCTTTAAGTATGTCAGTTAACAGATACCTGTTTCAGTATAGAAACACTATTCATGCAGCAACAGGGGACACACCAGCAAACATGCTTTTGAAAAAGAAACCATTGACGCCATTCGACCAAATGATTCCTTGTTCAGATGACGTAGCGTTTGGACGTCAGGTATCCATGATTAAGCAAGGAGGACGACGAAATCTCGAATTGACAAAAGATGAAATGGTGTGGACCAGAGACTATCGTGAGGGTCAGCCAAAATGGACTCAGGGGTCTGTCCAAGAAGTTTTGGGAAGCCAAACAGTTCTTGTCAAAACAAAGGACGACAAAATTTGGACCAGACACATTGACCAAATTTGGCCCGGATCGCCTAGTAAATCTGGACCAGAACCTACGGAGGAACCGCTATCGGAAAACCCAACGACACCCGCACATAGCACTGGAGGGACACCAACTTATACACCACCACTTATGCAGGGACCCAATCCTAACCCTTCAAGACAGTCTGTTGGAGCTCCGTTTCCAGAAACTCCTAGAAGATCACAACGCAAAAGATTTAAACCTCAACGCTTTCAATGAACAACATTTTTGCTGCTTGAAGTATCCTTGATTAATACATTTTCTTAAAATTATGTCAGTTGTACATAAGATAAAATTTTCTTTCAAATTTCAATTAATTTTCAAGTTTTTTTTAGGGGGGAGATATGTTGTGGATCAAACTCCTCTCCTTCCCAGGTTGTAACAGGTCCTTCAAGGACACCGAATAAAAGTTCAGTTCATCTTGTGAATGCGTTCTCGTATTGTCTTCTCCCGTTATAACAGTTTCCATTTTGCAATCCCTCGGTCAATTTGAATTCCTAACAGTTTCTTTAGGGACTCTTGTAGGACTTATATGTTTTGGTAGAATTGGTACTTAGAGACTTGGTGATTTTGAATAAGTTTAATTTAGAATCGAGGTGAGACCTGGTAGGAAAAAATTTACTATTTTTTCCACTGGTAAGTATGTAGTTACTTGTTTCCTTGCTACGCCTTATTTTTATCTAAAATATTATTTTCAGTTTGATCTACAAGAACGGTCACGTAATATAATAACTTTTACAACTAGTAGTATCTGTACGGATAGGATGTCATACTTGTGTAAATAATGGCTGATAACCTGAGAAGCTGGATGATTCCACAACCAGTGAAGAATAACCAACAAATAAACCGTTGTGTCATTTCTGTAGAATTATTTCTAAAAGTTCTCCGAGAAGAGAGTAATGCTGGGATGAAAGTACGTATTACACTTGAACAAGGAAAACGTAAGTCGTAGTAATGCCAACCCTAGGTTAGGTGGGGCTCAGCTTGAAACTTAGGTACCGTAGTTGATTATAATCAAATTATCCGTCAATTTGATTCAAATTGGCGACTTTTACTGATGCGCCTGATGGACGCATTAGGTGTTTTCATGTAATGTGACTGTGGATATCGATCACAATGATCGTTGTTGATGCTGAAGCTCATTGCATTAACAGCGTTAATCGCGTTAACATGAAGCGCATCGGGTGGATGGAGTGACGAGCCGGAAACTGGGTTGATGGGAAAGGCCGTGACAGGTGCTAATTGTGGTTGAACCGCTGCTTGTCTCTGCCCTCTTCACCACAACAGCTTTAAACCCCTTCCCACACCAATCACCCCTCCACAGCCCTCTTCCCACTGATATTAATTTTAGTTAATTCGCAGCAGACAGCGGCTGGAAGGAACGTCTTATCAGGTACCTTCCAAAACTCTCTTCCTATTATAACGAACTAGCACGCCCATTACGTTCAACATTGTGGGTTTGTCACTGTACTTCATCCACGTGATTTAGACACTTTGGTTCTGGCACAGTCTCGCGAAATTCTGTCTCAAGATACAAAATTTTCCGCGGATATTACAAATAGGGACTCGGCATCTTTACACTGCCTGTTCCTTTTAGACCAGACGAATTAGAGAAATAGGAGAAATAATTCATAGTAGAGAAATTCCTTCACCAGGGTCTTCCTTCACACGTGGTTAATCATACCTCAAAAGTCCCCTATGGTGGGGGGTGAGCTCGAGGAGTGGGGGAGGATTTTCTCCTATTTTGGTTTATTATTTTCAATAATGACCCTTTGGAATCGACCGAGAAAAAAAAATATTTTAACCCCCTCTCAAAATTTGTTGGTTTACGTTTCAAGGTGCGTAGAATCCAAAAATCGAATAAAAATTTGGCCGTCTGCGCGCCGTACGGATTGACCGATTTTGATGAAATTTGGAATGTAGGCTCCATCTGGGGTCTAGTTGTGCCCCGAAGATTTTGGTTGATGTAGGTTTGATAAGGGTTGAAAATTAAATTTTGAAATTTTGAAAACGCCCTAACTCAAAAAGTTTTGATATAAAGGTATTGTTTTTCCAGCAATTTAAGATAGTATAGCATTTTTAGAATCTTTTGAGACCACGCGGAGCCCTGTAGGACAAACCGTTCGCTCCCTACGAGAATTTAAGGATTGGACGTACGATAAATCAGAAACACGAGTGTGAACCGCGAAAGAGGCCTAATCTCCGTTCAAATTTTAGCTGACCAAGATGCGATTGATGTTTTTCTTCATGTTGGATGGTTGGTGGCTTTGCAGACGAGTGATCTATATAGAAAAATAATAAACCATTGTGTAATAATTTGGAGCGTTTTTGCCTATAAATTGAAAGTAAGCGTTCTAGCTACTAGTATACTTTACTAAAATAAAGGAGATACAATTCCCTACAATTTTCATTACTGACAAGTCTCTACGATTAGGCGATCTGCCGCAAGAGCGCGTTGAAAGTAGATACCGTTTTGAAAAATCGGCAAAAAGGCCTTTTTATTATCTTTTTACTCAGAAATCATTCTTACAAAGCTTCTAGGTAACTTCAAATATGCTCATGACTTGTTTTCCGAACTTTAGTGATGCTCAGACAGTGAATCCAGCAGGTTTTGTTTCTCCTGTCACTTTGACTCAACTTTTCTAAAAACAATCGTGTCGGTCGCATGTTGTTTTTAGCCCCTGAAATGAATGTTGAGAATGACGTTGTATTATCGTTTGAATGAGGTAGTTTTTGAAGCCTCGGCGAGAATCCGCAATATAAATGCTGGGGAAAAAATTGATTCTTGTTTTTTTTAATCGATGCTTAAAATCTCCTAAAATCGGTATTTTTTGATAATTTTATTAATTTTAAGAATCGGGCGATTCGATTCGGAATCTAAAAAATTGAAAACCGATAGTCTTCTGCTTCTAACGACAAGTACTTATTTTTGCATTCAGTAGCTATGTAAACCATTTAAAAGCACAAAGGTGAAAACTGCACAGTTGTGTTTGATGGTTACCTGGACACTGCCAACACTACAAAACATGCAGAACAGAAACGTCGCTCCTCCAACATCGCATCTTAGGAACGTTTGGTAAAAGTGACAGGAGAAACAAAACCTGCTGGATTCACTGTCTGATCATCACTGAAGTTCGGAAAACAAGTCAGGAGCATATTTGAAGTTACCTAGAGGATTTTTCTACGGTATCTACTTTCAAGGCGCTCTAGCAGCAGATTGCCTAATCGTAAAGACTTAAGCCAGTGATTAAAATTGTAGGGAATTTTATCCACTTTAATTTTAGTAATAGTACATAAGTCTCTAGAACGCTTACTTTTCAAGTTATAGGCAAAAAACCGAGAAAAAGTCGAAAAAATAGGAGAAAGTCCTCCCCAGAGCTCACGGGGGGGGGGGGGGGGGACCATAGGGGACTTTTGAGGTATGATTAACCACTTGTGAAGGAAGACCCTGGTGAAGGAATTTTTTACTATGAATTATTTCTCCTATTTGCCCATTTTTGGTCTAATTCGCCTGGGCTTTTTGACAATCCATGAAATCCAGTAGGAACAATGGCAAACACGAAATGTGCGTGAAGATTGAAGGCGTTCAGGTATACTAGTTTCTGTAAGTTCTCCTTCCATCTCATGTTCAAGCAGTGGGGGCCATTTACCAACCTTCATTTTCTACTAATTCACTGTTTTTATTTTATACGCATTATTATTTGCAATAGTGACAGTGCGTATTGAGTGATTCTCAAGGTCAATGGGAGTAACATCAGTAACATTACCAGTTGTTTCCAGGAGATACGGTGAGTCCATTTAGTAAGAAGAAACTGAAAAATTATGTTTTTAGCAAGTTTTTAGGAATTTCATCCGAATTTGATGATATTTTCCAGGATGGTTCAAATTTACATGTAGATGGTCCCCTATGAAAATCATCACCCCGGGACAAATAGTAGCCAGTGAGCATGTGCAAACGTGAATTTCCTCGTAACAGCCATAACTCCTCGTTTTCCGTCCAATTTCTATGACATTTTTAGAGGTGCGGGTTGACGTGCAGATGGTCCCCCATTAAGGTGGTGCAAGGAACTTGCACTTCGATTGATGTTTTGAGTAAGCTACTAAGCATGGTCATCTATACAATGAGGCAATGGAAACGAGGGAACTATGTGCCACAACCCCTTGGTAGACTTTTTTAAACATTGAAAAGTGAAAAAAACAATGCTTCCGCTACCTTGGTAGACTCAGAAGCAAAATTGAGGGAAATGTTATTGCCAATTAATTGTAGAATCCCCGAAGTATTTCTGATCGATTTCAGGACTCCCAGGATACATCAATTTCATTAATCAAGGTCGGATTGCAAATGAAACTGTTTAGTACAAGACTAGTCAGTACTGAGTCAGCGGTTTGACCTTTTCTCTCGAGAACTATGACAAACTGCATTCCATGTTTGTAGACATCTCATGTCGAAGGCAAAGGAGAAGATGGAAAATAAACTCAAATATCTAATGATTAGAGATCTAAAACATTGATAATATTATTCACTGAAACCTAGGGAGTGGTGAACGAGCTCATCGAATAGTTTCTGAAACTTTGCCAGAATGAGGAACCAGGTTAAAGAACCTCAGAAAGTACCGTAAATATCAATAATTTAATATTCATCTAGAAACCTAATACTGATTTGATTAAAAACACTCACGTACAGCTTGACACTGATAGCTGACTTTTAATTGACGAAAAGAAATTTTAAACTTGGCTTCTCGAAGTGAACCATCATCTCACATGCTAGAACATTATTGCTAATTTGTTTGGTCCGCGATGAAGAACTCGCAGGAACAGTAGACTTGGGGAAAGTAAAACGGGCTGACAGAGGTGGAGCAGTGCAAACATGTGGAAGGAAAATTGGCTGTTCCTTGGGGGACAACCAGTTGCTCTATGACAAGCTGGGGTAGAGAAACTGTCACATCGCATCAATCCAGCGCACGGCTCTTCTTCACCTACCATTCCGACATACCGTGGGGCGGATTACCCACTCAGGAAACGAGAATTGAATGAGGGCTTCAGCCTACACTTTCCGTTCTTCTCCTTCATATTACAACTCTCGCGCTTGTTTTCATATTAACCCCTGCACTCTCGCTCATAGCCCTTGCCGATACCTTCATGACCGAACTAGATACCTACGTAGTGCTAATGACCATTTACTGCGCTCCATTTATTGCTAAGTTCAACCTTGACGGTCAATTTTGAGGTGAATGCTTCAATCCTCCCCTCTAATTCTTATTTTTAAGCCATCCGGTATTTAATTACGAGTATGAATCGAGCGGTATGTACAATAAATTTTTTCAGAGGCTCTCGAGGAAATTCGATTCTGAAACACGTTCATGCCCACTGGGTGCGGAAGTTGCGCTATTGTAATTTCATCACAATCGGATCCTTTTGACAGGAACAGAGAACTCAACGTTTTTAAACTTTTTTCCACAAAAGTCCAATAATTTCGTATGGTTTTTTTTATGGTCTCTGAAAAACAAGCTGAGCGCACTTGTTCGCATTCTTGATAGCGACCTTGCCCTAATAGTCTCAAAACCGCCAGGCAAGTGTGCTATCGCAATAAAACGTGTAATTATTGTAACCTTTATTTCCCTACAATGAACAATATTATTAAACTCTACAAAATTACAGAACCTATTGAAGAAACGGCTACAAACGAAAAAATAAAGAATAAGTTGGGAAAACAATCCATAAAACCAATTTTACGTAACCTTCTTTGAACAGTGAGCCTGAGTTAGAAGATAGAGGTTTGGAAAATAAGCCAAAATTTCACTAAAACAGCTGAAAAGTGCTTAAAATTGTACTAAATGTCAATGAAGATCTGGTTGAATGAAATAAATAGTTAGGAAGCTTATTTGAGTAGCCTGGCTTAAGTAATCATAGATGAGCGCACTTACCCGTAAGGCGCTCTTGACCATAACGAGCTATGGTCTATTTTGATTTGATGTATTTGTATAATTTATGTATAATGCAATTTCAATGTATTGATGATCGGGATTCAGTCAATGGATAACTTTGCTCTATTCGATATTTATTCAGTGTTATGTTGGACAGAAATGTTAAATAAAGATGAGATAATCAAGTTTTATTTTAAACCGAATCCAAACCATCATTGTAAACCAAGGATATAAGATACGAGTACCTTGGCATTGTACTTTCCACACCATACTACAAATTTTTCTACCACAAAATACCACAACATCTCATTACTGATAGAACCTAAAAAGTGTATAACCACATGATCTATCTGTATATGTATATACCTAGAATTTTTTCATACATATTATGGTTAAAATCCTATTTTGTGCTTGCTTTATACAGGGTTTATCAGGCTCGACTCGCTAAACTTCAAGGATCAATTCTACAAGATATTTCCCACAAAAAATGTCTCCTAGCATCTTTGTTTAAATCATGTTAGCAATTTTTTAAATCTTAAAATTCAAAACAAAACATGGCTTTGAAAAAAATTGGTACCTACGAGACATTTTTTGTTTGAAATACCTTGCAGAATCGATCCCTGAAGTTAAGCGAGTCGAGTCTGATACCCTGTATGCAGGGTGCCTCAGATTTATCGATCCGAACTTCTTAACCGCTAAAACTAAAAATTTGTCCGACCCATCCAAAAAATTCAACTCGACCAATATGTTTTGAATTAAATTTTTGTTTGTACATTCGATATTAATTAATAAACATGCCCGTAACTCCCTTAGATTACATATAAACTAATTTAAACTTAAAATTTGAGGATACCAATGGAAAAAGCATTAAATTTCCGTTATGCTCAATACCAGATACACCTCATAAACCCCATTGCCCTAAGAGTACGACAGAATCGTTTTTCAGCAATTAAGCTGATAAAAATTATTTTGAACACACCGTTGGGAAGTATGCTCATTGCTGATATTTTTTTCAAAAAGGAATAAGTGAAAATACCTATAGTTTACAAATACTTGAATTTACGTATAATTTAAGTGAGTTACGGAGTGAGTTACTTCTACAAATTAAGATCGAAATCACGGAAAAAATGAAAAAAACATCCGCCAAGTGGTTGTGGTACATCTTTGTATCCCTCCATTCGATTGTATAGATGGTTCAATGCATTGTAGATAATCTCAATCTATAAGCACCTTGCACTACCCTCATGGGGAACCATCAACACGTCAACCCACACAATCCCTGAAAATTTCATCGAATTCGAATGGAAAATGTAGAAGTTAAGGCTGGTACAAGGATTTTCGTTTGCACATGCGCAGAGGCTACTGTCAATCTGGAGATGATGATTTTAACCCACCCGCACAATCCATGAAAATCTAATTGAAATCGTACAATAACATCGTATTGTTTCGCCCGTTACAAGGATTTGATGACAGACAGACAGACAGACAATGAACCAAACTTGCTAAAGGCCTAAAACGTCAAACGCGAGTGGAAATTTTGATTTTTAATAACTTTCTTTTTTCAAACTTGTAAAGTGAAATCAATGCTTCTACTACTTTGGTAGACACGGAAGCCGAAAATCGGGCTGGATGGGGAATTCAGAATAAATGCTGTAGAACAAAAGTTGTTGCAAATAATGATGTTGTTGTGCGCCTGATTCAAACAAAATTTTAATCGAAAGTAGACCTCATCCTGAGAATTTTGACACCAGCCGTTCTCTTTTCGGACTGGTAGACCTTTTTCGATGATTTTTCAAAGTTTAGAAAGTTTATGACGTCAGGCGGCCTCCCACCTGGGCGGGACCCCCAGCCCACTGTGACGTCATAAACATTCGAAACCAAAAATCATAGAAAAAGGTCTTCTCACGCTAGAAGGTACGGTTGGTGTCAAAATTCTCAGAATGAGGTCCGGTTTATATTAAAAATTACAATAAACAATTTTTCTGACCCATGCGCAAACCTCATCAGGTAGAATCAGTTTTTCAAGTTTGGATCATTAGTTTTAGGACACCCTGTCCATGACGACCGTTCAAATTTTCCTTTCCCTCCCCCTTCCGCATTTTCAAACATCACGTAGGGAGCCGGGTCCGATATCGTTTTGCTATAAACCTGAAGAAGGGTGCCATGTGTACTGCGCCTACTGCTCCTAATGTTTTTGACTCGACCTGAAAGCATCAAGCTTCCATTAAGTGGTTTTCCTCATGAATAAAGCCGCAAGCTCTCTTCATTCGGAAGCCCTTTGAGCGTGATCAACTAACGACTCGGCCGTTTGATCTTAGGGTTCATTTCCTCACAACAACCTCACAAATTGGGGAAACAAAAATGATGACAAAGGAGGAATGAACGTTTTTGTTATAACGGCTCTCTGCCAAACCTTGATCGTCGTCTAACGAAATTCGTGATCTCATCGTTACCAAGTGATTAACATTGAAATATCGCTCAAAAGGTTCAACGAGGCAACGTATCGAACCAAAATACCGCTTAATTAGTCGTACCTACCCTAAAAATGAATGAAACTCAAAACGCGAGTTGAATTCTGTTTAGAAAATTCAATATTCGATCGAGTATTCGATCTGGAAAACCTAATTTACATCTACTCATTTTAGCCACTTGAAACTCTACATTTGAAAATCTTCTATCTACTATATTTTCCCTGTGAGCCCCTATTGAACGCGTTTCCTCCTTTGGTCCAAACATAGCTACTACAGTATTTGCTGATATTTTTTATGGCAACTTTAACCACAGGCCCTCTTAGGGAATTTAGGGAATGTTTTGTCGGAGTTAACGTTCCACTTCTCTCACCGAGCTTTGGGCCGGCTAGTTGCCTTCATCAGGGCTCGGAATCGACCCAGCAGCTGTACACATACTAGTACTGATCATCGTATTTTTACTATTAAAATAGCATTACTTGAGACAGTACTTACCAGCAAAGCATCGTCATTTGGCTGGTGGTTGCTAGAGAAGCACAACAGAGTGACACGAAGCTCAATTCAAAGAAATAAACAATTGAACATTTGAAATTTGAACGTTGGCCTATTTCCATTAGTGAACAATCTTTATCGATTCACACTCGCGATTTTGCTGGAATTGGTGGTAATGATGGATTGACGATAACACTTCGAAAATTCGCTCGTCCACTCACTGGACAAATAGGAATTTTATCATTGCACACTTACTTGGGTTTTCATGAATCATTCTCGAGATGTGATTCACACTTTCAAATTTATTCTTCGAGTAAGTTCCAAGTGAAAAACATTTGAACCTTTCATTTTTTTGGTTTATTCATTTCAATAATGAACCTTTGGAATCGGGGGAAGGAGAAAGAATTTCAACGCCAATAAAAATTTTATGGTTTACTTTTCAAGGTGCGTGGAAAAGCGTAAAAAAATCGAATAAACAATTTTCCGTCCGTCCGCGGCTTGGTTACTATGAACCGATTTTGATGGAATTTTGTATATGGGCTCAATTTATGGTCTAACTGTGCCACGATGGGGAAAACCAGGGGTTGAAATGTTCATAACCCCCTAGCCCAAAAACATTCGATATAAAGGTATAGTTTCTGCATCAATTATTTAAGATAGTATTGCATTTATCGGCATTAAACCCCCCAGAGCTCTGTAGGGACCAACATTTGCTCCCACAGATGGCTTGAAGTTGGGACGAATGATAAAGAAGAAACACGAGCGTGACTCGCGAATGAATATTCACTGATAAAAATAGTGTTTTTTTTTTTGCAGACACTGAAGAAGGTAATGAAGTTATCGGAAACTCGACAAATAAAGTAGAGTTTTTTAGTAGAACCCATACTCAATCATAGTTGATCTTAACAATATTATTTGGGTTCACTTGTGTCTATTGAAAATCGGCCTAAAGCGCGGCGAAAGAAGATGAGTGGCTTGATTGGTTCTTATTTTCGATACCTCTGTCATCATAATTCGTGGGTCTACATCCGAATGGATTTATGAGACAGGTAGAACTTTTTTCTGCTAATGGACGTTGTTTCGTGGACGGTGCTGCGGTTGTCCCGTTCAAAACAGAGGAGATGGTAGTATTGTATAGTTGTCGCCAGCAGGAGAAGAGCGGAGCATCGCAGGAAGCTCGACCTACCTGCCCATCTAATAAATGAATGGATATGCCCTTCAGCCGATTGACGGGCGCGAAGGCCCTGGTTCGCTCCCCAGCGTCAATACTCGAGAGGAGATGCTGCCCCACCCGTCGTTCTACCTATCCCAATTAACTTACGGGAGTCTTCGCTTGATTCATCGTTTGCCGAAGTTGACTCAAAGTCAGAACGCGCAGGTTCACGTGTGAATGAAGCGGAATGATGTACGTGAACTTTTAGTGAATTTTCAAAGGGGAAGAGAAAAAGTTATTGCGAAGTTTTTGAACCATTGTAAAGGTTTCTATTTTTGTTGATCCTGAAAAAAGTCTTCCAAGTGGCTGTGGCACATAACTTTCTCGTATCCATAACTCGGTTGTATGGATGATCCGATGCATATGTAGTAGCTAATCTCCAAACATTAATTTTCAATTGCCTTTCACTAACCTCTACCACCTATACAGCAATCGATACAATCCCTGAAAATTTCATCAAAATCATACGGAAAATGTAGAAGTTACGACATTTATACGGTATTTATGTTTGCGCGTGCGCAGCGGCTACAATTATAGTATCAATAATTAATCCAGAAGCACTGATTTTCGTGGGGGACCATTTATTCGCCAAAATGCACAACACCTGAGATTTTCATCAAATTCGGGTGAAAAATGTAGAAATTATGGGTGTTACAAGGATTTTACGTTTGCTCATGCGTAGCGGCTACCAACAAACAAGGAGTGATGTTTTTTTTCCAGATTCCAACTCTTATTTGTGAATTTGGATTGAGGATATTAAAGATACCCCAGGATCCCCATCAAACAATTTGAGACAAGATTTTTTCTAGGCAGTATCAAATATCCATAAGTGATTCATAAATAGCTCAATCATTTTATAATATTAATAATGAACCATTGGAATCTACCGAGGGGGAGATGTCCCCTATTGAGCTCACAACTTTCATACTATTCTGTAATACTTTTTAACAGTTGGCAGAATTGATTGTTTCATTTGATTGAATTGCATCACAATAACACACTGAATTGGCTTGATTATCTCTATTTATTGAGATTATAACTAGTCCCATCTCAATGACCAACGTTGTACATGATTGAAAAGGCGTACGGCCTACTCCAACGTTTAACTCGCGTCCCAAGGCTGGTTGGTTCATTGGTTTATGAAAGGAAACTATCTATCCAGGTTACATGGCCTCCACTCCTCGCTTTATGTATTTATGTATGTGGCTCTTGGGTTGGGGAGCTAGTTTGAATACCAAATCCCTTCCTCGGTCATCCAGGGGCGGAGGATGTAAAGTAGTACTGAAGCTTGGCGAAACCTTTGCTGCCAACTTTTGCAATCACCTCCGCTGTCAATATGACATGCCTACAAAGAATAAATAAAAATATAAAACACGCACGCCCTCGAACACGTCGAAACCTCCAAACCCTGCGTTCTGACAGGTGATTCGCTTTTACACTTCTCGAATAAGCGGAGTTGGTGTTCAATAAAATACATACAATCGATTGATAAATCCATTCCGGCAGCATGAGTTGAGATCGAATGTCTAAAGTACAATTTTCAATGATTTTTGATCTACGATTCTTATCATGTAGTAGTAAATTTTGAACAGGTTCTGACTATAATTTGTATAGTAATATTGTCCCGGTAGATGAAGCGTGAAACTATCAATTCCAAACGATTCACTCCGGGAAAACAACGAGCTGCAACCCAAAAGTTTAAAATAACGTAGAGTTGTTCACAGAAATAAAAATAGCTTACTTCAGCTGCCTTCAGCTTCGCTGAAGGAAATTAAAAATATTCCTCTTCCTTGAAGCGGTATTGTTTGCATAAATAGATGGTTCCGTTGTATCAGAACTGGAGCTTACATTTATGGTTATATTCAATTGTGAGTCATTCCAGACAATGCTTGCCGCCACGATGATCAGACCTCAACGGCACTTCTGACGTAGTTGGGTTAGGATCTTTTGAGTCACAAATTGTTCAGTCCCGACTTGACCACTCAGAGACGTAAAACTCTTTGGGAGTGACGAGGAAGTTGAGGAAGCTGTCACCAAATTGACCGACGAGCTGGCGGCAAATTCCCGTGCAAAGGGCATTTTGAAGCTCGTTACAAGGTATTCGAAGACTATTGAGGTATCTGGCAATTTTATAGAAAAAATAATAGACATTCTGCAAAATAATTACTGTAAATTTAATAATGTTTGAATGGAAATTCGATTTAAAAAAGAGAAACTTATTTTGTGGATACCCTTGTAGTACTATTAGATATACCTAGTATTTAAATTATTTAAAACTCCCCTCAAAAAGTCGTCAAGGTAGGCCGAAATATATCTGGTGATTAGCTATCGTTTGTTTTGTTCCATTGGAAATGACTATACTGCCTCAATAAACCAAATAGATGGGATAATTTTGTTTTTCGTAAACATGAACGTGATACGGATATTGTCCGATACATTTTGGCCCCATGAGTTAGGGCTGCAGGGAATGCCGAGGATGAACCCCTCCAAAGTTGGCAAGTAGCTACAAGTAGGTAAGTTCCAACAAAGTAGGTAAGTAACTGCAAAGTAGGGAGGGTGTAGGTTGGGATTGTCTATGAAATGGAATCAATTCGGATCAAAGCCCCGGAATGTTTCTGAATATTTCTAACAGTATTTTTCCCTAATATTTTGCTATTTTCGAACAAACAACCATAATATTTGTTAGGATGTACAACACACTGGTGAAGTCAAAACCATGAACCGACGAGTCTTTTCTCCATCGAGCTTAAAGCCATGATTCTATTTCATAATGAAACGAAAATGTGCAGTCCAAATTCATTAAGAAATATATTTGTCACCGACTGTATTTGAGCATACAGTGGTGAAATCACACTGGTTGGTGCGTGGGTTAAACATTCTCCTTAGCTGCCCAGACTAGTGACGGCCGCAACTTTGTCAGTGGTACAACCGAGTATCACACCTAGAATGTTTTTTAGGATGTTGACAATAGACTGGATAAAGAAACGTCGATGCCATACGTAAGACGGCAACCCCCTACATCATCCTCAGATTTAAAAAAAATAAGAATGGTAAACATGCCGTCCAACTTCATACCTAGTGACATTGATTTCGTTCACTGAGAATGAGAATTGTTTCATTCTTACACAAATGAAGATCATGAAAAAAATAACGCAATTCGTTGGACAGTCGATGGACACCATAGATACTCATTGATTTTAATCCTAGAGGTGAAACCATTATTGCTAAACATGATGTTTTCATGAATGAACAATAGAAATAGAGATTGTTAATCTAAAGCCAATAGGTAATTATCGCACCCCAAACATTTCGAAAGCTGATTGCTATAAATTCTTCTTTTGAAAACACGACTCCGCCTTTTCACACCTTTCCTGTTCATGGTGGGATGGAACTCAAATTACTTTTAGATAACTTCTAAAAAAAAAATTTTTTTAAAAATCTAGCATTATGCATGGATTCGACGCTGCAATGAAAGGAATTATAGTCGGACAGCGCCACACAACATAGCGAGATAACCCACCCTACCACGCCTGACCAATTTGGTTGGTTCTGACGCTCAGGCGTATCTCCGCACACCCTAATCAGATTTTTAACTTCCCCTTCTTCAAACTTTGATCAGTCGTATGAAGGAACCTTCATACACCAACCGGAACATTCTGAGGAATATTCAAGCTATGAATACAATAGGGAAAATTATATTCCAAAAAAACCATTTTATTTTAAGTTTGGCGGCTAAATTTCAGATTGGTAAAACCCAAATTGGATTTGATGGCGTGCTGAACGAGGCATTATTTGAAGGTCGCTTACTAAACGCCATTTTTGATGTTAAATGTCATAGAAAACGAAGCACTCACCCGACAGTCACTTCGGTGTCTCACAATTTCTTTATTTCTTTACCTGTTCCATCCCGTTTGAGGTTGATTTGATCAGGAACCACTTCAGGGACGAACTGAACGCGTGAGATGGAGTATTAGGAAACCTTTGATCCAGTCAAGGTGGGATTCTTCTTCTTCTGCCTATCCAGGGCCTTGAAATCGAGCAAAGCGAACGCCCGACCAATAGTGAACGGGAGCGAAGCTGTAGGTACTCGATGAGACGTGACCCGTGGGGGATGAGGTGTGACGTGACATGACATTTACAGTATACCTATTTAGTGAATCTTGTTATACAGCAAACCTCATCGCTCTACGGGTGTTAACATTCAGCAATCAACTCCAACACTTACTCGATATTGTGATTGTAACTATAAACAACATGTTTGTCAATCAACTGAAACGCAGCGAACATTTTTGTTACCCGAGTAAATCGAGCATCAAATATGCGAAGTTTTGGTAGCAATCATATTTATGTTTTTTCAAGAAATAAACGGGGTTTTCCACTTTTCTGGACAATTATTGGTCGATTTTGATTATTCCAGTGGCAAACTTTCAATTTTGCAATTCCCTAAAAAGATGCACTAATAAATCTAAAAAATTCTTGAAAATTTCAAATTTACGTACAACTTTTCACTAATTTTTACCTTTGGAATTACATCATATTGCCGGTTCTGTACGTGACGTCATTTCAAAACATAATGTTTTACAGGATATTTTTACCAAAATTATATTTCGAAAAACCATATGTTGCATGGAAAGTTCTCATGGTATATAAATGTGATCGCTTTGTTACTATAAGTGTTCGCTATAGAGTAAATTACTGTTAAGGGGTGACATTCACTCTTCAACCCTCTCTTCGTATATCTATATATACATATATATATATTTTTTGTTACAAGTACGTCCACTAATTGTTCTATAATTGAATAATTATTATTTTTAAATTCTTCGAAAAAAATGCTGCAAATTATTACACAATGGTTTATTATTTTCTATATAGATCACTCGTCTACAAAATCACCAACCATCCAATATGAAAAGAAAAAAAAAAAAAAAAATCAAAAAAAAATCAAAATCACCAACCATTGATTGCATTTTGGTCAGCTCTAATTTGAACGGAGATTAGGCCTCTTTTGCGATTCACACTCGTGTTTTGATTTATATATATATATATTTCAATATAAACACTTAAATTTTCGTAGTGAGCGAACGGTTTGTCCTACAGAGCTCCGCGTGGTCTCAAAAAATTCTAAAAATTCTATAGAATCTTAAATTGAAGGAAAAACAATACCTTTATATCAAAATTTTTTGAGTTAGAGCGTTTTCAAAATTTCAAAATTGATTTTGGAACCCTTAGGAGTGACCTACATCAACCAAAAGCTTCGGGGCACAACTAGACCCCAAATGGAGCCTACATACCAAAATTCATCAGAATCGGTCAATGCTAAGTGGCAAAAGTGCCGCGTACGGCGTACGGCGTACGGCGGACGGACGGCCAAATTTTTATTCGATTTTTGGATTCTACGTACCTTGAAACGTAAACCATCAAATTTTGAGGGGGTGTTAAAATTTTTTTTTCTTGGTCGATTCCAAAGGTTCATTATTGAAAATAATAAACCAAAATGTGATGTAAGTGATGTATGAAGTGCTCACCACTGAAGAATGCCTTTTTGTTTTATTATTTTAAATAATGAACCTTTGAAATCGACAAAGAAAAAATTGTTTTAACTCCCCCTCAAAATTTGTTGGTTTACGTTTCAAGGTACGTAGAATCCCAAAATCGAATACAAATTTGGCCGTCCGTCCGCCGTCCGCCGTACGCGGCACTTTCCTCACTTAGCATTGACCGATTTTGATGAAATTTTGTATGTAGGCTCCATTTGGGGTCTAGTAGTGCCCCGAAGCTTTTGATTGAGTCACTTCGAAGGGTTGAAAAATAAGGTTTGAAATTTTGAAAAGGCACTAACTCAAACAATTTTGATATAAAGGCATTGTTTTTCCATCAATTTAAGATAGTATAGAATTTTTTGAGACCACGCGGAGCTCTGTAGGACAAACCGTCCGCTCCCTACGAGAATTAAAGAGTTGGACGATAAATCAGAAACACTAGTGTGAATTGCAAAAGAGGCCTAATCCCCGTTCAAATGTTAACTGTCCGAAATACGATCGATGTTTTTCTTCAAGTTGGTTAGTGGTAACAATGGCAAAGCCGTGTTCTTTGCAGAAGAGTGATCTATATAGAAAAATAAAAAACCTTTGTGTTATAATTTGCAGCGTTTCCAACGATTTCAGGTTGATAGGTACTTTCCTAATCATACTTGTTACTCCTAGTATAGTTTTATTAAACTCGTTATTATTCGCGACATGTATGTAGCTGTGATTGCATAATCATGAATTGAGTACAATATTTGTTGGTGACTTTGGTGCCAGCTTTCAATGATCCCCAGAGAAACAAAAGGGAGGATCGTGTAAGTGCTTGTTGGGAGGAAAAGCACACAAAAGCGAGAAAGAAGGCTGATAAGTAGGAGGGAAATCCGATATTCCACGCTTACCTTTCTTCCATCCGTCGAAATTGATTCAAAATAAATAAAAATAAGAGGGAACAGAAAGCAAACCGAGTTATGAAAGGAAAGACAACTTCTGTTCAGTTTCCTCGAGAACGTTTCTTATGCGTGGCTTGTTTTTATCAAAGGGTCTGAGCTATACATCACAGCTCCCAGATATGGAGAACCTTTGTCAGCTAAGGGAAGAGGAACCCCCTCCCCATCCATCTGCCAGACCGTAGCAACCCCTAGGGCTTCCACTCCCCTCTACGCCATCACGTCCCAAACTGTCCTACCTCACCTCTACCAAAACCTCTCATCCAGCCGCTGAAACCTCTCCATTACTTCCCCCCCTCCATTCGTCCTCGCAAGTTTCTCATCCGTTACCTTCATAGCAAATTTCAATTGTGTAATTCACCGAAGAATTTTCACCATTTTCCGGAAAGCAGAGAAAAAATTGAGAGAGCCAAAACGGATGGAGCCATTCATTAAAATAAAAACCGCTCTAACAAAAAAACCAGAGCAACCTCAAAACTGATGTTGACAAACCACTAAAAAGTAAAAAAAAAAAAAATTACAACATTCAGATAGGTTGGTAGCTAGATACGCATCGAATGATAAAATGGGCTTCGGAGGGAATTGGGGCCCGCAACTACCGAAACTTCCATACTGTCCACGTGGCAATACTGCCAACTGCGGTGTTTAGTGACAGTCCACCAGTGTCCGGACTCATGGGGGCCGTATCCTACGTCATGATGCAGTCGCCAAGCAGATATCACGTGCCTTGCTATCAAGCGGTTGGAACGTTGAGAATGAGGGATTATAATGTAATCTCTCAATATAATATAATATCTCATGTGGCGGGGAGAGATTGATTATCACATATATAGATTATATATAGATTATCACATCCTGAGAGACCAGGGTAAGAAGCCGAACATCGTCCCCGACAGGTTTTGCATTATCCTGATGTCCAAGGTGTCCACGGCAGCTTGGATATGCAGCAGACCTGGCGGGCTAAGATGAGAAAGTATGATAGAAATGATTTTCGGCTAGCGGTGTCGGAGCTGAAAGGAGTAGTACCTACTCAGCAACATCTGATGATGGCTGTAAATTATTCATAGTGCGGGGTGTGGTGCGGGAGAAGTACCACGGAGTTACTCGAGTTGGGCATCTCGACAGGTGTAATCCGTGGGATCATGAGACAGCTTCCCTTGGAAGACAGCTGATGACGTCCACGACGCCAGGAATGACAGCCGGACGAAAATCCAACCTGAAATGGTTGTTTACTTTTACTTTTTACTTATCAGACGCTTCCTGCTCAACTCATACTTGAGCTGGTGGTCTTTTTATAGAGGCACTTACCTTCATCCCTCCCTCCCACCACAACATTCCTCAACATCCATCATCCCTAGGGCCGGCGTCAAGTGAGTCATGGGTGTCCTCCTCATTACTAAATTTGTACTTTTTTATTTATGGCGTGCTACCTCCGTCTTTGAGGGGAGATTTGAAAAAATTCACCGCTGTATAAGTACAAACATACTTGAGAATTTTCTACATAATGGGTATCATTGTAAGATACATTATCGTTTTACAGAGGTGGATTTAAAAACTATTAGCAGGTTCCCTAGCACTTTTCCGGTGTGTCCAAACTCTTCACCGTATACCCGTAAATGTTGTACATATGTTTTCCGTATACCCGTATATATAGTAACATTAAAAGTTCCCAGAAGTTCACTATACCAAAATACAATAAGCAAGTGTTAAGTTGGCTAGTTACAGAAGGGGGCTTAGACGCAAGAGGCTACTAAACAGCGCATATGAATAGGATTAGAGGTTATTAAATAGCGTCCATATAAATATGTTACCTAGGATTCAAGTTGTGTGTGGAAACGCTGCAAATTATTACACAATGGTTTATTATTTTTAATTTTTCTATATAGATCACTCGTCTGCAAACCCACCAACCATCCAACATGAAGAAAAACATCGATCGCATTTCGGTCAGCTTTAATTTGAACGGAGATTAGGCCTCTTTTGCGATTCACACTCGTGTTTCTGATTTATCGTACGTTCAAACTTTAAATTTTCGTAATGAGCGAACGGTTTGTCCTACAGAGCTCCGGGTGGTCTCAAAAAATTCTAAAAATTCTATAGAATCTCAAATTGAAGGAAAAAAAATACCTTTACATAAAATTTTTTTGAGTTAGGGCGTTTTCAAAATTTCAAATTTGATTTTGGAACCCTTAGAAGTGACCTACCTCAACCAAAATCTTCGGGGCACAATTAGTCCCCAAATGAAGCCTACATACCAAATTTCATCAAAATCGGTCAATGCTAAGTGGGGAAAGTGCCGCGTACGGCGGACGGACGGCCAAATTTTTATTCGATTTTTGGATTCTACGTACCTTGAAACGTAAACCATAGTTACAGTTATGTAAAGTAGGTTTCAATTTATTTACTTTAGGTATCAATTTATTTTAATGTGTAAAAATGTGAAGTATTGTTTAGTAATTTAATTATTATAGTAATGAATAGCATTAGTATCCGAGATGGAGCGATTTTGCAAAGATCCTACCCAACAACACGAGCCAAGCCAAACGTCGAGTAGGAAATCTGAGCAAGTCGCATCCCTTCATGCATTTATCTAATTGTAAAAATGTACAAAATGGTGCCAAATAAACAAATATCTACCTAAACCTATCCTAAGCTTATAGGAAGAAGAAGAAGTAATCTTCTTGAATTTCCCAATGCCCAAAAAGGTGCCGCCGAAAGTTAGGTTCCTGATTAGGTACCATTTCACTTCCGATTATATAAGTGAACCACTTGATTAATTATTTACTGCTTTAATCCGGATATGTCAAGTAAAAACACACATTTTTCCTGTTTCTTTTCACTAGAAAGAGGTATCCAGATCTGTCTATGTCTTACCACTTCATATCGACAGGTTGTGTTTCTGTGGTGGTTTTGACAAGATGAAAAAGTTTCTGGTTCCCCATTGACATAGTAAATATTCATCGTCATTATTACGAATAACAATACGTATGGAATAAAACCTGCAAAGTTGAAGAAAATTAAAGTAGGTAGTAAAAATAGTTATCAAAAATGGAATGTGGACTTGATCAACAAGTTCTTAAATAACGGTGTTAATATATACCAATTTTCATGGGGTTGTTTCTGAGGTAATGACTTGGTAATGGCCAGATTCCGTCTAATTTCAACGTCGTCGTATCACCCTACTTTATTTAGGAACTCCCACTTCCTAAACAATTTTCGATGTTTCAAATCGATTATTTTATCGAAATTGGTGGATCAATGGCGGGTGGTGAGGTTTTTGGAGCGATTTTCTTCATATCTACCGGAAGAGGTGAATCTTTATCATAGATCAGTTGGCAAGTCGAAGCTCATTGACTTCATGTAATCTTGTGAAGTAGCAGTAGCTCTCAAAATTATCAGTAACATGAATTTCATGAACGGGTCCTCAAACAGTGGGTGAATAATTAAAGCTGATATTATTGTTAACGTACTTTATTAGAGAATCCTTCGTAACCAACAAATCGAGTAATACTGCTGCATCCGTCTCCTGTAGGCCCTCGACTTACAGGTTACGTCGAATTCTCCAATAAGATACGTTAACAATAAACGTACGTATTCTTATAACTAGTGCAACTAAGCCCATAAAATTGATTAAAGTTGGTGTTCAACGTCCGAATCACAGGACTACCTAACAGATACAACCATCAAGTCCAGTTTGAAGTGCCTCTATTGGCTACCTATGCAGGTGCATTTCCCCTGAAAGTTGTTCCGTGATGCTGTTTGGTTGCTAATTGTAAGAGTTGCTGCACGTCGAGCTCTATTCGCCGCCCTAGAACCGTGGAACCAATTACTGATATTGATATAAGTGTCTGGAGCCGTCGAGTTAGCTCAGATGGACCGTGTCAATTACGTGTCTGCCCACCACTCCCTCCTCCGAGTGTTATCTCCCGACTCAATTATCGAGATGGGCTCTTCTCAATGTTGTTTACAGAATAGATTGAGGCCGACCCGCCTTGTCCACCAGTTGGCTATTCCTCTGAAAACCCATCAAATTGGCTCTGGATGAATGCACGACACCAACTCTCTAATCTACTCCATCGGAAAAATGATTATAATTTGTGGCATCGCGGTCGTATCCAAAAATAATGTCAACGGGTTTACTCGATAAATCTAATCAGGATTTTGGTTTATTACCTGATGTGATTTAATGGAACCATTACTTTCCGAAGATCTAATAGGTAATATCTATTGGTTATCCCCTTCCCCCAACACATAGATAAAAGCCTCAACTACTTATAGGAGAAAATGTCCATCTATTTTCCATAACATACAACTGGTATCTGTTTATCATCCCAATTCCTTGGGTTTGTTTCCATCAAGAGAAGTAGGTACTCAAGCGAACGCATAGTTTTTGAGGAAAGAATGTATCGACTATCAGATGATTCTAGTTAGTTATCTCAATAGTACGTGCATGTGTATGTGTGTGTACAGAATAATAGAATTAGGGTAAGTGAGATCTAATGGAACTAACTCATTCTTTCCTTGAATCGTCATAGTTCGTACTATAACGATTCAAGGAAAGAATGAGTTAGTTCCATTAGATCCCACTTACCCTAATTCTATTATTCTGTATACACTGTACCAGTAGGTGTAGACTACCTGAGAGTGAATTAATTGCAGACGTTATAGTTAGATAATGAATTTGATTATAGGTACACAGAAGCCTGACTGACCAATGGCTGTTAACTGGTTTAACTAACCAGTTCCCGTGAGATCACCAAGTCAAGGTCAATCGTCTCAGATGATTATTTGGATTGGTGACCCCTCGTAGGCGGGATCACAGATCCTGATAATTTTTTGAGTTGGGCCGTTAGAGAACCCCCCCCCCCCCCCCAACAATCAATTAATGGGGGTAAGGCAATACGAAAGTAGTCATTAGCGAAACCATCAGCCCTTGAATTGCGCGCTAACTTCTATATATAACAAATTCGGATTCTACGTCAAATTTTATGAAAACGTATTCGTCGAATAATTTTTATATAGCGCGCAACAGCTTCTAGTCGCGTATGCCTAGGAATGCGCGTATTTTCAGATGTTGGTAAATCCAATTTTGACAAAGTTCAAGGACTATTGGTTTATTATTTTCAATAATGAACCTTTGGAATCAACCAAGAAACATTTTTGTTAACCCCCCCCCCCCATCAAAATTTGTTGGTTTACGTAGTTTCAAGGTACGTTGAATCCAAAAATTGAATAAAAATTTGGCCGTCCGTCCGCCGTACGCGGCACTTTCCCCAGTTAGGTTGACCGATTTTGATGAAATTTGGTATGTGAGCTCCATTTGAGGTCTAGTTGTGAACCGAAGAGTTGGGTTGATTTAGGTCACTTCTAAGGGTTGAAAAATAAGGGTTGAGAAATTTTGAAAACGCCCTAACTCAAAAATCTTTGATATGAAGGTATTGTTTTTCCATCATTTTAAGTTAGTATTGAATTTTTAGAATTTTAAGGGACCACGCGGAGCCCTGAAGGACAAACCGTTCGCTCCCTACGAGAACTTAAGGGTTGGGCTTAAGATAATTCAGAAACACGAGTGTGAATCGCAAAATAGGCCTAATCTCCGTTCAAATTTCATCTGACCTAAATGCGATCGCTGTAGGTAAGTGGTAGGTAGGTAGTATCTATGGTTGGTGACAATGGCAAAGCCGAGTTATTTGCAGACGAGTAGTGATCTACGAGTATATAGAAAAAAATAAACCTTTGTGTAATAATTTGCAGCGCTTTTTAGATTGACTCCATTTTATAGAAATTATCGCAGTTCAAAATCAATTTTTCTGGCTGAACATCAGATGTTGATTCACTGGCATTTTGCCTGATATCTTTCCTCACCCATATGCAGCATCTAGGTTATTATCGTCAAGAATAAAAACCTTCATTCAGTCACTGAATTCTGATGTTTTTTGTACTGCTAAATTTCGATCACAGAGGAAAAAGCTTATCTTGAACGGTTACTTAGTACATAGTAAAATTGCAGCCAGATTTTAGAGTTTGATGCCAGAAAATGTATATTTGCTACACTTTGGTTTACCAACCTCTGCTAATACAGGCATTTCCAGGTCTACGCGACTTTGCGTGGTCCTAGAAGCTGTTGCGCGCTATGAAAAAAATCATTCGAGCAGTGGTTTATTCATGGAATTTGACGTAAAATCCGAATCTACTATGAAAATGGAGGGTTACCCTTAGAAAAAACAAAGTTAGCGAGAGGTTCGGGCTTCTTCGCCATGTGCGAAGCGCGAGTGGGTGCTCGATGAATTCCTTGTACAAACATATTGTTTTAAGTACAATGCATGCATTCCAGGGGACGTCCCATTGGACTTAGGTCTTATTAGGTCAATTTAAACCAGTTGGTAAGCGATAAAACTGTTTCACTCGACGTAATTTATTTAGTAAGGCAAGAAATATAGTGCCCTCCCCACTCAACCCCTCATTCTTAGCCGGCATAACATTTCTAGCGGCATGGGAACCTCGAATTCGAAGAGCATTTTAAAATCCATGATCTACGACACCCTACATGCGAATTCGAGTTGATCCCCACCCCCTCCACCAATGGTGCCAGTCTTCCACGAAAGCAGAAATACGTCGTAACGCTCACCTTTCATCTGTTGGTTTTGGTAGGCAGTCCGTCGGAGTTCACATCCGTATTCAAGGTGGAACACACAAAAACCCACACGTTTTTTGTGGTGTCCTGGCACCATGATTTGTATCAGAATAGCTCAAGAATGATAGATGAAAATCCAGAGGAATATTGAGAATTTTCCCTCAATTCCAAAGTTTGGGTACAATTAGTAAGCTAAAAAGGAACCGAAATATTGAAAAAAAGGGTCCGAAAACGCACTTTTTTAAAGCATTAAACCCCCTTTCCCCCTTAAAAGGCAAAATTCGAAATTCCGGCGACTTGGTGCACAACTAGATAGTTTTCCGCGTCGAACAAAAACACCTATGGTTTTTTCGCGGATTTGGATTCAGAATGGTCTAATACGGAATAGTGTGTGGTTTTTTTTCTGTTGAGTGTTGTCCAACTTTACCCCAGATTAATCGCATAAGGACGCCCAAGTCTTACTGAGGGACGTCCTAAAAATAGGAGTCACCGGTTCAAGTTCTTTCATAATTCTTCAAATAGCGGAGATGATAAAACAAATTCACAATTTAAGAAATACACAGTACATAAATTGTAAATGTAGGTACCATCTTCAACATGTGAGACCTATTCGGAGCGCAAAAGTACCTATAAGAAAACTGGTTAAACGGCCATTCGAAAATTGGCTCTCCAATTCATTAATGAATTGTACTTTGTTTTATCGTAAATAATGGAAAATGAGCTCAATAGAAAAAAACTTGCTGGAGGCACTCGGACTTTTTTGACTCGTTCCCTGAGAGAATCCCTCTGTTGGGTAGATAGCGAAGGGTAAATGGAAATGGGCCGTAGAACAACTGATGTGTGCAGTCGAGAGTCAGAATTGGCTCAGTGGGGAATGATGCAGAATGTGTCCTCTGTTAGTTTGTGGTATTTGAGAGGAAGTGGGATAGCGAGAGAAATGCCTGAGGCCGGCCATGAGGAGGAGAGAGAAAAAACATTTCGAAATCTTGGTGGTTCGACAGGGGGATCTTTGTGTGGCCAAACTAGGCCCGCCCGACATCCCAGCGAGAGATTTTATCAGCCCTTCTGTCAACGGCTGACCTATTCAAACCCAGGAGTGAGTGAACGCTAAGCGAAAAAAAAGTTACCCCAACCACCACCTCTCTCTCTGTGGCTGCCTGAGGGCTACAGTCGACTGAGGCCTTTTGACTTCGTTCAGTAGCTGTTACCAGGATGGACCCGCGGAACTCCACACATCCTCCTCTCCACACATGCTATGGTGGCTTGTTAATTAATAATGAGATAACGGTTTACAACAGCTCAAGTGACATTCACGTCACAGTTTTATCATTTATCACCGCCTTTCGAGCCCCTTTTCTCTCGTCTCCCTTTTTCACCACTAGTGGCTCCTTTCAAGGGTATTATCCGGTAGTTGATCGCCCAGACCCTTACCACCTCACCGCTAAGAACGCGCCTTACCTCTCTTACTCCCTGAATTCCTTGTGACAATCACTCATGTCCTGCAAACGCCGCTCAGTGGTCCGAAAATCCAATTATGCGGAGATAAGTACCTACGTGCTACGTTGGGAAGATGTTTCTGGTCTCCAACACGTTTTCTCAGAAAGTTGAAGATAATATGTTTCAACCGTAGGAAATTTTTTATGAACCCTAATACACCAAATCGTCGTTTAAGAACCAATACCGCCCATCTCAGATTTTGGCCAAATCAAGTTAAGTACAACTTTAGATTCGAATTTATAATAAGCTTAGTTCTAGCGGCAAACCAACAGGCAGCTCTCATATCACGAATAATCAAATACCACCGATCTCAACCCTCAAGATATATACTAATCGCATTTCTCATTTTCTGATGGAAATGACCAGTGTTAGGCAAAATGAGATGTGCTGTGTTGGTCTTTACCGACGAAATGTATGCATTCTTGAGTTGACAATTTTTATTTCAAGGAGACTTTTCAACCATCAAATTCTAAAATCAAACCCCTGGAAAAGCCCTAAACATGCTGGCAAATTATCTCATTGAGGTTTTAGAACAATTTTTGCATCGAAATGTTCAATGTTTGACCTAAATTTCGTATTTAACACCCCTTTCTCGTCCTTCTTCAATTCAAAATTCTGTTAATTTTGAACTGAGAATAGGTTGAAAGAGAGCTTGCGAAGAAAAACTGTTTTGGCGCTCCTTCTTTTCGGTTAGTCCTAATCTTATTTGAATGCTCTCGGATATTAAATTCGTTAGGAAAAGTTGTTGGATTATTCCCAAGTTACGTGTGCATGGAATAATGACGGGAAGATCGTAGAGTGGGGTGTTTCCATAGTTGCCTATGGACAACACGCGCTGCGGGACCCCTAAATTGGTCTTAATCAGCAGTCAACTGGTTCACGTTCCAATTTGACGCGCTCTTCCGACTTCCTCTTCATTCATCTCTCGGTAAATTTAAGAGAACGACTTGGCAAGTTTGTCTGGTACCAAGTGCTTCACGTCGTTTGTCTTCACTTGACAACCAGGCTGTTTCGGAATGTTGGAAACATGTGTAGTCAATTACTATGATTACAGTTTAGTGCAGGAAAATTATGCGTGTTGGTAATGTAGAATCATCCAGAGGAAAGAAAAACTATCTTAGAGAGAGACAAGGACGTTTACGTTGACCATAATTTTTATAAATAGTTGAGTAATTATTTTAATTGTTTACTGATGCGTCAAAGTCCCATGATGTCAAAAATCCCATTCGTGTAACATGAGTGGGTGAGCAAATTTTCAAAGTTTCCATTTTTTATTTTCAAAACCTTAAAAAATGCTCTTCTTGTCACCGCGAACTCATTGAGTACCCACCCACGCGTTTTTCGATTTTAGGTAGGGAAGCGAAACCACCATACTGCACAGGGTAAGTATTGATAATTTTACTAGTTCATCTTCATGTTCTACTCATCCCCACGTCCTCAACGAGTACCCACTCGGCTATTGCTTTTTTGGGTACAATTATAATGCGCAGCTTTTCATTATAATATAATATAATGACCAGTCATAAGCACTACGACAAAGCTGAATTATAAACAATTTATACATACTATGTATCAACTGTTTATAAATCAGCTTTGTCGCAGTGCGTATGACTGGTTATTTACGTTATATAATGATTTCATTAAGTGTCTTCAGTATTTCATGACAGCTCGCCTTCCCTAGCGACATCTACCTTGATGATACTCGGAATCTCGACTACACTACGTCTGTCAGTTGTGTTCGGACAGTACAAACGCCGCGTTCCCATGACGACCGCAGAGATCAAGCCAAGAGGAGCAGCCGGATAAGGGATAGGTGTCGACACGATTGTCATCCAGCACGACCGCAACTGACCGACCGCTGCGCGGAATCCACTGTCGTCGGTCCGATGGGGCTCGAGGTCCTTCCGTCTGACGGTACCTAGTTGGAGCATCAAAACGGAGAGATCCTACTAGCCAGAAATCCACAGGAAGTTCAACACAATCAGTTGTGGCCACCAATGGCGTCGGTTAGGGTGTCGTCGTAGAACGTCCTCATGTACTATTTGATCAGTTACCAAATTTGTAGGAATACATTTCCACAGGCACTGAGCACTATACTTCCTCCATGTTGAAACTGGACCACTTAGTCCTTTCAGAGTATTCGGTATAAGAACGACAGAGCTTGAGGGTTCGATTCCGCAACTAATTTGCAGCAACTTTTGTCATATAACATTTTGCTTCCGAGTCTACCAAGGTAGCGGAAGCTTTTTTTTTCACTTTTCAAGGACGAAAAAAAAAAGTTCTCCAAAATCAAAATTTTCACTCGCGTTTTGCGTTTTAGACCTTTCTGAAGAATTTTGGTTCCGTATCTGTCTCTCTGTCTGTCTGTCTGTCTGTCCGTCTGTCATGAATTCCTTGTAACGCGCATAACTATACGAAGTTATAGTCCGATTTCTATGAAATTTTCAGGGATTGTGTGAATTGGTGTGTAGACGGTCCCCTATGAAAATCATCATCATCGGACTGATAGTAGCCACTGCGCATGCGCAAACGTGAATTTCCTTGTAACGGCCATAACTTCCTCATTTTCTACCCGATTTCGATGAAATTGTCAGGGATCATGCAGATTAGGTTGTAAATGGTATCCAATGAAAATCATCACCCCCGGACTGATAGTAGCCGCTGCGCATGCTCAAACGTGAATTTCTTGTAACAGCCATAACTTCTACATTTTCCATCTGAATTCAATGAATTTTTCAGGGATGTTACAGATTAGTGTTTAAATGGTCCGTGAATGGAACGTGAATTGCTTGTAACAGCCATAACTTCCACATTTTCTACCCGATTTCGATGACATTTTCAGGGATTACGCGGATTAGGTTGCAGATGGTCCCCAATGAAAATCAAGGCCTTACAATTTACAGTAAACTCTGCAAACGTAAAATCCTTGTAACAACCGTACATTTGTCGCTCTCGCGTGTGACGTGAGAATCTCAAATCCTATTCAACCAATCACCTGGCCTCTATAGATCAGAGAGCAGTGCTCTGGACTCCCACCCAGGAGTCCCAGGTTCGACTCCCAGTCAAGCTAAGAAATTTTTTGATCCAATCACTACTCACTTACATGTTTCGTCCGAATTTGATGAAATTTTCTAGGATTGTCCAGATTAGCGTGTAGATGGTCCCCTATGAGGGTAGTGAAAGGTACTTAGAGATTGGTGTTTTCAGATTAACTACTATGCATCGGATCATCTATATAATCGGGTTATGGACACGAGGAAGTTTTTACTTTACTACTTACTCTGTCAAAAATTGCTTTAAACAAAATTTTATCAGACCGATGAATAGCTGATAAAAAGTAGTTGCTTTCACGTGGAGCTCACCCATTTTCAGTAGGTGATATGGTAGCAAATCACTATTGAAAGTTGTCAAAGGTGCCAAGAAAATGACAAGAATTCAAAATCAGGCTAAAAAAAATCACTTATGACGTAACTCATACGAAAAGTTCATGGAACAAAAAATAAAAAGCAATTTAACGTTCTTTCCAACGGTATCCTCATTTTTGAGTTTATCTAGTAATAAAAACGACTATTTTAGTAACATAAGGTCAAAAAACACGAAATAAAATCTTCAAGTGTAAAACGTCGGATTTGTAGTGGAGTAAAAAATGTTAAACGACTAAAGTGGTTGCTATTCGGTTGCGGAATCGACCCCCAAAGCTCTGTCGAATATCCTGAATTCTAGGTCTATCGTACAAAGGGTTTTGTCAGCTAGTTGGATTACTTTGGAGAAATAGGCAAGAGCTTCAAGTAATTGCCTTGTACCCCTTCAAGTTGATTGTAAGATTATAGATAAGATTGTATGGAGATTGAATGGACTTCTTGGTATTCTTGTCTTGATATTCTACTTTTGTATTTCCTCATGATCACCATCGAGCATTTTTCATTATTATAGAAAGGGGAATAACATATCCTAATCTTGGACAAATATTGCTTTCTGATGTCGTGTGAATGAATGGAATATAAATCTTCCCAACCAAGCTCAGTTATGATTGGCAATCAGAAGAACAGAAAATATTTTTCTCTGGAAGAAGAACGAGAAAAAGATGAATTACCCTCGGTGCTATTGGAAATTCCAGTCATGAGAGAATATCTCAGAAAAAGGCAATAAAGACGGTTGAGCAAGACTTTGAAAGTCCAATGTTTAACTGTTTTGTCTCCAATATAACGATGGTACCGAACCAAGGCGACGAAGTCACTCCGTGGGAGACGTAGAAACGGGTTAGTCGCGCCGTAAACTACATTGTGTAGCCATAACACAGGATGTATACGAACGCCGTATTTGCACATCTTGGAAGTTCTATGTAGTTATCATTATTATTGTTTGATATTCATTACTTCTTGTTTACCCAGTAGTTGAGTTGGCTTGGGAATTTTCAGTACCAGGTAGAATCAATGAACCTGAAGAATGGTTGTACAAAATTTCCGAGACTACGGTTATTGCCTGTAATATGTGCCGGGCTAAGCGTGTCAACAAATCAAAGGATTTTTTAGCTAGGCTGTGCCTACTTTAATTCTAACGTATCGCGAGAAATTGATTATAATCTGGAAACGTTGATGAATGTATGGAGAGACCATATCGTTGAATAGGGAATCTAGGAGTCTTTTTTAATACGTTTATTGGTAGTTGGTACATGTTCGGCGCACCGTCGCTTCTTCAGCCTTCATAAATTGCCCTGGGGCTCATCCCGTGGGCTGTTGCATTTCCTGTCTCATCCAGTAATTCTCTATAGAGCACGCCATCCATTCACCAACTCTACCAAATGCGAAAAACAAGTAGAGTTGGTGAATGAATAACTAAAAATGGATGAGACAGGAAATGCAACCGCCCACGGGATGAGCCCCGAGGCAATTTATGAAGGCTGAGGAAGCCTTTATGTACCCATCCGAAACATGTACCAGCCTAACATGTACCAACTACCAATTAAAAACGCTGGAAATTATTACACAAAGGTTTATTACTTTTCTGTCTAGATCACTCGCCTGCGAAGAACACAGCTTTTTGCCATTGCCACTACCTACCAACCATATTTTACCTTCACAATCAAGTTTATTTTGAAGAAATAAACTCTTCACACTCAGTGCAAAAAAATAGGGAGTTCCGGGTGCCTTCATTAGGAAATTTGAATACTGATTGCTAAGGACGCAAAACGTAATACAACTCAAGGAAACGAACAACAATCGCATTTTGGTCAGCTAAAATTTCAATGGAGATTAGGCATCTTTTGCGATTCACACTCGTGTTTCTGATATATCGTACGATCAACCCTAAGTTCTCTTAGGGAGCGGACGGTTGGACTCATTCGATTCTAAAAATTCATACTATTTTAAATTGAAGAATAAACAATACCTTACTATCGAAATTTTTTGATCAACCAGAAGCTTCGAGGCACAACTAGACCCCAAATGGAGCTCATATAACAAATATCATCAAAATTTTCATCAACATTTTTTCTTGGTCGATTCCAAAGGTTTATTATTGAAAATAATAAACCAATATCAAACATGTTGTTTAGTAATGCACCTATTCCAGGGAGGGTCCCATCGGTTAAGGATTAGTTCAATTTGAACCAGCAGGTAATACAATTATGCGATAAAACGTGCATTTTATTTACCTTCCTGCTGCAAACTACTGTTTCACTCAATGTAATATAGTTAGTATATTGAAGAGTTCCCTCCACTCTTAGCCACCATGACATTCCTAGCGTCATGCGGGCCTCGAAATTGAACATAATTTTAAAAGTCCATTCATGCAGCATGAATTAATGAGCGAATTTTCAAAGAAATCATTCAGTTTAAGGTGTGGTTAAGAAAAGGACCAATGGTGTTGCAATTTGTTGTAGAAAGATTATTTTTCGATTCTTGGTTTATAAATATATGTATATATATTTTTTTTAACTTGCTTTTACACCAATAATCGACGTCACGGAAGACGTGAAATCGCTGGGCTGAAAGCTGAATCTGGGAGCCCGAGAAGCGTTCTGATTAGGGAAGCTCCTGGACGTAGTTAAAGATGAATGCGACAGATCGCGTTCATGATCACTTGTTCCCAACCTCACACAACAAGTCACATTGTTTATCACATATTTTTCTCCTTGGTGCGTTACCTGCTGCAGCTAAGTAATTAATTTAATAACATTTAAATATATTCACGACATGTACGAAAAAATCGTGCGATTTTCAATAATACACTCGGTTTTAAACGTTTCTATCGGTGGCAGTTGTCGATTGAAAATTTGAACGAGGACTCTTTTTTTTTTTTTTTTTTTTTTTTTTGAGGCCATTGAAAAAGTCGATTCTAAAAATTTTGAGGCCATTGCAATAGCTTCATTTTCTTTGAAAATTCGCTAATAACACGCTGCAAATTATTGCTGGGTATGCTTTGAAGGTCTTAGGAGTCCATATTCATGTTCTAGTCGTCTCTACGAACTCATAGAGTACCCACACGGCTACTGCATTTCTGGTTACAACAAATATACGCACGTATTCATTATATATATATAGCTACAAACTTTTCTTAATTTTGGACAATTTTCATTTTTGAAAAAAGCATTCATATCAGAAATTTTGTGCTGAATCCGAATATACCATAAATTACCATGATTTTCAATGTAAAAACCTCAAAAAACGGGAAAAACCCATTTTTTTGGAGTTTTTTTGAATTTTGGACCACTTTGGATTGTCCAAAATTGCTGGTTAACGAACTTGACCTATGGTTTGTTGTTACAAACATTTTGGCAAAAACTAAAAAAAAAATTTTAAACAATTACTCAAGTTATCGTCCGGAATGACACACACACACATATATATATATATATATATATATATATATATATATATATATATATATATATATATATATATATATATATATACATATGATTTTTGGAAAAACTTCAGGGATCGTTCCAGAATGTTCCAAAACGGATTTCAGTGTGAAAATTTTTCGAAAAAGTCGATTCTAAAAATTTTGAGGCCATTGCAATAGCTTCATTTTCTTTGAAAATTCGCTAATAACACGCTGCAAATTATTGCTGGGTATGCTTTGAAGGTCTTAGGAGTCCATATTCATGTTCTAGTCGTCTCTACGAACTCATAGAGTACCCACACGGCTACTGCATTTCTGGTTACAACAAATATACGCACGTATTCATTATATATATATATAGCTACAAACTTTTCTTAATTTTGGACAATTTTCATTTTTGAAAAAAGCATTCATATCAGAAATTTTGTGCTGAATCCGAATATACCATAAATTACCATGATTTTCAATGTAAAAACCTCAAAAAACGGGAAAAACCCATTTTTTTGGAGTTTTTTTGAATTTTGGACCACTTTGGATTGTCCAAAATTGCTGGTTAACGAACTTGACCTATGGTTTGTTGTTACAAACATTTTGGCAAAAACTAAAAAAAAAAATTTAAACAATTACTCAAGTTATCGTCCGGAATGACATATATATATATATATATATATATATATATATATACATATGATTTTTGGAAAAACTTCAGGGATCGTTCCAGAATGTTCCAAAACGGATTTCAGTGTGAAAATTTTTCGAAAAAGTCGATTCTAAAAATTTTGAGGCCATTGCAATAGCTTCATTTTCTTTGAAAATTCGCTAATAACACGCTGCAAATTATTGCTGGGTATGCTTTGAAGGTCTTAGGAGTCCATATTCATGTTCTAGTCGTCTCTACGAACTCATAGAGTACCCACACGGCTACTGCATTTCTGGTTACAACAAATATACGCACGTATTCATTATATATATATATAGCTACAAACTTTTCTTAATTTTGGACAATTTTCATTTTTGAAAAAAGCATTCATATCAGAAATTTTGTGCTGAATCCGAATATACCATAAATTACCATGATTTTCAATGTAAAAACCTCAAAAAACGGGAAAAACCCATTTTTTTGGAGTTTTTTTGAATTTTGGACCACTTTGGATTGTCCAAAATTGCTGGTTAACGAACTTGACCTATGGTTTGTTGTTACAAACATTTTGGCAAAAACTAAAAAAAAAATTTTAAACAATTACTCAAGTTATCGTCCGGAATGACACATATATATATATATATATATATATACATATGATTTTTGGAAAAACTTCAGGGATCGTTCCAGAATGTTCCAAAACGGATTTCAGTGTGAAAATTTTTCGAAAAAGTCGATTCTAAAAATTTTGAGGCCATTGCAATAGCTTCATTTTCTTTGAAAATTCGCTAAAACTATGATCGATACTTCCATCAACGGTTTCAGTCTGGCACCAAAGAGATGATACGCCGTAACGTTGAACTTCCATCTGTGAGTTTTGGTAGGCAGTCCGTCGGAGTTCACATCCGTATTCAAGATGGAACACCCAAAAATCCACAAAATGCGTAAGTATTCGTATTCCATGTGTAACAAAGAGTATAGGTGGAATTATAAATCGTTGCGTAAATTTGCACACTTTAATCATTGATTTAATAATGGCGTTTAATAATTATTATTAGATTGCACACTTTAATAATTGATTCAAGAGAGAGAAAAAACACTTTATTGAACATTGTAGAAGGAACGAAGGTGGACAAGGACTCCAGTAGTTGTTCAAACGTAATGGATTTGCCGAAAGTTCAAAATGAGCTGCCAAAAGTTCAAATTGGTATGCCAAAAGTTTGCCAATAATTGATTTAATAATTGCGTAAATTTGCACACTTTAATAATTGCACTTTAATAATTACACTTTAATTGAGTAATTTGCACACTTTACTGGGTTTTGGTGTATTTCCCCTGAAGGTAAAATCCCCCTCAACATGACCTACCTATCCGAAGTTTCATTATTCACGGAGAAACAACCCACCTTCCCCTCCCACCATATTTTGTACCAACTAGGAGAGGATAATGAAGTCTGAGACGTACCTAAGGGCGGCCCTCATTAATGTGATGAAATTCGGGTTCGACCATTATCAATGTTCAGAGCTGCTGTTACCACCGTAACTAACAAACGCCCGTATAAATTAATACATTATCTCTTATTAACTATTGTAATATATTCTTAATACCTCTAATATTAGATTATTTGATATCTGTCCCTACTCAAATACAGTCATCCAAGTTCGGCTTTATTGTATCGGATACGGAATTTAAAAAAAAAATTGTATTGAGTAGGTAGTATTAAAAAGTATGTACCTAGTTTTTCCAGTGAATGGCAGCTTCTCCACATTGCGTGACATGAATAATACATACATGCGTACAAATACTCGTAAGATACCCATTGGCTGCTATTGATCAAATCGTATTGAAAATCATCACCCTCTAATTCGGAGCAAAATTGGACAATCAGGATGAAATGGTGTTTCCAAAAACGAAGTTGGAATTCGTACGGGTTGTAGCTTCAGTTGATAAAAGTGAGTGTACTTCCTGAAACCACGGATCTTGATAGATATCTCAGCACCAATACGATGAAATTCAGGATCAAGCGTCAAGATCAAATTAATTTACACTGTCCCAACGGCGATGAAATTCCATTGAAAGGCCATCTAGGGATCTAGTACAACTGTTGTACAATCGTAATATTCATTTTAATCTGTTAATTATTTCGTATGATTTTTTGAGAGGAACGGACCATGTACAAACATGGAACAGAAATCGTTCAAAAACGTGGGATACCTGGTGGATTGGAGATCTCCAAGGTTGAAAGTTTGAGGTTGAATTGCTTTTGAAGGTTGAATTGTTTGAGGGGGAATCAAGCTTCGTCCTTTATACGGGTATAATGTATCCATCGTGGTCCTGCGAAAATAGTTGAAAAACATGGTTGTTGATTTTGGAAATATTGGTCCGTATTCAAGTAACTTCCCCCGTAACTTTCTAGTGAGTCGTTGACGGATCATTTTGTATATTCAAATTAAAGGTCAGATAGTAAGCTTTGAAATTAGAAGCTATATGAGGTGGGTTCCGATAACCGAAAAAATGCTGTATGTTGTGAGGGGGGGGGGGGGTGGAAAGAAAGTTGGAAATAATAGATCGTTATTCGCGCTGACTCTTCATGAGCCTTATCAAACGTGTTACTGCATGTTAAAGTTAGTACAACTCCCCACCAACTATGAAGAAAATCGAAGAATTACGTGATGCACTCTGCCTAGGTAGGTAGCTTCCTCTTCATCCATAACGTGGTTGGATAGGCAATTTTTATTAGGTTGTCAGAACTACCAAGTAGCTACCAAATATGAGGAAAATTGAATAATCAGGTGTAAATAGAGTAGTCCACCAGGTGGGTGAGGCAAATAGTTCCTTCGCGATCCATAACATGATTGGGTAAACTAGGAACGTCAGAACTACCAAATGGCTTACGAAGTTCGAGGATATAATCGAACAATTAGGATTTATGAGAGAATAGTCAACCAGGTGGACCACAGTTAAGCCGTTTCAAGATTTTTGGTGGTTTTGAGTTATCTAGGTATCAAAATGTATTTTGATCCAGCTGGACACGATGAAACATGTAGTTTCCATCTCAAATCGCCAGGAGGTTTTATATATAAAACACATATATTAACTCAATATAACCATATATGGTTATATTGAGTTAATATATGTGTTCCTGTAGTACGTTGATGCTGCCATATGAGTGTGTTAGTAAGTGTGAATCTCCTCAGGAATAGTTGGTTTTCCAACATCCATCTTTTGATTAAATAACTCTTCAACTACCTACTCTATTGTGTAAGTTTGTTCAGTATTGCACAGACGTCGCGTGTTTGACTATTGAGACCAACCTTCTGAACAGAAGTATAATGTAGCTTTCCGATAGTGAGGAAGAAATGATAAAAGGATGTTTTTCAGACGCTCCTCACCAAAACGCTCCAACGGACTAGTATCCTAGAAAGAATAACGACGATTTTCCCTTTGTAACTCATAATATCCTACCAACGAAGGGCTCCAAGTCAACGAAGTTGTTTTCTAGCCTATCCGAGCTATTCGAATCCGCTTAATTCCGCTTAATTCGTCTGGCCCAGCGCCAACCCCTTCACCATCACCATGCTTCACAAACGTACGACGCACGTTGGAGAGGGAATTTTCATTGTTTAAAAGCTATAAAGCTAATATACTGCTGAGCAACTACTGAATCTCTAGTGTCGCATCACGAACGCTGTTGTGCTCTGTCGATAGATTATTCTTTCTTACAGTTTCCTGTGTTCCGAGAGGGTGGAAATTATATATTTAGTGAGCCAATAGTCGTGACAGTTCTGCGGCCTCAGTCGTGATGGTGGAGTTGGGAGCTTCTTTTCAACTTTCCACCATAGAACCCTTCTGTACGTCTCTATTTCGTTCACAAATCTATCGAACCAGTTTTCTCAACCCATCTCTTTCGACTTGAAAGTTTGTCAAATTTGTCCCAATTGTGTCTGATCATATAATTTGATTCCCCATATATTTACCTTTGTTTAAAATTTTCTCTCTTGAAGTAGAAGATGTTAGAAGTTCTCAATATTGTAACAGATAGTACCGATGCTATATATTTACTACACGTAACTATGAGACAAACATGTCTTCATAACTCATGTGACGGTACAAAACGAAAATTTGAATTGGAGATGAACCCATAGAAACCAAAATTAAAACTTATACGCTGACTAGGTAGGTGAGGTAGTAGAGCAAATAAAATAAAATCGATTTGAAAAGTGTTGCTGTAACAGGCAAACGAAATCAATTAAATTTCCACTTCAGGTAGGAACATAACTCAGAGGATGCCACATATATACTAAATGACGATGGATTATTAAAAAAAGTAAGTGATACTCACTATTTCCGACGGCCGTGGAATATATATATAAAATTACTATTGTAGTAAAACCGCTGCCGACGGTGAATACTCGTCCCACAGACAGATGTAGCTAAAGACGATAAAACCGACGAATTGAAATTCCAATAAGGAAAAATATCGGACGATGATGTGATAAGAGATACAGCACCGAGGTACGGCATGTATCAATGATGATACATCAGATTCATCATATTGACAAACAAACTTTACAATTCAAAGTTTTCGATGTAACCTACTAGAAAAATAATTGTATAGTTTGTTACATCTACAACTACCGCCCTCCATTCCTTAGAAAGGTCAGAAGAAGCCGTGTTCAACACAGATGGTTGATCTCTCTAGGGCGCCTATAAATTTGGGTATTTGTACCTAAGAATCATTAATACAATATTGAAAAGTTTTTTGTACATAGAGCGTCTTTAGTATTGGTGTGTAAACCCTTCCTAGCCAAAAAGCTCCAATCTACAACTGATTTTAGTATTCTACGAGTAAGATGTGATTTCAAGAGCCGTATTTCCTGCGAATAGCAGGAAACACAATCTTCAGTCCAAACTGAACCTTTCCAGTCATCCAGTTTGGGAGGTTTCCCTTAGCTTTCCGAAAGAATTTGGTTGTGGTACCTTCTACTGAAGCTTCAAACCAGCTGCCAATATTCAAAGATGTTCAATTACATTAATTACTGTGAATAAAGACCCGTTGGTTTTGATGTGTAATCCTTTCTGAAGGATTTGTCCCATTCAATAAGGAAACCTAAGCTGGTAAACGTTCCATCCTGGTCTCAAAGTAATAGGTCGCAAGTTTTTGCTGTCATTCTCCCCTCAAAAAGTCAGAGAGGATCCTGGAAAAAAACAAGCCACAAAAGGCGAGAAAAATGAAAATGCAGAAGCTATATTGTAAAGCAGTCCCTATCTTTGGACGTACGGAACAGAAAAGACGATATTCCCGCAAAAACTGTGATTACGAACCCCATCAAAGCCCTAATGGACCACGTTGATGACTCAATGGTTACAAAAGGAAAGAGCCTCAAATGAATAGCCCGAGCTCGGCGCCCATTCTTTCGGCCGCGCCGGCATTTGGAAGGAACAGATGTCCCTACCGTGTGCAACGAGAAGAGATGTTCCACTGATGGTCATGAGAAGTCGGAAATTGAAAACCGAGTTTCGTCAGTGGGTCGGGCGAGGCGCTTCCAAATGGTTATTACTTCTCGGGTTTTACTTCCCACGAAAGTGCTTCGACCCGAACTTCAATCGCCAACTAGTTGGTTCAACCTCCTATCATAGCTGTTGAAGGGAACACAGTAGTGGACAATCTCAACTTCTCATCGTTCTCTTGGAACTTCCGTTCGTGGTGCCACCTCAGACTATAATCTGATTTGGTGTTTAGAACTTAATTTGATACGAATAATATGATAATACTCGTATTCTGAAATTCTGATCTTCCCTTTAGAAGACAGCTGATGACGTCCGCGACGCCAGGAATGGCAGTCGGATGAAAATCCAACCTGAAATGGTTGTTTACTTTACTTTTTACTGGTAATCTAAAAGTCTAATTCAAACTGTAGTTTTACACTGAATATTACAAGTGCAAGGGTCTATCATGGGTTCTCCCAATTTCGGAATTTGATAGGGAAAACTCACGAAGAGTACCCATGGTGGGTGGTGGGTGGTGGGATAATCTTGAGCTAGCTCTCAGGGATAAGTACAAGTGGGTACACATATATACGCGTGGGTGTTAGTATTCTGATAAATTTCAAAACAATTGCTCATTTAACGAAAGTTGATTTCCTGGGTGGTTTTCTTCGTTTCTTAAAACTGAACACTATCTTAAATGGATGGAAAAAAGTCATGGAACATTCAATAATTTGGAGATTAGTTATCCTCAATCAACAACCATTAGCTTGTTTAATGAACCGGTTCCCTGAGATTACCGATGGCCGATCGGCTCGGGAGATTATCTGGTTTGGTGACTGCTTGTTGGCGGGATCGCAGGTCCTGATAATTTTTCGAGTTTGGACGTTGGTGAATGCCACTCAACTTTAGCGGATGAGGCTACAAGTAGGCATGAGCGAAATCAACATAACCAAGTCTGATCTTCCTTTGGAAGACAGCTGATGACGTCCGCAACGCAAAGAATGGCAGTTGGACGAAAATCCAACCTGAAATGGTTGTTTACTTTACTTTTTACTCGTAATCTAAAAGTCTCAATTTAAACTGTAGTTTTACACTGAATATTACAAGTGCAAGGGTCTATCATGGGTTCTCCCAATTTCGGAATTTGATAGGGAAAACTCACGAAGAGTACCCATGGTGGGTGGTGGGATAATCTTGAGCTAGCTCTCAGGGATAAGTACAAGTGGGTACACATACATACGCGTGGGTGTTTATTCTGATAAATTTCAAAACAATTGCTCAATTGGGTGGTTTTCTTCGTTTCATAAAACTGAACACTATCTTAAATGGATGGAAAAAAGCCATGGATTATTAACATTCAATAATTTGGAGATTAATTATCCTCAATCAACAACCATTAGCTTGTTTAATGAACCGGTTCCCTGAGATTACCGATGGCCGGTCGGCCCGGGAGATTATCTGGTTTGGTGACTGCTTGTTGGCGGGATCGCAGGTCCTGATTATTTTTCGAGTTTGGACGTTGGTGAATGCCGCTCAACTTTAGCGGATGAGGCTATAAGTAGGCATGAGCGAAATCAACATAACCAAGTCTGATCTTCCTTTGGAAGATAGCTGATAACGTCCGCAACGCAAGGAATGGCAGTTGGACGAAAATTCAACCTGAGATGGTTGTTTACTTAATTCCCCCCTTTCAAGGACTAGGGGTAGTGAGGGGCTGTTTAATCTTGGATTAGTCCACAGTGATACTAACAAGTGGGTGTTAGTACTCTGATAATTTCACAATAATTGCGTCTGGGTGGCTTCATTAGTTTCTCAAAATTGAAAACTATCTAAAATTGATGATAATTATTGTTTGTCTTGGGTAGTTCGGAGACGAATTCCCATGAAGTACAAAACAGTTGTATAGAGGCAAAACTAACAAATATAAAGTTAAACTCGATTTGGATGGTACGAGTTTATCTAATCTGCGATTTCCGTTTTTCTGCACCATCGAGATAAACTTAGTTCAGAGAGTTATTTAGTCGCTTAAACTAGCTTCAAGCTCCTTGATGATCTGAACCGAGTTTAAGCTTTTTCCATTTCGTAAGTGAAATATGCCCTCTCCCTTTCACTCTGGAGAGTATCTTGTGTAAGTGATCTGGGTTGACGTATCACGATGTTGCTACAAATCATTCCGATCTCGTGGAGTAACCTTGACAGTCTGTTCAAATCAATGCTGCGACCGCGATCCTCACAATGCTGGATAACTTAATCACGTCCGCCTCAACCATTCAGTGCAGCTCAATGACGGGACACCACCTCTCCTGAGACCTTCGTCTTGTTCCGAGATACGGATTATTTGACTGTCACATTATTGGGAACGCGATGTTTTCTCCGATGGCTTTTATCGACTGAGTTGATGTTTCTATTTTTGCGGCTCCCTGTGCTGTCACAAGCTCGACTGAGTATTCAGCTCTTGTTAAGAAATCGATGACACGAGGGTTAACCTCGCAATCTCTCCAAACCGATAGACACAGGTGTGCGAGCGTTATTGAATTGTTCCTTTACCTATGAAGTCCATTTCATAATGTCCCTAAAGTATTATTATTTTCATATCACGAGTTGGAGAGTATTGATAATACTTTTAACAAAACTATCAATTGAAAACTGGACATTTCGGCCCTAAATCCTAATGGAAATTCGAACTTTATAGTTGTGCCAAGATAGGGAACTTGCGTGGTTATTGCTTCCAAGTCTACCTAAGGAGTTGTTTTCTCCTCTTGAAGGTGAAAAAAATTCACCTGAGATTGATGAAAAGAGAAAACAATGCTTCCGCTAATGGAAGCAAAACAACCAGGTGCAAATCCGATTCAGACCGTTCTGAATCCAAATCAGCAAAAATCGATAAGTGCGTCGGTTTTGTGTTTGTGGCAAAATCCAGTGTCTTCTGTCCAGGCCTCATTCTGTAACCAATTTTTGTGGTTCTCTATTTGTCCGACACGAAAATCTATCTAGTTGAGCACTACTACGCCGTAATTTTGAATTTTGCCTTAGAAGAGCAGAATAGAGGAGGTAATTCTGAGGAAAAAGGGCTCATAGAGAACAAACATTGCGCTGCCTAGTTCTTTGTGGAAAGTAAAAAGTAAGTCGAATGTAGTATTCACGTATAGTATTTCTTTGGAATCACGTTGTCTAAATAAACGATTTGTTGCTCTCCCGTGAATAAAATAATAGAGGATCCTACAAAAGGACAATTACAGTTTTAAAAGTTGTTGAGGAATGTAGAAATGAGCGAGTGGGGACCGGACGAACCACATTGCAAACCAGCGGTGGCCCTTAAAAATCTCACACCCACATTTTGAGGGAGTAGAACCTCTTTTAGTACGTTAATTTGTGTGTACATAAATTCCCTCGGAACTGTCTACCACCTCTAACCCCTTACGACCCCGCATTGTCGCCATATTCAATGATTTCTTGTTTGCATATCCATCTGGGAAACTTTCTCCTTTCAGGTTCTTTTTATAGGACGTTCTGAAAACGCCAGAAAGTTATTGTCAACGTTTTTCACTTTTAAAATAATCCCATTCGTGCAGCATGACTGGATGAGAAAATTTTCAAAGTTTTCATTTTTTAACTTCGAAAACCTCAACCACGACACCCAAACTCATTTTGAACAATTGGATTTCTGAGTACAACGAATATACTCAGGTTTTCACTACAATCTATATAAATTGTTTATTGTATATATATATTTACAACTTTTCGGCTATTTTGATGTTTGCTATTGTACCTCTATCAGAAATATCGTGCTGATTTCGAATATAGGTACCATAATATGGTAATAATATTTTATATTATCACCACAAAAAACCCTAAAAACACCCTTCTTGGCCCTAGTTTTTGAAATTTGGACCTCTTAAGGTTTTCCAAAATGCCTGGCTAACTTAACTCGATTTTTATTGTAACTCGTTAAGTTATTGTATTATACATAAGGTATTACACACAATATACGATGTTAGGGAAAACTTCAGGAATCGTTGTAAAATGTTAAAAAAAAGGATTTCAGTGAAAATAGTGAAAAAACCAATGTTATACATTTTGAGTCCTTTGTAACAGCTTCATGTTCTTTGAAAATTTGCTAAAATCGACCACATTGTGAGATTTATGATTAGGGCGTGATTGTGATTTGAGGAAGGAGTAGATGAGTACATCTCAAGTTGTGGCAGGTGGGAAATTTTGGTCGTCAGTGGGTAAGGAGTTAATTATTTATTTCATTTTAGTTCGGCTCATCTCCTTTAAAAAGGCGCCATCTCAATGTAGGAGAATCGGGATGTAATAACGAGACGGCATGCATTTTTCCGTGCTAACCAGTGTAACCAGTATATTGTATCACAAAGAACTAGTACGGGTACTTGTTATTCAGTATAATAATAATGCTAATATATTAAATATATTAGCACTATTAAAATACTGAATAACAAGTTAATTCAAAGTTAATACAAGTTGATATAAATAAAATATATTGCTCTGTCGTGAATATATTTTATTTGTATCAACTTCGTATCTTTTTCTGTATCGACCCCATTCCGTTTGTTCTCTGGAAATGGATGCGAGAGTCCAATCATTGACATAGAGAAGAAACTTGATTAAACAAAATATTTTTCATCCGAAACGTTCCCAATATTTTTTCATTAGGGGTAAAGGAAACGAAATTACCCCCCTATTTCGCATTTTCCACATTTAATTGAATGTTCCTTTCAGAGTTCATATTTTCACTTCGTATAGAAACGGGGGTTCTGACTTAATGGTCCAAAATGAATTGGCTTGTGCAAAAAAAAAGCAGGGTAGGATTCTTTGCATCCTATGTTGAGGTTTGACTTACTTACAGAATTCACTACATTCATTGGTGAATTACTTGTATCAATTACTGAATTCCTATTATCTAGAATTCTGATAGAATGAACAATATGAACCGTTTCCCGGTTCGGTGAGATCACCGAAGTTTTGGCAAGTCGGCTCGGGATGTTATATGGATTAATTGGTATTTGGATCACATTTCCCAATAATTTTTTGAGACGGGGTCGTTGGTTAACCCTTCTCCACTTAAGGGAGTGCGGCAACAAGTAGAGATGAGCAAAATCATCAGAACCACTTCTGATCTTCCCTTTGGAACATAGCTGATGACGACAGCGACGCCAGGAATGGCAGTCGGACGAAAATTCAACCTGAAATTGTTGTTTTCTTTACTAGGTAGTTTTTTACATCCACTTTTAGAATTCGGTCATTAGGTAGCTTTTTATTCGTACATTACGTCTTTGGGCGATTTTTCGTAAACATCATCACTTTGTTTAGGATTAGTTTGGTTTATTTGCTAAATTTCCTATAAGTTCAAGTTTCGCTCAAAAACTAATTTTGCATGACTCAATTATGAACAGGAATGGATAACAGGAAAAATGTACCTCCTACGCCAAGTTTTCTGAAAATAAATAGGTACCTACATGTACACTTCCTCTTTCAAGGCCTGTAACAAAAATCACAAGACCTTTAACTGATCGTATTTTAAAATGCACACTCGTATTTCTGATTTACCGAAGTCCAACCCTTAAATTCTCGTAGGGAACGAACGGTTTGTCCTACAGGTTTCCGTCTCTAAAAATTCAATACTATCTTAAATTGATGGAAAAACAATATTTTTATATCAAACTTTTTTGAGCTAGGGCGTTTTCAAAATTTTAACCCTTATTTTTCAACCCTTAATACTTCTAACCTACATCTACCAAAATCTTCGGGGCACAACAAGACCCAAAATGGAGACAAAATACCAAATTTCATCAAAAACAGTCAATGTTAACTGAGGAAAGTGCCGCGTACGGCAGACGGTCTCCAAATTTTCATTATTGAAAATATTAACCAAAAAATCGCCATCCCGTGACACACTGAATTAAGATCCCTCCTCCTTCGGATTATGGGGTGTTTTGAAGTCTGTCAAAAATTATATCTAGGATAAAATAAGAGTTTATAGACTAAAATGTTCACGTGAGCTCGAGTAATGTAGTCAAACTGGTAGGAAATCGGGGAATGGATAAAAACGGTTTATTATTTTTCTATATAGATCACTCGTTTGCAAAGAACACGGCTTTGCCATTGTTACAACCAACAAAAGTAAGAGAAACATCGATCAAATTTCGGTCAGCTAAAACTTGAATTAAGGGTAGGCCTATTTTGCGAAGTCCAACCATTAAGTTCGCGTAGGGAGCGAACGGTTTGTCCTACAGAGCGGCGGGTGCTCTCAAAATATTCTAAAATTCAATTCTATTTAAAATTGGTGAAAATAACTATACCCTTATTTCGAGAGTTTCCGAGCTAGGAAACTATTGAAAATTTCAACCCTTAATTTTCACCCCTTAGAAGTGACTGACATCAACCAAAAGCTTCGGGGCACAACTAGACCCCAAATGGAGCCTACATACCAAGTACGGCGTACGGCCAAATTTTTATTCGATTTTTGGATTCTACGTTCCTTGAAACGTAAACCAACAAATTTTGAAGGGGGGTAAAACAAATTTTTTCCTTGGTCGATTCCAATGGTTCATTTTCATTGGTAATTTTGCTTGTGCAAGTTATCTGGGTGAATAAAAATATAACTTTATTTTTGATATGAGAAATATTCAGTAGGTAGAATTTCCTTACTTTTGCCCAAAGTGTGGAATTTTGGTTGTGCTTGAAAATTTTGAGAAAATTAAAAGTCCTGCAATAGCTTGGTTTCCTCCCACTTCACAATGCTGTCCTCACCAATTTTTGAGCCCTCTTTCACTTTGTCAGCTTTGATTGGCGTTAGTTGATCGTCTTAGTCCCTTTCACCCTCTCTGAGTTAATGAGATTGAAATTGAACCTTTCACTGTTAATAGCATCCATCTGAATAGGTATTTCCATCACTTTAACTCCTGACTATATTTATAAGCTGTACTTTCTGTGATGTACATTAAGTTCTTATTTGTTACTGATGATCACCTAATTGTCGAAATCGATTCAATCACTTTTCACGAGGAAATAGACATCGCTGTACATACACTTTTTTTATACAATGAATTTTACACAGTGGTGTGCAGCTTCTAGACACTCTTCGTCCCACGGATGCCAAAAATTGGAATACAAACTTAAGAAAAACGGCCAGCTCAGTGCACAAAATGAAGAAAGTCACACTTAAGTAGTAAATAAGGGCTCAATGAGACTCTGAACCTCCGATTTACCGTCCTTTTCATCGATGAGATAACAACACCCTTGTGGTTGATAGCATAATCCTCGTTATCTCCAATCCCTCTGTTACAGTACTTTTCACATCATCGATCTCGCCTAAACGAATCCGAAATAGAAATAATATTGTAATGATTATAGTGTGGTTGTTCATTGATTACCGAAACAAAGTGGGCAGACGATCGATGTTCATGTTTTCGATCGGAAATGGTCTGCCATGTTTCCTGTGCCGTTTCCTACCTTTACTAGTTTCAACAACCTCCTCACTCACCAACTTGATTTTGACCTAACTTAATTTGTAGTTTTTTCGAGTTTTAGGGCTTATCTAGTAATGCTTTTTGACGTGGTGACAGTTTTGTCAAATGAGTTGAAGAACCATTCTGGCTGTGCATCCATCTACGAGTCCGATGTTGTGTGAGAACTATTTGATACTACCTAGCTGAAAAACATGCTAAAAGCAGGCAAAAACAAATCGTAGATAATAGAAAAGAAAACCGTGGAAGAGACATGGGGGATATTGCATCGAGTCATAGGGATATTGCATCGAGTCATAGGGATATTACGCGGAGTTACACTTCAGACGGTTGAATTTTATGTATTAGCTAATATAAACGGTATTTATAGATTACATAAACAGTATAAAGTCTTTTTATTACACGAAAGATTAATGTGTGTTCGAACACCTTGCTGCATTACTGGCACTTTTTCCCTTTGATGCAGTTGATGATTAGTGCAAAAAATAATGTGGATTTCTACTTACATAAGAATAGCGGAAGAAATTTCGTTTTTATAACAAAGTGTAAAAAAACGTCTGCCAAGTGGGTGTGGCACATAGCTTCCTCGTATCCATAACCCGATTGTATAGATGATCCGATGCATAGTAATTAATCTCAAAACATCAAAACAAGTTAATTTGTAATATCCCTGAAAATTTCATTGAAATCGGATGGAAAATGTAGAAATTATGGACGTTACAAGGAAATTCACGTTTGCGCATGCGCAGTGGCTACTATCAGTCCGAAGGTGATGATTTTCATAGGGGACCGTCTACAACCTAATCCGCATAATCCCTGAAAATTTCATCGAAATCGGGTAGAAAAAGTGGAAGTTATGGCCGTTACAAGGAAATTCACGTTTGCGCATGCGCAGTAGCTACTATCAGTCCGAAGGTGATGATTTTCATAGGGGGGCGTCTACAACCTAATCCGCATAATCCCTGAAAATTTCATCGAAATCGGGTAGAAAAAGTGGAAGTTATGGCCGTTACAAGGAAATTCACGTTTGCGCATGCGCAGTAGCTACTATCAGTCCGAAGGTGATGATTTTCATAGGGGACCGTCTACAACCTAATCCGCATAATCCCTGAAAATTTCATCGAAATCGGGTAGAAAAAGTGGAAGTTATGGCCGTTACAAGGAAATTCACGTTTGCGCATGCGCAGTAGCTACTATCAGTCCGAAGGTGATGATTTTCATAGGGGACCGTCTACACACCAACCCGCACAATCCCTGAAAATTTCATTGAAATCGGACAATAACTTCGTATAGTTATGCGCGTTACAAGGAATTCATGACAGACACACAGACAGACAGACACACAGACACACAGACACACAGACACTGAACCAAAATTGTTCAGAAAGGTCTAAAACGCAAAACGCGAGTGAAAATTTTGATTTTGGAGAACTTTTTTTTTTCGACCTTGAAAAGTGAAAACAAAGCTTCCGCTACCTTGGTAGACTCGGAAGCAATTAACCAGAAAGCATCCATCTTCTACTTTTTTTTAATTTCAGAAAAACTGAAATTCAACAAAATTATTATTGACCTCCTTGACATTTTTAGATTGAAAATTTCTTGAAGAAATTAAGGAGCTTAGCAAGCCATTGTTATGTAGCAAGCCATTGTTATAGGAATTGTGCACTGGTGAAAACTTCTTTTGCATTTTTCTCACAACTCCTTTTCTGTACATACCTAGCGCCTTTGTGCTTTAAGGTATCGATAAGAAAGACACAACAATAACCTGGAAACCTTTTCAAAGTGAGCGAAATTTGTTTTCCCAGTTGCACTCTGTTCAGTAACCGAAGCAACTTCTAATAAAACAGGACACGCGTTTGAAAAATCTAGTTGGTGCCACTCGGAGGGGCTCTAAAATCACAATAACGTTTTCACCTTTTCTCGACGTTGGCAAACATAACGAACAAACTGCCATTCAGATTCAACGACAGTGGGGATTCTCTTCATTAGCACCAACTCTACTTTCTGTTAGAAATGGGAGATGAAACCGATCGCAGCCAGAATGGTTTTTAATTAGGATTATCGAGAGTTTTTCGTGAAATGACGTAATTACGCTGGTCCAATACGTAAAAAAGCGATGTTTGGATGATAGAGAACAGAAAAAGCGAATATGTGAGATTTTCCAGCAAATGAGGAACCCTCGTGTTTTTTTAGTTTCAGTTTTTGAAAAGAGCGTCTTTTAATTGCGACCAACTATTTTCGCATGCTGTTTCCAAATTGGACGTACGAAGTTCGTTCTAGAGAAGTATGAGCAGGCAACGAAAGTTTAGCTTACTTATGCATATACACTTATGAATATACATTCACCATGTTGTTATAGCGGTGTCTTTAGAAGTAGAAAACTATCTAGTTGTACACGGTCGCACCGGAATTTTTGCCTTTGCAGGGTGGGAAAGGGAGGGGGGGTGTTAATGCTTCAAAAACCTACTTTCGAGCATAATTTTTTGTGCTCTGACCAGGCTTTATTCCTCCACCGATTTGCGTGAATCTTTTTTTTTCAGCGCAGGAACTCATCTATTTACTGGAAAGTAGGTTCATTCTAGACAATACCTGTAGCAAGCTGCCTATTCATCAATTCTTACCAATTTGAGTTTTTGCTTCCGAGTCTACCAAGGTTGCGGAAGCTTTGTTTTCACTTTTCAAGAACGAAAAAAAAAAAAACAGTTCTCCAAAATCTAAATTTCCACTCGCGTTTTGCGTTTTAGACCTTTCTGAAAAATTTTGGTTCCGTGTCTGTCTGTCTGTCTGAGTGTCTGTCATGAATTCCTTGTAACGCGCATAACTATACGAAGTTATTGTCCGATTTCTATGAAATTTTCAGGGATTGTGCGGGTTGGTGTGTAGACGGTCCCCTATGAAAATCATCATCCCCGGACTGATAAAAGCGACTGCGCATGCTCAAACGTGAATTCCTTGTAACGGCCATAACTTCTACAAATTTTCCATCCGATTTCAATGAAATTTTCTGGGATGTTACGGACTAGTATTTAAATGGTCCCCTATGAAAATCATCACCTTCGAACTGATAGTAGCCACTGCGCATGCGCAAACGTGAATTTCCTTGTAACGGCCATAACTTCCACATTTTCCACCCGATTTCGATGAAATTTTCAGGGATTATGTGGATTAGGTTGTAGATAGTCCCCTATGAAAATCATCATCCTGGGACTGATAGAAGCGACTGCGCATGCGCAAACGTGAATTACTAAAAAATTACAAGTACTAGAAATTACTAGTACTTGTAGCAGCCGTGACTTCAACTGACCCCCAGGGGTCGCGGGTTCGAATCCCAGCCGAGGCTAAGTATTTTTTTGATCCAAAAAAACAAACATCTACTCACTTACATTTTTCATCCGAATTTGATGAAATTTTCTAGGATTGTCCAGATTAGCGTGTAGATTGACCCCTATGAGGGTAGTGGAAGGTACTTAGAGATTGATGTTTTGAGATTAACAACTATGCATCGGATCATCTATATAATCGGGTTATGGATACGAGGAAGCTATGTGCCACACCTGCTTGGCAGCCTTTTTTTTGTTCGACACAGAATACTTTCAGAATTTTTCTTCCACTTGCACATTACTCCATCAGAATATCAACATTTGCCTGGTGAGGGAGCCAGTGGGGAAATATATTCAGATAAAACCCCGTTTTTCAGTGTTTCTTTGCCTATTAAGGCTTACTAATGGAACCCAAGCTTGGAAATTCATGAAACAATTAGTTTACCTCTGGATTTTGATGAGATACTCTTTGTGCTACTGCGGACCAAATCAGTGGTGTCATCATGGCGCCAGGACACCAGAAACCACGTATTACGTCGGGGGGGGGGGGGGGGAGATGTGATTTTTTTCGGAGAACTGTTTAAAACCAACAGATGGAATGTTTTACCTTATTACTAGGGGGTGGGGAGGTTTGGACTCGAATTCGCATGTTGGCTAGATCATGCATCTTAAAATGCTGTACAAATGTCACTAGAAGGGTTTTGGTGGCAAGGAGTGAAGGGGGGTGTTACATGTTGGATCCTTTTTGAGGATTTCCGATTTCAAAATATCCAGTTTTGGGATTTCATAATGCTGGAAATTAAATATTTGTTACTTCCTCAGCATACTAACTAAATTACTTTAGATCTAACTGTTATGTGCAATAGGTAGGTAAAGAAAAATGTTTTATCGTTTACTTGTTGATATTGAAAGAACAACTTGTTTATTATCCAATGAGACGACCCCTGAAATTCATGCATTACTAAACAACAATACGTCTTGACCCTATTTTTTAAAATTTCGACCTCCTAGGTTTTTCAAAATTTTTGGGTAAAGAACTCGTTTTTTTTTGTTATTATGCTTTTTTGGCTCAAACTTGAAATTTTTGCAAAATATGGTAAAATTAAGGTAAAAAAGTAAGGTAATCAACCATCTCAGGTTGAATTTTCGTCCAACTGCCATTCCTGGCAGTCTCGGGCGTCATAAGCTGTCTTCCAAAGGTAAGATTAGCATTGGTTCTGATATTTTGCTCGTGCCTCCTTATTGCCTCACCCGCTTACATGATTACATGAAGCGGGAATCACCATCGGCCCAACTCGAAAAATTATCGGGGCCTTATCAAATATAAGATTTTTGAAGAAAAATTTGAATCGTTCTAAAGTGTTCCGAAACGGATTTCAGTGAAAATAGGGAAAACGGATTTCAGATTAAGGAAATGGTTCAAAATTTTTCAACACGAGCCAAAATGAAGAGAATGACGATTCTTTTTTCAAAGTTCAGAATTTTGAGCCTGTTCTTTTTTGGAAATTCGCTTATTACAGCAAAAATTAAAGTCAATCCGTCAACGAATGGAATATATTTGGGAGAAGCATGTCAAACGAAATCTGGTCCGTTAGGTGTGGGTTTCCACATTAATGGGATCAGCCGCGACGTAATAAATGTGAGGTTCAAGGATTTATAAATGGAATCAGTATGAAAGAGATCATCAAAAAGGGCGATTTTAGAGTATGAACATCAATGGCAGATTCCAGAAGGAGACATCATCAGGTTGCATCGTTAATAGCGATGTTTTAAACCATCATTATCAACATTGTTGCTCTTTGACTAAACATGATTTTGGTTCCTTTGTTCTCTACAGCGTACATGTTTGACCTGTTGTCAAACCAAGGGCGTAAAAAATCAGACAGTACCTGTCAAAATGGTGCTTTAACTGGGAATGGTGACTCAATACTGGTTGGGTTAACGGTAACTCGATTAAACTAGTTAGTTGCCAATCAGTTTCTCGATCAACAAATAATCATTTATGGATCTCGCAGTCGAGTTCACACCCATCTCGAAGTTTCTAACAATATGACTCGATACCATCAGGAGAGGCCGACTGGGGTTGTCAACTGTTTAGGGCTGAGAGAGGTTCTGTTGTTACCTGATCGTATTCAATATCGGGAACAACGATGAGAATGAATTGGGGACTTAATTGTTGAAGAGTAATACGATGTTTATTTCACCTTCGGGTGATTACATTTTAATCAAATACGTACTGTTTCCTGTTTCTATGATTGTACCTACTTTTACTTGAATGGACTGAAATAGGTAGGTACCTAAAAACCTAGGTACTGCAAATATCGAATTATTTATAAATTCGCCTTTCTTGCGGTGTTTCAATATATTATTGGCACCTCTACGGCGGAGTAATTTTCTCGGTTTACCTCAATATTCAGTATGTTTACCTCAATATTTTTGGTTGTTTTTCAAACTGTTGAAATGGTTGCTTTTTTCACAATGAATATATCATCGGTCTCACAGTAACACCACGTATTATACATTTTCCAAATTTTACAGGACAGCGAAAAAACTGTTTTTCGTACAGATGGGTTCATGCGGGCAACTCAACTTATCATACATCGATCTAATACATGAAACGCGAGTAATAATTTTGAATTTGAGAAATTTTTTTTTTCAACTTCGAAAAGTGAAAATAGTGCTTTTGCTACCTTGGTAGATTCGGAAGCAAAAACGCTGCAGATTATCACAAAAAGCTTTATTCACAATTTTTCTATGTAGATCACTCGTCTGCAAAGAACACAGCTTCGCCATTGCCACTACCTACCAACTACCTACCTAGGTACCTACTACCTATTTTTTTTTTTTTTTTTCCTTGTAACTCCCCTCAAAGACAAAATGTCTTTTTTGACGGAGGGGGCACGCCATAAATAAAAATAAATAAATAAATAAATAAATAATGGGGAGGACGCCCAGGACTCACCCGACGCCGGCCCTAGGATGAGGGAAGATAAGGAAGGTGGGGGTGGGAGAGAGGGATGAAGGGAAGTGCCTCTATAAAACGACCACCAGTTCAAATATGAGCCGAGCAGGACACGGGTGGTGATACCACGGAGTACGCCTACTGAGATGCCCAACTCACGCAACTCCGTGGCACTTTTCCCGCACCACACCCCGCGCCATGATAAGGTTGCAGCCATCACCCTGATGTTGTTGGGTGCCACTCCTTTTAGCTCCGACACCGCTTGCCGTAAATCATTTCTATCATACTTTCTTATCTTAGCCTGCCAAGTCTGCTCCATGTCCAAGCTGCCATTGACAACTTGGACATCCAGGATAATGCAAGACTGGTCGGGCTTGACGGCAACGATGTCGGGCTTCTTACCCTGGTCACTTGGCATGTGATACAATCTCTCTCTCTCTCAACATCCCAGCCACTAGATGACAAAGCACCTGCTATCTACTTGGCGACCGCATCATTACGTAAAATGCGGCCCCCATGAGTCCGAGGACATTGCTGCACTACATGATACAGATGTTCATTTCCACTCCGACAGGCGCGGCAAAGGGGTAGAGTTGTCCCACGACTACCCCTCGAACACCGTACCGCAGTTGGCAGAGTTGCCATGCGGACGGCGTGGAAGTGTCGGTAGTAGGGCCCCAATGCCCTCCGAAGCCCAATCTACCCATTGGGAAGAGACAGGGCTTTCGGAGCACTGTCGGAGTTCTTTACCATCTACCATGCTAACTGCTGCCTGACAAAATCAAGATCAGCAGCCGCACGGGCGACCTCCCAGCTCGACCCTTGAAGGGCTAGCAGGCGCTGGCAGCGCAATGAAGGGATACATGCCGAGAGAGACACAATGCCAAGCCCACCAGATTTGACCGGTGCGTGAACATAGGCACTTGGGACACCAGGTGGGAACCTCAGCCAAGAGCCCACAGCAGAGCGAACTTAACGATCCAACTCTTGCAGCCTCCCCGCCGTAAGCCTGCCAAAGACTAACCCATAGGTCAGCTTTGGCAGTAAGTACGTGCGGAGGAGGCGCAGCTTCTGCTGTGGCTTCAATGGAGCCTTGGTAACGCAAGCTAGCGCTCTACCAAGGTCCACACGGCTGGCACTAATGGTGGCCACCACCATGAAGTCGACTCCAAACCTGCAACACGGATCGAGACGGGATGGGGGATTGTCCTATGACAAAACCTCCATCTACAACTTTCACCTTATGTTGGCGACCGGAAGGGACCAAGGAGACCGACCCACACTTATCGGGGTTAACCACAAGTCAACACCTGGCTAGCTGCTTAGCAAATGCATTTATTTATTTTTTTACTCCCCTGAAAGACGCAGGGGGCGCGCCACAATGACAAAAAACAAATGAAATATTAACGGAGAGGACGCCCCGAACTCACCCGACGATGATGGAAGATGAGGAAGCTGGGGGTGGGAGAGAGGAATGATAAAAGCCTCTATAAAAGGACCACCGGTTCAAATATAAACCAAGTGGAGGTGATACCACGGAGTACGCCTACCGAGATGCCAACTCGCGCAACTCCGTGGCACTTTTCCCGCACCACACCCCGCGCCATGATAAGGTTGCTGCTATCACCCTGATGTTGTTGGGTGTCACTCCTTTTAGCTCCGACAACTCTTGCTGTAAATAATTTGTGTCACATTTCCTTAGTCTGCTCCATGTCCAAGCTGCCATTGACAACTTGGACATCCAGGACAATGCTAGACTGGTCGGGCTTGACGGCAACGATGTCGGGCTTCTTACCCTGGTCACTTGGCATGCGATACAATCTCTCCCTCTCAACATCCCTGCGGCTAGATGACAAAGAACCTGCTATCTGCTTGGTGACCGCATCATGAAGAAGAATGCGGCCCCCATGGACACTGCTGCACTACATGATAAAGATGTTAACTTCTACACTGAACGGAGATTAGGCTTCATTTGCGATTCACACTCGTGTTTCTGATTTATCGTAAGTCCAACCCCTAAATTCTCTAAGGGCCGGGGGTACAAGTCATCGTTTAAACGGGGACATAGCTAAGCTTCGCTTAATTTTGAAACACCGTTTAAACTACGGATCCCGTTTGGCGGGTGTACAATTCCTTATCAGCTCGGTTTAAGAAACTGGAGTATAGGAATCCAGAGACGACGAAGACGAAGAGGAAGAGAACAAAACGGCATGGAACTATAAAGGTTCCATGCTGTTCCATGTTCGTAACTGCAAATTTTGTGATGAATTTCAAGGCAGAAGTTGGAATAAACATCAACTTCACGTTAATCAGGATAACCTAAAACCTCAATGTGAGTTTTGCTAGAATAAAAGTGCGGACGACTTTTACTTCAATCGGCTCAAAAACCTTCATTTTAGCGTTTCTATTTATTGTAATGCACTAGTGGTGAAAGAAAGGAGTGTCAAAAAATAAATAAAAACAAACCAACGATGAAAACGACGTATTAAATTTCATGATCGACCCAAAAATCGGTTATTCAAGAAAGAGTCTTCCCGTCCAAGAACCGTTTTTTCGAAGATGTGGTGAGTACTTTCGACATATTAATTTTATCCTATTTCTTATCATCAAAAGAAATTTTGCATGCCGAATACTTCCGACGATAATGTGAAAGTGAGTAGTGATAACTACTATTTCTTTCACTAGCAAGCAACTTTGTTGCGAATATTGGTTGATGTACGTAAATAATCATAACGATCGGTAGAATACCTGATAGAATGTATTACAAAAAAGCAATCCTACAAAACCAGCAAGTAGGTACCTACAGCAACTCATGTAGCTCAAATTGCTCGTAATACTATAGATGCATTCTTTTAATACTTTCTCACGTCTTCTTCATAGTTACTTACCTACTTCACAACTCTTTTCGTCACACCCCATTCCTTTTTTTCAGGTGATTACCATGTTCAACTGAAGATACGTCTCCTACGAAGGGTGCTGCCCTATTCCTAATGGTCGTTTCCTCCTACTTTCCCATTTTATTTTATCAATACAATATTATTCTGTAGGTATCAATTATTGTGTAACTGAGTAAAGGACCTGACTGATATCTATTTATTAAATGACTGTACCTATCGCAAATCAATAATGTTTTGAGATATTCTGTATATTTTTCCGAAAAATACACAAATGTACCTTTTTTATAATTTTTGTGACTTTACCTCTCTTGATTCCGTTCTTGAAATAACTATCTTTAGTTCATTGAAACTTAAATAAAACGCTGGAATATTTTCCTATTTTAATGTTCAAATTTTTGAATGCTTTTTCCGACTAGGTATTCCTTGAATTTAATGAATATTTGTACAGACTAACTTCTACACTAAAATCGTCAGTGAATAATCTAACATAGTTGAGCAGCTACTACAATATATTTAATAAAATTCAACCTCAACCAAAATACTTCACCACATTGGTAACAATATTTCTCGTTATTACCCACTAAGCTCAGCTTAAACGGCCATCAGCGACCGTTTAACTTTAGTTTAGCTCTTATCAGGAACTAAAAGCGTAGTTTAGGAACTTGTACCCCAGCCCTAAACTGCATTCTCCGTTTAAACAGTAGTTTAATCGATGAGTGACGTTTAAACGGGTATTGTACCCCCGCCCTAAGGGAGCAAACGGTTGGTCCTAAAGATCTCTGTTTGGTGTCATTCGATTCTAAAAATGCGATACTATTTTAAATTTATGAAACAGCAATACCTTTAAAAGTTTTTGAGACCAAATGCTTGGAGGCACAACTAGAACCCTAATGGAGCCCATATACCAAATTTCATCAAAATTGGTCCATGTTAACTAAGGAAAGTGCGGAGGTCGGACAGCAAAATTTTCATTCGATTTTCAGATCCTACGTACCAACAAATTTTGAGGGGGAGTTGAATTTTTTTTCTTGGTCGATTCCAAAGATTCATTATTGAAAATAATAAACCAAAATCGACGATTTTATTGGCGAGGAAGATGTAATTTTCGACTCGTCACAGAACTATTCTCGATACTCCTTGCGAGTTGTACTTCTAGGAATCACACTAATTGCTTGATTAACTCGAATTGACTGAATTAAAAGTAATTAATACTTCGATGTCCTCCACTAGCAGAGTCGTCGGTTGATCCGTTAAACTTTTGACTTATCCACGTCAGGTCAAACAGACAGATCGAGGCGGTATCCCCCAGGGGTTGGGCCGGGTCAATCCTGCCCCCGACGCCTCCCCTCTACGCCACGTCCCGCGCCATCATCCAGCCGAGATAACCTCACCTCTACCTTCCTCCGCCTCCATCATCACCGACCGTCCTACTCCCTTACTTTCACCCTCTTATAATGAATAGCTCCTGCCTTCTTGAAATATGCTCAGAATTTACTTCACTAATCTCACCCCCTTTTCCCGCTACTCCGGATTAGGTCGTACGTAACAAAAAACGCCACTGAATTGAGAGGGCTTTTAGTTTGCCGTCGGGGCGAGGAGGGAGTAACCTTTTTAACGGTCACCTCGAAGACCCAACCTCAGATATTTCGGGTCATTTAAATAGAGAATAACGACATTTTAACTGGATAATCGAATTTGGGCGGAGATGAGGCTCCTCCGTCATATCGGGAAAGAGTTCCCGCTCTTCCTCGACGCACCCTGAGATCCAAATCTGCCGCTACAATTCATCCCAGCGTTCACTTTTATCCCCACCGGCTGAATGGATTTCACTGGTAAAACGTCTGCCAAGTGGGTGTGGCACATAGCTTCCTCGTATCCATAACCCGATTATATAGATGATCCGATGCATAGTAGTTAATCTCAAAACATCAATCTCTAAGTACCTTTCACTACCCTCATAGGGAAACATCTACACGCTAATCCGGACAATCCTAGAAAATTTCATCAAATTCGGATCAAAAATGTAAGTGAGTAGATGTATGTTTTTTTGGATCAAAAAAATTCTTAGCCTCTAGTGGGATTCGAACCCGGGACCCCTGGGGGATAATTCCTAGCGCTACCAGCTGAGCTATTGAAGCCTAGTGATGCAAAGAATAGGATTTGAGATTCTCACAGGGGACCATCCCTCTACGAATGAATCGCTCTATGAAAAACCATTCTCTATGGTTTTCATAGGGGACCATCTAAACACTACTCAGTAACATCCCTGAAAATTTCATCGAAATCGGGTAGAAAATGTGGAAGTTATGGCTGTTACAAGGAATTCACGTTTGCCCATGCGCAGCGGCTACTATCAGCCCGGGGGTGATGATCTTCATAGGGGACCATCGAAATACTAATTTGTAACATCCCTGAAAATTTCATCGAAATCGGATGGAAAATATAGAAGTTATGGCCGTTACAAGGAATTCACGTTTGGGCATGCGCAGTCGCTTCTATCAGTCCGGGGTTGAGATTTTCATAAGAGACCGTCCACACACCAACCCGCACAATCCCTGAAAATTTCATAGAAATCGGACAATAACTTCGTATAGTTATGCGCGTTACAAGGAATTCATGATAGACACACAGACAGACAGAAACGGAACCAAAATTGTTCTGAAAGGTCTAAAACGCAAAACGCGAGTGAAAATTTTGATTTTGGAGAACTTTTTTTTTCGTCCTTGATATGTGAAAACAAAGCTTCCGCTACCTTGGTAGACTCGGAAGCAAAATTGATATTGAAGCCTTCTAGTGACCAGAAGGTACGAAATTTAGGAACTTCTAGACAATTTTCAATAGTTGTCGGAGTAAAAAAAAGTCTGCCAAGTGAGTGTGGCGCATGGCTCCCTCGTATCTATAATCCGGGGCATTGTAGTGTTGTGCAGCTACCTCTTCGCATTTCGTCCATTCACTTCCTTAGCTCAGTGGTAACGAGCTCCGACTCAGAAGTGTAAATATAGTTTAGTCGGAACGATAGGAGATCGATCCCCGGTCGAGGGAAGGCAATTTTTCATAACTCAACAGTAGCTCAAAACATCAATCTCTGAGTACCTTTCACCCCCCCCCCCTTCCCATAGGGGACCATCCAAACGTCAATCTGCATAATCCCTGAAAATTTCATCAAAATCGGATGGAAAATGTTGAAGTTATGGCTGTAACGAGGAAATTCACGTTTGCGCATGCGCAGTGGCTAATATTAGTACAGGAGCGATGATTTTCATAGGGGACCGTCTACTCACCAACCTGCACGATCCCAGAAAATTTCATCGAAATCGGACAGTAAAAATAAAAAATATACGTCAGCCATTCTACAATCCCACGTCATGATCTCGATAGTCGTACTGCAAAGTCAGCACTATTCAGATCACAAACATAACTGATTTGGCAAGAATAAGGTGTCAGAACTTTCTTGGCTTTTCTTCCATGTCTGACATCTTACCAGTGATTCTGCCAAATGACGTTTTCCGTGCACGTCAGTATCCATTCACATGGATTATCATTGCATAATATTACTTCTCGTGTTATTCGAATTTGTATATTTTTTAATATAAAATAGAAGTAATGTGATATACCTATTCGAATTACAAAAATATGATTTTTAGATTTGAATTATATAAATATTCAATTAAGATTCGCTAAACCAAATTGTGTCTTAATAAGACACATAACAACATAATATGTTGGTACCATTGTAAAGTGCTTGAATTCTTCCAGTGCAACCACTCATTGCCTTCACTAGCTCACCAGCTCCCTTGTGACAGCTAAAACCTCTCTTACACTTTTGGCTTATTATTTTCAATTATGAACCATTGAAATCGAGCAAGAAAAAAAATTTTAAGCTTTAAAAAATTGAAATTTTGGTATATTATTTTCAATAATGAACCTTTGGAATCGACCAAGAAAAAAAGTTAACCCCCCCCCCCCCCCCCTCTCATAATTTGTTGGTTTACGTTTCAAGGTAAGTAGAATCCGAAAATCAAATAAAAAATTTTCCGTCCGTACGCCGTCCGCCGTACGCGACACTTTTCTTAGAAACCCTGGATCGATTTCTCTCAAATTTGGCAAATGGGCTCCATTTGGGGTCTAGTTGTGCCGCGAAGCTTTTGGTTGATGTCAGTCTCTTCTAAGGGGTGAAAATTATGGGTTGAAATTTTCAAGAGTGCGCTAGCTCGAAAACTCTCGAAATAATGGTATTGTTTTTTCACCAATTTTAAATAGTATTAAATTATCAAAAATGTTTGAGACCACCCGGAGCTCTGTAGGACAAACTGTTCACCCCCTAAGAGTACTCTGTGTTGCTTAAATCTCAGTAGAAAAATGAAAATGGTCAATAATTCGACAGTTTAGATCTTGATGAACAAAATTATGTAAAAAAAATCATAATTGATCATTTAGGTACTTCGCTATAAGTACCTAAAGTTGGGCCCTTTCACCTGTTTTCGTGCACTTTTCTCGGTAAGTACTCGTCCGAATTCAATTTTTTTTTAAATTTGTTCATCTTACTAAGCTCTATCAACAGACGAGGGCTTTTTCATTTTCAATAGTTTTATCATTTTTTTTTCTCAAAAAAATAAAAAACCGGGTTTTTGGTAGGTAACATTTTTTCAACCACAAACTCTCCAAAACAAAATTATCCAAAGCCCCCTCGTCTATCGACGTATTAGCAACGTACGAACAACACTAAAAAAACAGAATCAAAATCGGTTGAATGGGTACCGCAGAAAGTGCACGTAAGCATCAGAAAATGTTGTTTCGAGAAAAACGCGTTTTTCCGAAACAGAACAATTTTCGAGCTTCGCGGTTTACTACCGCCCGCGTTCTAACTTGGCTGTATAAGAACAATGAGAAGAGGAATAAGGTAAGGGTTATTCAGTGTTACAGTTTGTTTATTGCCGGTTTTTTGACAGTTTCAGTTCAGTTTTTCTATAAAAATTGGGGATTTTGCTTCCAGAACTGAAGCAGGGACGGGAGAGTGGTACACCAACCAAGCAGGCGGAAGCAAGGCGGTCTCTCTTGTGTTGAGTGGGAGCGCAGCCATGAGATGGCCAACTTTGACCTCAATTATCTTAGGGTTCCGTATTCGGAACAATCAATTATTATATATCAAATTGTTCGAAATTGAATGGAGAATAATATAAAATTATAAAAAAAATTGAAAAAATTTTTTTTTTTCGGGCTGACTCCCCTTAAGGGTTTTACTTCGATAAAACAGAATCACGAGTGTGAATCACCAAAGAGGTCTAATAACCGTTGAATTTTTAGGTAACCAAAACGTGATCGCTTTTCATTTTTTCGAGTTGTATTCAGTTTTGCTTCCTCAGCAACCAGTAACCAAATTTCCATAGGAAGCTCCCTATTTTTCGAATCGAGTGCGTTTTCAAAATTTCAAATTCATTTTTTGACCCTTAGAAGTGACCTACATCAACCAACATCTTCGGGGCACAACTAGTCCTCAAAAGGAGCCTACATACCAAATTTCATCAAAATCGGTCAATGCTAAGTGGGGAAAGTTTCGCGTACGGCGTACGGCGGACGGACGGCCAAATTTTTATTCGATTTTTGGATTCTACGTACCTTGAAACGTAAACCAACAAATTTTGAGGGGGTGTTACAATTGTTTTCTTGGTCGATTCCAAAGGTTCATTATTGGGAATAATAAACCAAAAATCAGGAGATTCACACTCACATCCTCCATCATACTTCATCAGTCTTGACGTATATACTAGCAAATAGTTTTGGAACTCAATGAAACCTACTCTTATTCCTGTTTTGTATTGCACTATCGACGCATGTAAAGCTAACCTGATCATGTGAGTATGGACGTAGAATATACTTGTAAGTTTGTGTCTGCAGATGGGCACGGCGGTGACTTCAGTACTAACTAACTTCAGAACCTATCTGAACACGATTTAATTATAATTTTCTCCTTTTCAGTGGTTTACCATCATCAGTTTTAACGTCGGTCCGTTTTTTTTAGAAAAGGTTCTTTCTGTAGATGTATCGTTGGCCCTTCCGGGCGGAATGAAACGAAATTAATTTTTAATGTTCGTTTTCAACGAGATTCGTGTGAGTTTACAGCGAACGGAGTGAATACGGTATACCTAACAATAGTTTGAAGCTTTGAACGGTGAACTAGAGTGAGCGTGATCTGGAAAAACTCCATTAAAACTGGACGAGACACGAAAGCATCATTAGCATCTCTATACGACCCTTTCCAGCGCTATGTTGCTTTTATCCAACATAGGATGGTGGGAGCAGGGTCTCAAGATTAGGTTTATAGCCTCTTCAAGTTAGCTTGACAATTATTCTCGACAATATGGACATATTTTATCAATAATGGCGACAATATTTAGTCATGGAATGAAATGGAATTTTGAGCTTACAGTTTGATTCTAATAAATTCCTCATATTGTGTCACATATTAGTGATGAGTATCACAGTTTTACAGAGTCAAATTACTTAATCGAAACAATTCAGGAATAAAATCAAATGCCGTCGTTTTTAAAGCTAAGCAAGACGAATGCGTAAAAAAAGTCAACATTTATTTTAGTGACTGAGGAAAATGTACCTAAGTGTGAAAAGTTGATACCTACAAACCTGATTTTGGTTTATTATTTTCAACTAGCTGAAAAGCCTGCTAAAAGCAGGCAAAAAATTGTAGACATGTAAAAAAAAATTTGATGTCGCGGCCTGGAATCGAACCCGGGACCCCCACGTTCGGGCGACATACGTACGTACGGTTGGGGTTTTATGTATATAGATAATGAACCTTTGGAATCCACCTAGAAAAAACATTTTTCAACACCCCCTCAAAAGTTGTTGGTGCACGTTTCAAGTTACGTAGAATCCAAAAATCGAATTAAAATTTGGCCGTCCGTCCGCCGTACGCGGCATTTTCCCCACTTAGCATTGACTGATTTTGATTAAATTTGGTATGTAGGCTCCATTTGGGGTCTAGTTGTGCCCCAAAGATTTTGGTTGATGTAGGTCACTTCTAAGGGTTGAAAAATAAGGTTTGAACTTTCGAAAACGCCCTAACTCAAAACATTTTGATATAAAGGTATTGTTTTTCCATCAATTTAAGATAGAATAGAATTTTTAGAGACCACGCGGAGCCCTGTAGGACAAACCGTTTGTTCCCTACGAAAATTTGAGGGTTGGACTTACGATATATCAGAAACACGAGTGTGAATCGCAAAAGAGGCCAAATCTCCGTTCAAATGTAAGCTGACCGAAATGCGATCGAATTTTTTTTTAGGTAGGTTGGTAGTAACAATAGCAAAGCAGTGTTGTTTGCAGACAAGTGAACTATATACAAAAAAATAGACCTTTGTGTAATAATTTGCAGCGTTGTTGCTTCAGAGTAAAACTCTTCTAAGAGCAATAACATCTACGTTTTCCTCTTTGGTCTTGCATTGACTAGGAACTGATATAATGTAGATTCAAGTTGGGGCTCGCGTTAGGCGCCGCCTGGGTGGAGTGGTCCTCTTGAATCACTGTGTAACACTAATAGTTATAATATCTATCGTCAGCGTATTACGTGTTTGTTTTCAAATCTCAAAACGTTTGAGTTTGGCTCGTCGGACCGCTTATATAATTTTCCTCTTTTTAAAATGCTTTTGATCGAGCTGCCGACGCGGTTTAGGCATAGTGTAGATGGTGGGTAGGAAGGGCGTTGGATAAGGGTGAAAGAGGCTGAATGGGGGGGGGGGGGAGGCTGTCCCCACGATTAAAATTTGATCTGGACTCAACGGACCGATACGCTGGTCCCCAGGGTAGTGATTTGTCACCAGAGGGATTCCCAGGGAAAATAAATAATAATTTTGTGACAGCGTACATGTACCAGCTTCCCTATCTAATGTAGACCATCTAAATAAACCATCCCTAGCGTCTCATAAAATTTTGCGACACTAAATAATTATAAAGCTCTCTTTGCATTGCTACAGTCCCATCGCTTCGCGTTTCTTTTACGATTTGTGCCATTTGTCGTTTATAACGAACGTTAGAGCGGATCAAAAACACACTTCCAATACAGTTAAGCCAGAAACATTTATTTATTTATTTATTTTAATTGAAAAAAAAGGAGTAGTACAGTCACGGGAATATTTTCTCTACTTTTAATACTCCCCATTACTGGTTTTCACTCTCCAGTTATTGATATAAAATATTAGATTCAACGAGCTGAAAGAACGAGATGGCCTTGGAACGTAAACTGAGTGTTGCTTCGTCGCCTTCAGCATTGTCTCCTCATGATTCAGTTATGGATAGTCCTATTGGTCGCAAAGTTTAGAATCGGTAAGTTCTTGGTCAGGAAACAAATGGTTGAATGCAAACAGTGATCAGTGGTTAAAACGAGCGATCCACCCTAGCTTGATATCGCATGTTAACAATCTCAGAACACATTATGATCATGAGCTATCGTTGTTTCGGTTTATTATTTTCATTAATGAAATTTTGAAAATCGAATTAAAATACCGATGCTTTCGCTACCTCGGTAGACTCGGGAGCAAAGTGCCATTCTCCCACAGCACTATCCTACAGTTACCTGGTACCATTGTCCGTTAGCTGATGGAAATAACCGGCTCTTGGGGGATCCCCTAATCGAAGCCAATCATCTCGAGTGATTATTTGGATTAAAGTGCGCTCGCGGGCGGGATCGCATGTCTGATAATTTTCCTAGGCTGGCACTTAGTACCTATAAAGCACTTAGCTCAGAAACTTTGTACATGAAGGTATTGTTTCTTCATCAATTTGAATTGATATTACATTTTTAGAGTCAAAAATGACTACCCCGAGGTCAATGATACCAACGATTCGCACCTTACGAGGACTTAGAGCAATGGTGAAATTTTGGACTAATCTCCGTTCAAAACAGAGTTTCATGTCACTCATTAGTTTTTCCTTTGCAAACAAGAGCCAAATCTCGTTATGAAAACAGCAACAGCTCACTGATAACAATGCCATTGCTAGTAGGTAGTTAATGTTTGAAAGAAACTTCCTTCATGTGGGTGTGGCACATAGGTTCTCGTATCCATAACCTGATTGCGTAGATGATCCTATGCATTGTAGTTAACCTTGCCTACTATTTCATCGAAATCGGATGGAAAACAGAAATTATTTGAACTGAAAATTTGTTATTAAGCTGAAAATTTCATCAAAATTATGAGATAAATTCGTTTAGTTTCATCAGTTACAAGAATTTCAAGACACACAGACAGATAGACACAGAACCAAAATTATTCAAAAACGCAAAACGTAAAACGCGAAATTTGTACTTTGGAGAACATTTTTTTTCAACCTTGAAAAGTAAAAACAATGCTTCCTACCTTGGAGACTCGGAAGCAAAACAAAAAACGCTGCAAATTATTACACAATGGTTTATTATTTTTTATTTTTCTATATAGATCACTCGTCTGCAAAGCCACCAACCATCCAACATGAAGAAAAACATCGATCGCATTTCGGTCAGCTATAATTTGAACGGAGATTAGGCCTCTTTTGCGATTCACACTCGTGTTTCTGATTTATAGTACGTAAAACCCTTAAATTTTCGTAGTGAGCGAACGGTTTGTTCTACAGAGCTCCGGGTGGTCTCAAAAAATTCTGAAAATTCTATAGAATCTTAAATTGAAGGAAAAACAATACCTTTATATCCACATTTTTTGAGTTAGGGCGTTTTCAAAATTTCAAAATTGATTTTGGAACCCTTAGAAGTGACCTACATCAACCAAAATCTTCGGGGCACAACTAGACCCCAAATAGAGCCTACATATCAAATTTCATCAAAATCGGTCAATGCTAAGTGGCAAAAGTGCCGCGTACGGCGGACGAACGGCCAAATTTTTATTCGATTTTTGGATTCTATGTACCTTGAAACGTAAACCATCAAATTTGAGGGGGTGTTAAACTTTTTTTTTTCTTGGTCGATTCCAAAGGTTCATTATTGAAAATAATAAACCAAAACATGAATGTCAACCTTGCGTCATGACGTGGTTGGCACTTGGTAGGTTCTATTAATAGAAATGGTCTCATTGCAAACGGATGATCCATTCAGAAAAATGATAAACCATTGTGTAATAATTGGAGGTTTTTGTGTGACAGTTCAAGTATCAATAGAATGCGATTGAAAGCCAGTTTTTTATGAGATCAAAATTTCAAACATTTGTTGTGACAATATTACGCTAAAAAGAGGTTGGGTCAACCCAAAAAAAATTTTTCCCCCGAAACAAAATCTCATGATTTCTCCACTTACATATCAAAAGTAAATAATTCATAATGAAGCTCACCAGCTTCAAGGAGTTGGAGCCCATACAGAATGTTTTGAGGGGGTTTCACTATATTGACGTTGACGTATAAACGAAAGTTCCCCGAAGCACTTCATATGAGGAACTAGAAATAAAAAAGAAACAGTGGCCAGAATAAAAGAAAGCGAGGTAATGAAGAAGGATTAAAAGGAAATAGACGCTTTTTATTCTGGATCCTGCGGCCGGAAGGAGATTCTGGGATCGGATGGATCTCGCCCAAGTCTTAGGGAGGGGTGCTTTCGCTGTATCCGAAAGTCAGTCGAGCGAATGAAAACGGGAGATGGTCCGAGAGACGGCAGGAAGAACGCAGCTGGTAGCCTGCTAAGTGTAATGAAAGCCCTGATTGGTTGGGAGCCTTGACCTAAGGGTACGGAGTTGGAAGGATGTGGTGGCAAGAAGAGGGGGTGTATCTCAGACGTTAGAGCTGTATAATAAAGAGGAGCTGAAGGGGCTTTGGAAGGAAATTAGTCAGTAGTCGCTCAACCCTGCTATTCTCAGATGTCGTACGGCATTCCTAATTCACCTCGTCAAACGTTGTCGCACTGAATCGTGTTTCACGAATAAACATATTGTTTAGTAATGCTTGCATTCCAGGGATAAGCATTGGATCAGTTTAACCAGTTCGTAAGCGATAAAACTGTTTCACTCGATGTAATTTATTTATTACTTTAGGCAAGAAATCCACCATAAAATTTTTAGCGACACGGGAGCCTCGAATTTGAAGAGCAGTTTAAAATCCATAATCTACGATACCCACCCAACATGCGAATTCGAGTCACCCCCCCACCACTACCACCAATGGTGCCACTCTGGCACCAAAGCAGTAATACGTCGTAAATTGAACTTTCATCTATTAGTTGTAGTAGGCAGTCCGTCGAGGCTCACATCCGTATTCAAACACAAAAAAGCCGGTAAAATACAAAAAAAAAACCACGAAATATGCGGTTTATGGTGTCTTGGCACCATAGTGGCACCACTCTCATATCGCTAGAAATTTATGGTGGATCAGGTGGAGGAGGAGGGGGGCACAATTTTTCACTGAATGTACTAACTAAATTACATTGAGAAAAGTTCAGCATCTGAAAATTGTAGAAAATTAACTGCTGCCCTACAATCATCAATTCTATCGAGATTTAGTTTCAATCGGTTATTAGTAGTAGAATATCTTAATTCAGGCGTACAACATTTTTTCATTTCGACTTGTAAGAATTTCAAGTTATTTAAATTGCTAATATAAATATATTAGACGTGGTTTATCAGGTTTAACAGTGACGCGGACATATTTGACGTGATTCGAACACGAGGGTAGATTCAACTACAAGTACTTGTCACATAGGTTTGACGGCTGACTACACATCTTATAATGTCCATATGACTATTGATTTATAACAAGTGAGAAAACTATACTGCTAATTCAACTTTGCAAACGGTTTTCCAATGTGATGGATTTTTATTAATGGCACTTAACGCGATTAAAAATACATACATTTCAGCTATTGGAAACATGTCAAGGGATCCCCGGATAGAGTGCAGGTTAATCAGATCTGAGCGGGTGTTCATGCAGCTACAATAATGTTTGAAGAAAATTATCGATTTGGATCGTAATTAAATTTATTTTAACGTAAATAGGATCTTATTGTATTTTTTATTATTTTTCAATCTTATTTGAAGTAATTTGTAGTAAAGTGAGTGAATATTAGTTCCAAAATTAAGGGACTACTTTAATTTTCTATCCTCCTGACGTCACCGCCGCATCGTCGTCGACTTCCGACGCCTTACCATCGTGTGCGCTCGCCACTAAAACAACCTCTCTAGCCTTTTCCAAGTTTTGAATTCAATAATTTGACTGCAGATCGCAGTATCCTGAGTCAAAATCAACGTAGTTTCCTGGTCTCAGCATCCAATATACTTCGAAACATCCCGAAGACGGAAAAACTACAAGAAGGCGACTTTTCATCATCTGGAGGTTACTTCAACTCCTTCAAGTTCTGGACACAAGGAGATTGTTCCGGAGTCTTCGGCAGCGCCAAGCAAACCTTCAAAATATTCAGTTTGGAAGTATCTATAGTACTAGTATGTAGTAAGTACGTAACCAGTACACACTACCAATAGTCGTTCATCCTCTCGGCGAACTCTCTGAATCGCGGAATTCCGGACGTCGCGGATCCCCTCATCGCAGCATTTAATTTGGAATGTATACGAGTGATTTAGTTATTCTATGTATTTTGAATACTTATTAGGTATAGGGAAGCTTCCTATAGGTTTTTCTTTATTTTATAATATAACCACCAGTCAGTGTGAGCTCCTATAATTTTCTTTTTAATACAAATCTGGTGTGCAAAATTTGGTTGACTAATTTCACCTGATACCCCTTTGCCCCAACAGCGGGAGAACAACAATAGTTGTTCTATTATCTATGTAATTTGAAAAATCCAACATCGATAAGTGCTGTCATCATGTTTTCACTCCGGAAGGTGTTAGGATGAGACAACCTAGACAAAAGCTGACATGTTGACATTTCATAATGACAAAGTCGGGACAGTGAGATTAGGATGTCGGATAAAATGGTAATGGATCATCGTAAATTAATTATTATCATTATCAGAATTTAAAAGGGTCAAATCGTTTTACCAATAACGATGACCATCGGCACCATCTTCCTATTCATAAGGGACCTACCAACTCTTAACCAAAGGGAACCAGAAGCACCCAACACCCTTCCAATTGATGAGGGACCATCGACTGAAATGAGGGCTATGACAGGAATTGAAGTGATTTCATGGAGTTAAAATGGCGTTTTCTATTTCTTTCTTTCTAATTCCTCATGCCATTTCTAATCAAAACATGATTAAACAATGACTGGTGAGTTATCTGTCTGGAGTGCTTCGAACTGTTATACTCACCACCGTGGAAGGAGTCATGGACAGTTCCTTCTTCCATGCTCACAACAGTTGTTTTACCTCCCAACAGTAGTTTATGACAGTTGTTATAGTCAAAAGTTACAGAATGAACCCTCCCTCCTTGTTTCACATAATGTGAGCTGAACATTGAACAGTTTACTAAGAGTAAAGTAAAATGGAGCAATTAGCAAGCTCGATTCGTTGTTCTAGATAGAGTACACAGAGCAGTCAAAATACTTAAAAACTTTGTATAGTACTTATCATTCCACTTTTAATTTGTCGGGTTTAATAACAATCAACGATAGATAGCTGGTTTATTCAATCAAAGCCTACAGATTGCCAATAAATTAAGAAACACGTAAGCTCATTACCGGCGGAGAGGCATTTTAGGTGACTCGGTGAATCGAATTCTCGTTAAATCGAATGAAAGGTAGTAATTACTGTCCTGTAAAGTGAGATTACAGGCCATCATTCCAACCGACATTACCGTAATGGTTCAGGAACAAGTGAGAAGGCGAACAATATGTTCTACAGTTCAATTCAAACTTTGTTACCGGGGCGGAATAACCGATGGTAAGACAATACCTACCATCCTACCTACTCCTTCTGCACTTTACTTCGCGACATTCAACCAACCAAGGCAACTAAACTCCCGCACGAACTGAAATTGGGATTGAATCGCGACCAGGGTAACGGTATGGTATAACCAAGAATGGTCTCGCCCGAGTTTTACGATCAATGTAATGTAGCTGGTGAACTCATGAGAACGATCTGAGGTGTATATCACGATCACGATAACCCTGGTATCAATGGATTCCCACTGTAGTAATAAATTTCAGGTTTCACGAGGAAAAAACATATGATGTACATCAACGTTTTATGATTTGTCATTTGTTTAGCGTTTTAGACAGTAAATTGTATGATAAAAGTTACAATAAATATGAGCCTGGGGTTCACCCTAATATAAAACATTAATATTCACTGTTTTTAAGTTTTTAAGTGTTAATATACAAATACAGCACCGAGAAAAATTAATTATCTCATTTATTACCAATACTTTGAATTACATTTGGTTATATTTGACTTACATGTACATATTATTAATTTATCTGAATTATTATACAGTCAGACTTTTTTTATTTTTACAAAAGTAATTTTTTTTGTTACTTATTTATTTTTCCCATTTTTGAGTTCATCGACCTTCTTTAGGGGGATTAAATCCCGAAATAACAATTCCAGTGAGAAACCAGGAATCTCCGATAGTCCCATGCCGCTACTAAGTACCTAGGAAAGTATATACCATCTATGAACTTGGACTTGATGTACTGTTCAGGGAAAAGGACTCGAGAAATCGTTGAATCCTTGATGGACTCTACTCACCTACGTGGTCGATTTTGGATTCGAGAGGTGTTGAAAACTTACCAGCCGTTTGGCAGTGGTAAGATGTGAGAGAGGAGATGTATGAGGGGTTTAGAGATGGTTGTATTGTAAGTCTGAGTGGGAGGGGTGAGGCGCAAAAGATAAGGCGCTTCACGTCTATGGCTTTTGATTGCCCCTCGAAAAAGTTGGGATCCGTCAAGAAGAGAAGAAAAAATCCTCCCCTTGTCACGCCAGAGTCCTCCCAACATCGGGGAAGGGAAGGCTTCTTCAACTTTGGTATAGAAAGCCTGCAAGGGCATTCTCCGACCCCAAGGCAAACTTCCCAAATATTAAGACAATAGGACTAATGGAAATTGGTTGGGGGGAGAAGAGTAGAATTTCCAAGATTGCATGCAAGTGCTGTGACTACTGCGGGTAGGCCACCAGGTATCCCCAACAGGTAGGAAAGGGCTGGGAACGTGGACCGAATCTCAAATAATTGGTTTTATTATACTGAATACCACGAAGAGGCCTGGAAACTGGCGGGTTTAACGAGGGCGCCACACGTCTCGTGTAGAACAGAGCTCGGCACAATGAAACCAAGTCTTCATACACAAAGCTGGCGAGGCTACTATGAGTACAAGCTCTACATTTTGTTCTCACTCGTTTTTATTTACAGCGCTACGATAAATTCCCTTTCAACTCTTACAGAGTTGGGAGGTTATGGGGGAGCTACGATAGTATCTCATCGAAAGCTCATTTTATAGCTTGTGATATAACAACTAGTACGCATGAGGTCGGAACAGAATAAAAACGAGTCTAGAGTCAGGAACATGAATACAATGTGAGAGTCAATCAATCGTCTCGTGTTTTTGTATCATCTTTCGTAAGGAGTAACCACTCGAACGAAATTTAAGTCAAATAAGGTCTTCCATGGTTTTTGAGGTTATTACAATTACAAGTATGTGCAATAAGAACCAAAACGGACGTTCTATCTTCAAGAAATACAGAAAAACTCAATAGATAATAAAGCACGCAGTCACGCTTTTCCGACCGGCCAACGCGGAATAAGTAGCAAGTTTAAATAGTTACTAAAAATGCAAGGTGTTCAGACATACAAAAAAAATTCAATTCATGCAGCATGAATTAATGAGCGAATTATCAAAGAAATCTTTCAGTTAAAGGTATGGTTAAGAAAAGGAACAATGGTTTTGTAATTCTTTTAGAAAGTTTTTTTTTAGACGGTTCTTGGTTTTTTTTTTTCGATTTTCAGCATAGCATACCAACATACTGTATGCACCGGGTATGCTTTGAAGATGTTAGGAGTCTATATTTACGTTCTACTCGTCTCCACAAACTCATAGCTATTGTTGGTTTCTTTCGATTTTCAGTATACCTACCATACCAGCATACTGTATGCACTGGTATGCTTTGAAGATGTTAGGAGGATTAATCACTGGATTATTCCCAATTAGCCTTAAGGCGGTTCTTTACTAAATTCGTCGATATAGGAAAACAGCGCTCCAATTTTAATTTCTTCTTTCGAGGTTGGAGAAAATTTTGAGGCTGAGACCGAAAAAAATTTAATCGATTTCAATACGACCCGATGAGTCTAACTAGATTTGTCTACTACTTATCTTTATATGTCTTCTGACGGAAATATTTTAATGTAGCTACTTTGTGTTGCTTTGCTTCAGATTACTCTTTTTCTTAACGACTGATCCGTCAATAGTAGGATCTTACCTAGGAATCTCCATTCTATTCACTGAAAAGGCTGAATTGAACGTCATTTTACTTGCTTGTTTTCCTTCTATTTCAATAGGTCTTTTCTTTTGACTAGGACACTACATTTTTTGAATGTCTTGATGGAAAATTAAAAAATCGATAAATCATTAACTAGCCCAAAAAAATATGATTTACTTGAAATTTTTTTCGCATATTCATTTGAAATTGACACCATCACTTGTATTTTTCCTGAGTTTTGCATGATTTCCAAAACATTCTTGTACGTGTGGTAGTAAATTACTGAATTATGTCACATGATTTGAATGTTGGTTGTATTGATCTGATTGAACAAATCAAATCTTTTTTGATTCATTTTGAACCACCTTGTAAACACCTGAATATTTCATCAATCACATTTGTAGAGGTATATAATTTGTCAGTGTTGAAATTGGTCGATAGACTAGGCGAAAATCTTGGGAGGTACAAGAAAATTGGGCACAAGCCATTCTCCTAGCCCCTTGTAGCAAGTGGGGAAAATATCTTGGTTCCTACTCTATATTTGGTAACACTGTGACCAAGATTTATAATCGAAATTTAGAAATTCTTCTTTCGTCTTTATATTTGTTGAAATTTTATCTATCCAATCATTCACTTTATATATATTCGAAAAAATTTTCGAAAAGTTTCGACAATTTTTTCGAAAAAGTCCATTCTAAAAATTTTGAGGTCATTGCAATAGCTTCATTTTTCTTGAAAATTCGCTAAAATGATAATTTTTGAAAAAAATTGGTTGCCTGTAAGTCGGTATACGGGCGAAAGTTTTATTACGTGACAACGACTTTGAGTGGTAAATATTTTAATGTTAATATTCATTCGTAAATTTAAACAAATTATTATTGGTTGAGAAACGAAATAAGCGTCATTCATTTCATCATGTTATATTATCAGTCTGAAATTATTTACCTTTGCTGTTTGAATTGTTGCGATGGACGAAACTACCTCACATTATCACTACACAATCGTTTTTACAATTAACTGGCAACGTGTAAAATGTATGCAGGCGCCTAAATAGAAAGCAAGACATGAACCGGTGTGTATGCCTATCTCTTCGCTCTGTCTCTCTCGCTCTTAGGCGGGCTAACTGTGCTCGAGTGGAAGGGACGCGTGCCTCTCACTCGCTCTCATTGTGAGCGCATAACGTGAGCGGAGCGTAACGCAGTTTCTTGAAGTGTCACCCGGCAAACCAATTTATAAGACGTTGTCACGTCAAAATCAGAACTGATGAATTTTATAAATTAACGACTACGTATATCCGAACCTAGGCTGTAGACAATTAACCAAAGAAAGATCGAGAAGTTACGTGAGGAATTCAGAAATTGTTATTAGAAGCACATAGATCCGACTTACACCAAAACCGACAGTAAAATTTGGCTCATAGTCGCACTGGGAAATCTTTCGTCTCGCATATAAATTAGATTCTGTGTCGTAGCAATTTCTTCTCATCTTTTATCTTGAAATAAAGTTAATTCAACTGAAAGTCTCGATTACCTAAAACGAGAAACGTCGTGTTTCAAAGGTAATTATTATTCAGAGAGGGGAGGGTAAAGAAAACTTTTGCGGGTTTTTCCAAGGTTCGTTTGAAAAGTGTTCACTCTTCCAGTCTTTCCTCTGGCATTAAAAAACTCGCAGAAATATTATTTATAGCTAGTATGGACAGGAGGGTAAAAGTTTTTGGCTACCATTCGCGAATATGATCGTGTCTCGAAAACTTCAGAGATTCCCGATTGGTGTGAAGTTTTCGGAAAATAATCTCTTGATGGGGTATAATTTGTAGGGATATCACGGGACAAATAATGTTCAACTGAGGATTGTTTTTCTATAATCGACAATCAAATGAGAGATTATACTTCGATGGGTCGTCGATTTAAAGCACTTGTCAAGAGCGGTGGAAAAACCCAAGAGGGTTTATGTTGTTAGGGTTATGTTGGTGGTCTTAATCCGTAAACAAGGTCACAGCAAGGTCAGGAATATTCGATGCAGAGCGCCAAATCGGATTGTGGCATTAAGATAATCCAACTACACGTGAAACCTATGACTAGTGAACTAAGTCGCGGTTTTGTAGGTCACATACAAAGCACTGAAGTCAGAAAATTCAAATTCAAGAGAGATCGGGAGTTGACTACTGCATCCCCGATATCAATATGGGCAA